>BTPG01000002.1:311499999-311909999 GCA_036245525.1 Semisulcospira habei
TAGTAGCTTTGTACCTTTGTATGTTAGTAGCTGTGTACCTTTGTACGTTGGTAGCTTTTTACCTTTGTATGTTAGTAACTTTGTACCTTTAGCAGAGTTGTACCTTTGTAGACTAGCAACGGCAAGCGTGAAAAATGGCACATGTGCTAACTGCTTCTTCCGTTCAGAAATAAAGTTTCATTTCATTTCTCTCTCTCTCTCTCTCTTTTCTTCTTTTTTTTTTTTGGTTGGTGGGTGGGGGGTCGGGGTCTCAGTTATAGAGTTTTTAGAGATTAAGATTTTTTTTGTTAAAAATGTTTTTTCTTTTATCTGCACCCCACCTCTAACAAAACAACATTAATCGGGCACTTCTGATTCGTATAATTACGGAGTTAATTGTCCTATTGAAAAGAATGTTCTACGGGAGTTTCTGCAGGAGCAATCACCTTGTGTTTGACAACAACACTACATTACCAATTACTCCTCCGTCTGAAGAACAACACAACCATTTGTGAAAATTGTGATAGTGCTCTGTACATCCACAAATCTCCTCCATATGAGGAATACATCACAGAAATAGTCATGATCTCCAATGGCTGACGATTGCCTAAGGGTTAGTTAGTGATCAAAATCAAGACATTTCACACCTCTCTGGTGACACGCATCAATGACTACATTGCTACTCTGATGGGCACTGGTGCATATCCACGCACACTGCCTCAAAAGACAAAGCTACGCAATCTGAATGAGACTGGAGACCCGCTGTGCTCAGAGAGTGATGTGTGACGGGATTAGGGGATTAGCAATCACCTGTGACACCCGGGCCAGTCGGCTGCGCACCCCGGGAGAGACACTCACAGCGCAGTTAATTTCTCGCTTTCTGATCAGAGTGTCCACAGTCGTAGACTTAAACATAGATGACTGCCACGTATGAGGATGCAATGCGAATGGTACTGCACAGAAAGAGGTAATGCTTTTCATGAGCCTCTGTGTCTGAAAGGGTACATGAGACTCTATGCCTACCTGAAAGACTGAGTTGGACCCTAGTTCAGCAATGACTGGACACTTTCCCACAACTTGGTTGACCAGCCGAGTAAGCTGCTTATTCAAGTTATTGCCAGATGACTGCCTCATTCTGAGGATGCAATGAGGATTGTCTCGCACAGCAAGAGGCACTGATTTAAATGAGCGCCTGTGAGTGCAGGGGCACATGGCATTCTATGGCCGCCCCCCCCCCTTGGCCCCTATCCTAAATCCGCCACTGCCAATGGTATGCAAGAACACAATCACGTAGTTTTCCTTCACATTCCTAGTAAACCGCGGAACTCTATGTACAGCTGTCTATTTTGTTTTCGTTTTGTCTGATGGGCGCGAAACTGTGAGAAAAAAACAACAACAAAACAACTAGACGATCTGTAAACAAGCAACTTTGAGTAGTGTATATTCAACCCCTTCACTGCCAGTGGCTACAAATCACGTCATTAACCCCTCCGCTGCCAGTGGTCACGAATTTCGCGGCTGACACGACTGCACACTGACCGGCATTCAGGTGAAGAACGCGCATTAAATGGTACCCAAAAAATACGCACAAAGAACACAGGACTGACAAGAGACATAAATCCTCATGAGCCCCCGCAGTCGCAGGGGCTCATGAGGATTTATGTCTCTTGTCAGTCCTGTGTTCTTTGTGCGTATTTTGGGTACCATTTAATGTATTTACTTCACGTGAATGCCGCGACTGCGGGGGCTCATAATGGTTTATGTCTCTTGCAACTGGGTAGTATTCACTTTGCCCCAGCAGTTAAAGTGGTTAAAGTCGTTGTAAATAGAAGGGAAATAACCCAATCCGTACAAGGAACACAGATGTATATAAGACAGTGCCAGGAGGGGCTTAGATAGGGGCCAGCAGTTGCGAGGCTCTATGCCTCTTGCTGTGTGGTTGTTCATTACTTTCCTTCAGTCCAAGGGCAATGGAAGACTGGTTCCCGCTGAGGCGTTTTTTCCTAGACGAAAAAAAGTTATGCGGGTTGAATGTCGGCGACTGTCTCTACGTTGTACGGGTTTATTGTCTTCTTAACATGCAGACGGTCCTCCCTCAGAGAACCATAATCTTCCCGCCGTTGGTTAGTGGAGATGGATCGATTGCGCTAATTTAACCCTTTCACTGCCACCGGTCAAAGTCCATGTAAGTGGATACATTTGAGATGTGCCGCATAGATATCTCCCACCCTTCCTCCTAAGATTACCATACTCTTTCTGTTAGGGGCGGACATGAAGGGGGCGGGGGGGGGGGGTCCAGGTTTCCCCCCGCCCTCCTCCCTAGTCCAAAAATTCTTGAAAATGCTATATCAAATTCGTTTTTCTGGCATTTACCCCCACCCCACTCCCCACCACCCCACCCGCGATATAAAATGAGTCCCTAAACCAAGCGCGTTCCAAGCGCAAGAGGCGGGGATTCTTGTGAGCCCCTGCAGGCTCATGAGAATCTGCGCCTCTTGTTTAGCGGACACATACCCCGATCTACGTTTATTACGGCCTGAGACAAGGAAAGTCCAGCTGGTTTTCAGTGTGCGACAGGGAACTAACTCGTCTATGTAGATAAGCGACGCCGAGATTGGTTAGTTCGCGGTTTAACGTCCACGGCACCGAAGTGATAATGGACGGCCCTGACGGGCGGGTTATAGGGGACAGGGAAATCTATTGCCTATGGAGTACGACCTGAACACTGATCAATTCAGGCGCACTGCCACTTTGACTTACCAGGACCTTTCAACGGACATGCTATGGAACAAGTCCGTCTTATTTCCCTGGATTGCGAGTCCAGCTACCGGGGCCGAGACAGCGACGCCGAGAAGGGATGTTAGAAACAAGACAGAAATTTTCTAAGGGAATAGCCCAGTAGCAAAAGGTATTTGGGCCGACGACGGCCGAAGTGGGCCAGCGCACAGCCGTGCGCGGACACACTGCGGCCGCCGTCGGCCCGAGGACCTTACCTTACTAGGTAGTCATACTCGGTGTTTTTCAAAGAGTACATGACACAGGGGACCTGCGATATCGATGAATCGTTTATGTTGGTGCACACTGGGAATTTGTCTGGGCTATTCACCCACTTTTCTTTTGGTGTGTTACGGCGCAGTAATATGACTGGTACACGGAAGGGCGATCTAAAGAGTGCCCCCAATGACTACCCATTGCGCAAAAGGCCATCGAGCCTACGTCGGCCCGATGGCCTTTGCGCATTAGGTACGTTGTTCTCCACCGCATTTCTCAAAGTTTAGAGGCGCCACTTATCACCTATGCACCAGTTGCAGGAGATGGCGCTAGTTTGCTGTTTAACTCCTTCACTGCCAGTGTACGCAGATTATGAATTCTGAGCCAAAGAGCCCCACTCGTCCAAGGAACATGGATACAAAGTGGTGTCAGCAAGAGGCATAGATCCTCATGAGCCCCGCAACTGCAGGAGGCTTATGAGGATCTATGTCTCTTGCAGTTGGAGCGTGTTCACTTTTTCTCGGCGCTGAAGGGGTTAATGTACACTCTCCCTGAGCCGCTGTCTGAGACAATCAAGATAATGGAAAGTGATGTTAACTCCTTCGCGGCCACCCGCATCCGCGAATGAGTTAAACATTGGCTACCGCATGATCATAATTATCGAGTGGCGTCTGGATTTTCTGCACGCTTTATAGTTCATGACAGCGAGACGGCATTGCCTGTTTAGCCACTAAGCTGATCATGGTACTGCCATTGAAGTATTGGCTTTTCGTCTTGCGGCCTTCGCACATACGATTAACGTTTCATAGAAGTAGTATCAGTGAGAACTACAGGGGTTACCCCCAGCCCCCCCCCCCCCCCCCCGACCCAGAATTCTTTAAAATGCTAAACTAAGTCCCTTTTGGGGGTGAAGGTGTAGGTTGAAGGTCCTAAACAAAACGTTGGACCCCCCCCCCCCCAATCTCGAGGTAACTGATCCGCCCCTGTGGCGACTACTTTTTCAAATCCGGTAAAATTACAAAAATGCATGTTTGAAAATTAGCCCTCATTCATGGCCGTGAAAAAATGAACACGATCCAACTATACGATGCATAGATCCTTATGATGAACTAGGCTCATGAGGATCTATGCCTTTTGCTGACACCCCTTTGTACTCATAACGTACCTTTTTTTTTTTTTTTTTTTTTGGGGGGGGGGGGGGGGACTGGGGCTCTTTGGTTTTAAATTAACCCATTTAGCCCCGACGCACGACAACAGGAGATGGATGGACCATGATAATTCAAGGGTAGTGCCAGACTAACACGCTCCAGCTGCAAGAGACATAGATCCTCATAAGCCTCCTGCAGTTGCGGGGCTCATGAGGATCTATGCCTCTTGCTGACACCACTTTGTATCCATGTTCCTTGGACGAGTGGGGCTCTTTGGCTCAGAATTCATAATCTGCGTACACTGGCAGTGAAGGAGTTAAACAGCAAACTAGCGCCATCTCCTGCAACTGGTGCATAGGTGATAAGTGGCGCCTCTAAACTTTGAGAAATGCGGTGGAGAACAACGTACCCAATGCGCAAAGGCCATCGGGCCGACGTAGGCTCGATGGCCTTTTGCGCAATGGGTAGTCATTGGGGGTTCTATTGTAGATTTGAGAAAGATGATCTGAAGGATGATTTAGATAGCATGATTTTCCAGCTTGAAGTAAATGTGGCAGGCAATGTTGATGAAGACTTTGAGATCCATGGCAAGGCGGTTGAGAAGCTTTTTAGCAAACTGAATGTTAAGAAAGCAGTAGGCCCTGATAATATTTGCGGTAGAGTTTTGAGAGTATGTGCCAGTCAATTGTCTGTTGTTTATAGCCGTTTGTTTAGCTGGTCTCTGAAGGATTGCACTGTACCTAGGCTCTGGAAAACATCTACAGTCTGCCCTGTCCCCAAGAACAACAAGCCCAAGACACTCAATGACTATCGCCCTGTAGCTCTCACCTCTATAGTAATGAAGTGCTTTGAGCGTGTTGTCCTTTCTAGACTGCTCGATCAGGTCAAGCCCTATCAAGATTCTTTCCAGTTTGCATACAAGCAAAACAGATGTACTGATGACGCCACACTCACACTCCTGCACCATGCATACACACATTTAGAAAAACCTGGCTCTTTTGTACGCATTCTTTGTATAGACTTTTCTTCAGCCTTCAACACTATACAACCCTATCTCATAGCTCAAAAACTTCTCTGTTACAATGTAACGCCAAGGCTTATCCTATGGATTGTCAACTTCCTTGTAAATAGGACCCAGTCAGTTCGCTTTCAAACAGCTCTCTCATCCCTTAGGTCCACTTCCATAGGCGCCCCTCAAGGTACAGTTCTCTCCCCTGTGCTGTTCACACTGTACACTAACGATTGTAGTGGCACTGACTCTACCCTTCTTATAAAATACTCGGATGACACTGCCTTAGAAGATCTCTCCAATAATGATGCGACTTACTTTGCAGAAGTAGAACGTTTTAGTGTTTGGTGTAAAGATAATTTTCTAGACCTAAATGTGAGTAAGACCAAGGAACTACTGATAGACTTTCGAAGAAACCCTGCCCCTGTCCACGTTCTGATGATCGATGATGTGTCTGTTGAGCGTGTGACTGAGTATAAGTATCTTGGAACAGTCATAGATGATAAGTTGTCCTTTAACGCAAACACCACCCTCATACACAAGAAATGTCAGTCACGCATCTACTGCCTCCAGAAACTCAGGAAGCTGAATGTGAACCCCTCTGTCCTTCAAACTTTTTACTGCTCTTTTATTGAGTCTGTCATCACTTTCGGTTCTGTGTGCTGGTATGGAGGTCTGAGTGTGAAGAACAAGAACACCCTGGCACGAATGGTAAACATCTGCAGCAAAGTGACTGGCAGTAAGCAAAACAGTGTGGAGTCCCTGTATGAACAGCGTGTGGTGAGAAAGGGTAGGCGGATAGCTTCAGACAGATCCCATGTCCTTGCCCACCTCTATGAACTCCTCCCCTCTGGCCGCAGACTCCGCACGCACAAAGCTAGAACACTTAGACTACAGCACAGTTTCATCCCCAAATCCATCACTCTAAGCAATCTGTAGGTACATCCACGCATACTCAAACCTAACTCCTCCCCCTATCCCCCTTTACTTGTGCAATCAGTAGGAATGGAGCTTGTTGATTTTAGAGAAGTGATTATATTGTGTTTTATTTGGTGGTGAACATGGACATACTGGGATTGTTGTTACTGAGTGTTTACCCACTAATTATTTTACTACGGTAGACTTTAATTATGCAGCTTGTGTAATAATGTGTAATAATGTACTGAGACGTTTGTATAATAAGTAGTGAGGGTTAGGACTAGGTTGAAACACGCGTATTATGTATGCATATGTAGAGGTGGGTGTGAATGTATAAGTGCCGCTCAGTTCAGTCCATAAAAGATGTTTGTGTGAGATGTGTAAGAGTTATGTGTAAAGATTTTGTAGTGTTTACTTTATATCCATTTGGAATTTGTAGCTGTGCAAGTGCAGGGAGAAAATGTTCATAATTATGCTATAATGCTTTTATGTCGTGTTTGTACTATTTGTTACAAATGTACCACAACCGAATTTCTCTTACTCTTATTCTTATTCACTTTCTAGATCGCCCTTCCGTGTACCAGTCATATTACTGCGCCGTAACACACCAAAAGAAAAGTGGGTGAATAGCCCAGACAAATTCCCAGTGTGCACCAACATAAACGATTCATCGATATCGCAGGTCCCCTGTGTCATGTACTCTTTGAAAAACACCGAGTATGACTACCTAGTAAGGTAAGGTCCTCGGGCAGACGGCGGCCGCAGTGTGTCCGCGCACGGCTGTGCGCGGGCCCACTTCGGCCGTCGTCGGCCCGAACACCTTTTGCTACTGGGCTATTCCCTTAGAAAATTTCTGTCTTGTTTCTAACATCCCTTCTCGGCGTCGCTGTCCCGGCCCCGGTAGCTGGACTCGCAATCCAGGGAAATAAGACGGACTTGTTCCATAGCATGTCCGTTAAAAGGTCCTGGTAAATCAAGGTGGCACAGTGGCAGTGCGCCTGAATTGATCAGTGTTCAGGTCGTACTCCATAGGCAATAGATTTCCCTGTCCCCCATAACCCGCCTGATGGCGCCAAGCTTGTCTGGCACTGCCCTTGAATTATCATGGCCCATACATATCCTGGAACTGGTACAGAGTTGTGAAGTAAACGTCGGGCGCCAGGCTAGTCAGGCACTGCATTTGAATTATCATGGTCCCTCCACCTCCTGGCAGTTGTTGAGTAACATCTTGGGAAATGCGGCCGTGGGTTTAACTGGGTTAACAAAGATTCAAAAACACAATCTGCGTCCACTGGCAGTGAAGGGGTTAAGCTTTTAGTAAGTAGGTCCTTGCACGGTGAATTTGAGATCTACGTAATAAAGTGTCAAGGAATCCTAGTCACGTCGTTATAGTTCCTATACCCAATGCGCAAAAGGCCATCGGGCCGACATCGGCCGCCGTTGGCCCGCCCGCGGGCCAACGGCGGCCGATGTCGGCCCGATGGCCTTTTGCGCATTGTGTAGTTTCTTACCTGTCAATGGACGCAGGTTATGTTTCTGAAATCTGCGTTATTCCAAAGCCAAAGGGCCTGAAGCCACCCAAGAAACGCGGCGGCACGATAGTGTCAGCACGAGGCATAGATCCTCATGAGCCCCCGCGAGTGCGGGGGCTCATGAAAATCTGTGTCTCTTGCAGTTGGATCGTGTTGGCGTTTTCTCGGCAGTGAATGGGTTAGTGGGTGGTGGATTAACTCCCTCACCTGCTCGCACTCTTCCCAGCTGCGATTGCACACGAAGGGCATGTAGTGGTCGAACAACTCGATCTGCACCACACGCTGCTGGTGACCCATCTGAAACAGACAGGTGAAATACTGGTGAGCCTCAGTAGTGCGCGGTCTCGGATATATCGCAGACAAGTCTCGCTAAGTGTGAGAGAGAGAGAGAGAGAGAGAGAGAGAGAGAGAGAGAGAGAGAGAGAGAGAGAGAGAGAGAGAGAGAGAGAGAGAGAGAGAGAGAGAGAGAGAGAGAGAGAGAGAGGATGGGGTGTGTAGGGAAAGGGGGGGGGGGTGGAGGTAAGGAGAGGTAGGGAACGAAAGAGAGATCACACATCGTATACAGTTCGTCAACTTGCTGAAGAAACTAACTTGCACCTCTGTGAATCCCAAGTTATTATTGTGCCCCGTGAGCATCAAGGTTATGGGACTGACGTAGACCCTGGTTGGCCCAAAGACCTTTTGCTTACCGGACTTGTTTTCGTCAGAAATCTTCACGTATAAATTAAGCGCTGTCACCCGCGATCAAACCCCAAAACCGTCCAAGAAACATGGATTCAAATTGGTTTCAGCAAGAGGCTTAGATCCTCATGAGCCCTCGCAGTCGCGGGGGCTCATGAAGACCTATGTCTTGCGGTTGGATCGTGTTCACTTTTTCTCGGCAGTGAAGGGGTTCAGTACACGTACATGTATTATATTACGAGCTCCTTTTAATTATAATCATGCATTCAAAGGTGTCGCTATTTAACTAGTAGAAATATGACAACAGTGACTGCACAGAAGAAAACAACAATCTGTTAAAGTGGCGTAGGACTTAGGTGATGTCAGAATTTCCGAGTTTGGAAATGTCATGCGACTTTGCATGCAACGTGGCTGTAGGAGATTTATGAATAAAAGTTAACCCTTTGGCTGTCGGTAGCGTGTTTGGTCCAGGCGATTCCTGCAGTTGCAGCGGTTAATGAGGACGTATGTGTCTTGTTAGACAGACCTATGTTCTGTGTGCTTTTAAAATACTGGTCCCACCTTTTTCACGCTTATGTGGGTCAGTGTGCAGTGGTTTTATGGGCGCAATTCGTCTTGTCTGATGCGTAGAAGCATGAACGAGGTCAGCAAGAGGCATAGATCCTCATGAACCCCCGCATCCGCGGGGGCTCATGAGGATCTATGCCTCTTGCAGTTGAGTGTTGCTTGTGTACTACCTTTTTCACGCTTATGTCGGTCAGTGTGCAGTGGTTTCACGGGCGCAATTCGTCTTGTCTGATGCGTACGAGCATGAACGGGGTACGCAAGAGGCATAGATCCTCATGAGCCCCCGCATCTGCGGGGGCTCATGAGGATCTATGCCTCTTGCAGTTGAGTGTTGCTTGTAGCGCTCTGGCAGTGGAAGGGTTAGACATGCTATCTTTTACATTTGTCACATCTTGCAACTTCCTGGTGCTGTGGCAGGCGCCATAGCTCATCAACGTTGTGCAGAATGACGAGTTGGTGTTGTTGTTGTTTTTTTTTGTGTGTGTGTGTGTGTGGGTGTGGGTGTGTGTAAACTTCCTTAACTCATTCAGCCTGACGCACGTATTTCACAAATTTTGGAGGCGTCATCTAACGACTGTGCACCTGTTCCAGGAGATGGATCGACCATGATAATTCAAAGGGTAGTGCCAGCTTGGCGCCGACAGGCGCCAAGCTAACCTGGCACTACCCTTGAATTATCATGGTCGACCCATCTCATGCTGTAGTGCGTCAGGGCTGAATAAGTTTTAAAAAATAGTGAACAGGTGTGTGTGTGTGTGTATGTGTGTGTGTGTGTGTGTGTGTGTGTGTGTGTGTGTGTGTGTGTGTGTGTGTGTGTGTTTGGTGGAGGGGGGGGGGGGAGGTATTTTGTTGATGTTAATGTTTTCAGCAGTTGTTTGTCTTTTCAAGCCTGAGGCAGAAAACAGTTAGAGACAGGAAACCACGCACACAACAAAATATGCTGCTTATATTTATGTTGCAGCTGATGGGCCAGTTGCCATATTTCATATCTGGCACCTGTAGATAGGCTTAGACAACAAGAGATGCAAAACTGAATCTGACTTTCCGTATCGTTTTACTTTTAACTGATGACTATATCGGTTACATAAAGAATTGTGTTTTTCAAACTTTTTTTTTTTTTTTAACTCTGAAACGCTGAAGCTTTTATTCATGGATGAAACGTAACCCCTGCGCTGCCAGTGATCGCGAATTCTTGCGTAAGAAACGACTGCACACTGACCGACATTCGCGTTTTGAGATCTCAAATGTAAATGGAAAAAAAAAAACATACGCATAAAGAACATAAGACTAACCAGAGACATAAATCGTCCTGAGCCCCCGCGGCTGCGGGGGCTCATGAGGGTTGATGTCTCTTGCAGCTGTGTATCGGTCGCCTAGTCCCGGCAGTTAAGTTAGTTGGTTGTACATTGCTTAACGTTCCGACAGCAACAAGACTTTTTCAGGACGTGCCTGCACTGCTTGTGAAAAATAAAACTAAACAGAATATTGATGGTATGTCGCCAGCCGGTCTAATACGCTAAATAAAGCTAAGACCATTTTGCAACACACATCCAATATCAAGAACTACAGGCAGCGCAGACAGTAGGGAGAGTTTATAAAAGGAAAATACAGGGGAATGGACCATGGGTAGACAGAAACACATGCCCCAGAATAGAGGGGAAAACTCACCCTGTGGGGCTGACCAGGGTGACCCTGGGAATTAAAAAGTAGTTTACCCCACCCAAGTCCCATAGGGCAGTTAAAGGATCAGCAGGCAAACAGGCAATAGAGGTTAATAGTTCGCATCATCTTCCTCATAAATATTCCTTGGTACGTCTCTCGATCATTCTGAACAAGAATGGCTTGATTTACTATTGTGTAATGACGAAATACGTTTGCATGTCGTAAAATTATAGTCTTTTCTGCTCTTCTTCTCCTTAACTACGCGGCAGAATTCCCCCATGGTCAAAAAGGCATTAACCCTTTTAGCCCCAAGGTCCCACTTCTCAAATGATGGAGGTGTTGCTTAACGACTATGTACCAGTTGCAGGAGATGGCTTGACCTTGATAATTCAAGGGTAGTGCCAGATTAGCTTGGCGTCTGAAGGCGCCAAGCTAATCTGGCACTACCCTTGAATTATCATGGTCAAGCCATCTCCGGCTGTAGGGATCCGGGGCTAAAAGGGTTAACGACATTTCCGCTGTTGCGAGTGCCTGGCATATATACTGACAAGGCTTTTGAAAAGGGCAGAATTAAGTCTTATTTTAAGTCTTATTTTAAAATTAAGTCTTATCTTAAGGCAAAACAACATGGAGACTCCGTTTATTGACGAATTTTAACATGCCAAAATCATTTTCCTGTTCAAGTTAACCTCTTGAGCAATCCACCTGCAAGAGACATAGCACCTCATGAGCTCCCGCAGTTGCGGAGGCTCATGAGGATCTATGCCTCTTGCTGACACCGCTTCGTATCCATGTTCCTTGAACGTCTGGGGCTTGGTTTTGGCGTTGAGTAAACAAAGAATTTAGAAACACAATCTGCGTCCACTGACATCGAAGGGGTTAACTTTCGTAAGCACACTGAACCTGGTCGAATTTTCATATCTGTAGTTGTTCTCTAAAATACATAGGATAGGATAGGAGGATAGGATACTGTTTATTGCCATTTGCCTTAAGAACATAAAGCATAGGAATGTGTGTTGGTGTCGTTACAATTACAAACATCACAGTCAACAATAAAATTTTTAAAAAATGATACTCTATCACACAAATCCAATGCCCTACACACACTGTAGAAACTTTAAAACCAGTTCAAGATAAAGATCGACCATGATTCATTCAAGGGTGGTTTTTTATGCCTATCTATAACCATCGTGGTCAGTGTGTCTCCTGTTAAACTGCACACCTTGATCGCCTCAGAAACATTTTCAAAGACATTTTTGCTGATGCGAACTCACTGTGTTTATCTTAGAAAAAGTAAATGTCATCCTTGTTATGAGTTTTGAGTGCGCAGATATCAAAGAGTTGGAGCAAGCCACCCCAAAGAACCGTGATTAACTTTTTAGCTACGGTAATAATAAGTTCTAAACAGGCTAAACTGATCACCTGCCTGGCAGCCTTCAACAAGGAACAAAGAGCGCTACACGTCCCGCCTGCAGCTGGCAGAGTCTGGTATCACCCGCGTGCGCTTATCAGTGATATGGGTCACGGCTGGTTCACAGCCCAACTAAAGAGAGCAATTTAGGGAAAGGTAAACTGCCCTGGAGAAACTATTCCCAGAAAATACTTCTTGAAGACACTACTTTGGCTGAGAGACTGAAAACACCTTTTAGAGAGCACGGTATTACAATTGCAAGTGTAATTACTGCTCTTGGATTTATTATCAGTACTGTTGTGTTGGCTGTCTCAGGTGGTGGTGGTTCAACCCCTCCAGCTCCACCGGCCCCTTAAGCTCCTTCTGATCCAAAAGACTTACAGATGTGGGTAAAGAAACAGTTGTCACATATATCAGAATTGCTTTTTAAAAAAATGGCTGTAAAAGCAATGAATGTTTTGCCTGGTATAATACAGAGTGTTGTCAGTTGGTTGATCAGTACTGCAGGGAAGATAGTAGGGTTAATGGCAGAGCATGTGTGGGTCTTTTTGGTGACAGTAGGTGAATTAATCGCATGATATTTAATGAAACAGGCAAAGAAGTAATATCCCTAATCCAGTAAGGCCTATTACCAACGCAGTTCTCTCTGACTCATGAGTGTTTGGCTGTGATGCAAGTGATTGTTCTGGTGTAACTGACACTGGTGTAACTGACGTTGGTGTAACTGGCGTTATTAGTGAAGATGGTGCTTGTAAATGTGTAGTTGTTGAACCCAAGTTTACTGATTGAGTCTTAATTTCTGATCAACCTTTGCAACAGTTATTTCATTATTATAATTTATTATTGATCCGATTTGGAGCTTATAGTCAGACGGCAACATGTATAACCCAATGCCAACTACAAAGTCAACTGTTGATCTCGAATACCTCAAAACGTTTTGACAGCATTGTATGCTTGATTGGAGATCTACTACTGAATTTATAGCATCTTCCAGATTTGCAAGAAATTGTGTTTGTGCTTTAAATTTGCTACTCCCGTTTAAGATGTTTGATTGTGTTTGAGCTTGTGCTCCTAGTATACACCACACATATATGTTCTTATAGACTCATTAATGCGTTCGACTCCCGCTTGAGTAAACCCGTCACTTCTGTCTAAGATAAATGTGGTCCAGGCATTAGACTGTTTCTGTTCTATTGAGCCTAACCAAATTGTACTTTTTGATGAGAATGAAGAGTAGGGAGGCCAGTAATCTTGAGGGTATTGTCTGTGACTCATAGCATAATACAATGTTCCCATGCTGTGGTGATTATCAAGTTTTTTGTGAAAAGCCATACTTTGTACTAATGTTAAATTCATTACAAATGCGTTCGAATGCTTTTATATCCATGGGGTTATTAAACTGGTTAAAACTAGAGTGGGACATGGAGTTATGATAGTATTCTTCTAATCTGATAATACATATGAAAACGATACACAGACCTAATCAGGTTGTTTGCGTGATTCAAGTGGTCTGTAAAAGAAACACCACAGCCTGTAGTTGAACACAGTACAGCAAAGTTAAGCTGGTTTTGGAACATCTGTAATGGGCTTGAGGACCACTTTCTTGCAGTTGAATCATCAGTTAATGGTGGGTTTAGGTATTGATCAAAAGGGTTGGGTACTTTTACATGAAAGAAATCTCCTTCCAACACAGCTATATCGAGCTGATATAGTTGAATTATTTTCTGGTCATAAGTAGGTGCGACATTGTACTTGGCATTCGCATTAAATTGAAGTGGTTTTACACTAACACTTGACGGTGATTTAAATTTCATTGTGCTTTCTTATATGATAATAAAAAAGGTTTATTACCTTAACAACTCTTGATACAAGCAAACCAGTAATGTTAACTAATGGAATTGATAATCGAGATGGTAACAAGAGTGCAGCTATCCATGAAATGTTTTACACTATAAAGTGGTTTAATGTAACAGATGATACAAGTTATTATGTACATTATAAAGGTGCTAGTGATTTTGCCTTTGGTGCATTTTTTTACCATGTGGATATTATGACTTTTGTGCTATAGCTAACTGGTTTTAAAGTGAATTAAAAATGAAAGCAGCTTTAAATCCAGCTAACTTACTTGATACATTAGAATTTCCCGAATGTAGACAGAATATGTTTTCACATAGACTTATATCTTTACTTGGTTTATTAGACACAGTTGTAATTAATTTGTTTGATGATAGTGGTGATTGGTCATGGAATTTACGGAATGGAATCCTGATGAATTGGCAGTGAAATTTAAATTTAAAAAAAAACCTCAAAGTAACTGGAAAATATCCTGTTAATTTGTCAGTACATAAAATATTTAATGTACATTTAAAAGAATTAAACACAACTAAAAATGTACACAATGGAAAGCCTTCAACTTTGTTAAGATGTGTGCCGACTGGAACTGCTCACTATTGTGAAAGCGTAGTTGTTAGATTTCCTAATTTGCAGTTTAAGAAATTAGGTTCCACTTTCTTTGAATCACTGTGTTTATCTATGACTAATCAGGATGGTAAACCAGTTCTGATGCATGATTTTTGTGTTGTCTTGAAAGTTAAATAAATTGTATTTTTTAAAAATAAAAATGAGTGCTGGTCCAAAACCAAAAAATTACACCAGTTGCCTGTCCAGTAATAGAGTTGAAAGATTTGGCTGATGTGCAGGCTTTTGATAAAGAAGGAGAGCTAGGAGAAGTGTATGGTCTTGAACTTGATTCCTTTGGGTTGTACAAGTGGATGGTAATTGATGATGTGAAAGATGACGCAGAAAGACGGTATCCCAAACTTAATCAGCTTTGTGATGTTACTGTACCTAGTCCTGCAAATAATGCGCTCTACAACTTAAAACATGTGGGTAATAAGTGGCTAGTTTCTGCACCTGTTTCTGCACCTGCAATTGTCTGGGACATATAGTTTGAATTTATTAGCCCTTATGTAATTACTAGAGAAGATAACTTAACATTTAGAAAAGCGCTTAACTCTGGGCCGTTGCTTGTGAGTCTTGTTCCGAGCTATTCCGAAGAAAACAATAGTAGAGAGATAAAATAAAACTACAGGAGTATAAAAAACGAAGGTATCTTCTTACAAATAAAAAGGGTAGATTTGATTCGGCTGTTGTGTTTGCACCAGCAAACTTTATGTTATCTAGAGAAACCACAATAGTTTCTGAAATTATAAAGAGACCTTTGGATGATGCTAAAAATGCAAAAAATTGCACAGGGAATCAAACTGACGTGGGATAGCTCAGTGACAGAGTCAGCAAAAGTCTTTAATGCTATTAGAAAAGGCACTGATATAGACGTATTGAGTAGTAACACAGTTGTTAAGGTAGTAATCGATAAACCGAGTCTTATTTCATTAAATTACATAAACCTGGCACACATAGATCTTTTTTCATTTATTATGCTAGCAAATTATACACCCTGGAGGAGTTGCAAAATGTAATCGCTGATTTAAAAAAAAAGTATTTGCCATAAAAAAATGGTGAACTTGTATCTGCAACTATCGCCTGCTCCGCTTGTGCCTGACAAAAGATTACAGGCAGACTCGTTTCGATTAATAAATATTACAGCCGCGTTGAAGTATTTGGAAGGTGAAGAGGCAAAATACTCCAGGTGTAAAAAAACGGTATAGCACGTTTTTCAGTTCTGTACAAAACACATCGATGGCTGTGGGTTTGGTTTCAGCTGGTTTATCTGCTGGTGGTATTGCTCTGTTTGCAACGGGAATTGGGAGTGTCATAGGAATTGCTATTGAAGGCGTTAGCACTGCCACAAATTGTGACATGTGACTTAGGCGTGAAAATCAGCAAGAAAATTGCAAAGTTGATTCTATGATACATCGAATGTTGGTACTGCGATGAGTGACTATAACGTCGAGTCGTCACTATGACCACGGCGTCGTGGGACTAATGGTGTCATGACATGAAGCTTGAAGTGACGTCATTTGGCTGCTCGTGCTATTATTCTTTTTTAGAATAGCTATGCTACGACAGACCACGAAGCTTACGAATGGCGGGAATCGCCGTGTGTCCGTCTTTATTTCTGTGTGCCAGCGTGTGTGGATCAGAGGGTGGGTTAGAGTAGAAGGAGATGGATTCCTGTTGCTACACGAGCCCACAGAGCGTACTAATGGCGGGAAGTGCCGTGTTTCCGTCTTTAATTGTGTGCGCCGACGTGTGTGTTGATCAAGGGTTTGCTTAGAGAGGAGAGAAAAGGATCAGCATAATAAGCCTAAAAAATATGAACATCCCTCAATGTTCCTAAAAGATAAACTCATGTGAGCTCCAAACAATACGGTCGACTTTGGGATAAAATCCTCATCTTGTTTATGTTTAGAAAGGTCTTGCCACAAAGTATCCTTGGGTCAAGTTTGAAGACTGTGGCATTAATAGTCTCCGAGAAAATGCCAACGTTAAAGTTTATGACGGCGGACGGACGACAGATGACGGACGGACGATCTGGCCCAGAACATAGACTTACGTTTGCTTCGCACGTGAACCAAAAATGGCTTGTTTTTGACTATGCTAATATACTGATGAGCAAAGGAAATGCGACATTTTTGGAATCATCGGAACCACTTTAGTGTTTCCGATGGTTCCAAAAATGTCGCATTTCTTTTGCTCGTCAGTATCCCTTTACCGTTGAAAAATACAGTTTTATTGATTCTCACTCTCTCTTTTCCAATCCCCCACCCACGCTGTTATTCTGGGTGCGTCATGACTAGCGATGTATGATAGCGTCACACGCGACGGCAGCCATTTTAGACAGATCTTATTCCGTAGACAGATCTTATTTTAGGCCGTACACACATCTGATCTCATTTCACCGTTTTTGTTCAGGGGCGGATCACTTACCTTCAACGGGGGGGGGGGGGGGGGGAGAGGGGGGTCCAACTTTTTGTTTGGGACTTCAACCTGATACAAAAGACCTCCCCGATGCTAGACCTTGCTTCCAGGGTCCGGAAAATCGAAAAGCCCGGGAAGGGAGGGGGGAGGTGGGGGGGGGGGGGGAGGTTGGCGTCCAAACACCCCGAAAAGGGACTTTTTAATAGCATTTTAAAGAAGTTTGGGTTTTTGGTTAGTTTGGGTTTAACGTCCACGGCACCGAAGTGATAATGGACGGCCCTGACGGGCGGGTTATGGAGGACAGGGAAATCTATTACCTATGGAGTAAGACCTGAACACTGATCAACTCAGGCGCACTGCAACTGTGCCACTTTCATTTACCAGGACCTTTCAACGGACATGCTATTGAACAAGCCCGCCTTTTCCCCCTGGATTGCGAGTCCAGCTACCGGGGCCGGGACGGGGATTCGAAACCACGACCCGGCGATTCCCTTCGCTCTCCTGCTCCGACGCTTAACCGCCTGAGCTATTTCGGACTCTATTTTTGGCCCTGTTGTTTTAGGGTGTTGAATTATTTATGTATGTATTTTTGTTGAACAGTTGTGAGTGTGAGCGTTCAGCACCAGGACACAGTCATAATTGGTATTGTCAATAATGGTAAATAAACGATTCTTGCGTCTGAATTTCAAACTGATCACATGTAAACGTGCAATTAATGCCCTATGATACGCGAGGTAATGTCGGATGTGTCATTTGATGAATAACCGACTATTAAAGGTCAAGTGGTGCGCGTCCGGTAGAAAATTTAAGTTCAGGTGGACGCACTGCTATTCTAACGCCTTCAGTGCCGAGAAAATGTGAACGGCAAACTGCAAGAGGCAAAAACCTTTCGAAATCGTGCAATTGCAGAGGCTATTTTTTTTTAACCCTTTGGGTGTAGGTAGCGGTTTTAGTCGCGATGATTCCTGTAGAAATCATCGCGACTTTAACCGCTACCGACATCCGAAGGGTCAAAGCGATCTGCTTCATGTTGATTGCTTAAATTCGCTGACTCAGCGTTGTCTTTATTCAGTTAACCCTTGTAGCCCCAAAGTCCCATATCTCAAATTTTGGAGTTGTTGCCTAATGATTATGTACCAGCTGCAGGAGATGGATTGGCCATGATAATTCAAGGGTAGTGCCAGATTACTTGGCGCCTTCAATCCATCTCCTGCTGTAGGGACTCGGGGCTATATGGGGTAAGACGTTTCTACAAAGCTACTAAATATGGGTCTCTGAAATTTTTGCAGGCTATGACATCAAGGCTGGTCTTTCTCCTGTAGTACATGCATTTCTTTTCTTTGTGCGTCGTTTCTTTCACGCCTGTCAGAGGTAGGCGTACGAGAGGTTAAAAAAAAAAAAAAAAAAAAAAAAAAAAAAAAAAGCAGTGGCGGATCCAGGCCTTCCCGTCAGCCCTGACAAAATTTTTTTTTTGATGGTTATTTGTGGAAGTTGTGGTTTACTATTCGATGGTTCTTCTTTTCTTTTCTTGTATGGTGTATTTTATGTATTTTACAATGATCTCACGGGATCGTATCAGTTTATACTATTCTGTGTTTTGGACCCTACGATTCTAAACCGTAACGTCCAAAATCACAGACCAGCACCCAACTTCAGTGTTATGTCGGAATCATCTGCTACGAAATATACGAAATTACTTACTTTACTTACGCCTGTCACCCCTACCCGGGTATAGGCCGTCGACGAGAGACCTCCAGCAACTCCTGTCCTGTGCTTCTCCTTCGATTCTACTCCAGGTGGTTCCCAGTCTCTTGATGTCTGCTTGGAGGTCTCGACGCCAGGAGTTTCTCGGCCTACCTCTTTTCCTCTTTCCCTGGGGGTTCCATGACAATGCCTGCCTAGTGATACTGGAAGCTGGCTTTCTCAGACTGTGACCGATCCATCCCCATCTTCTTCGCCCAATTTCATTCTCTGCTGTTATCTGCTCTGTTCTCTCCCAGAGTCTGACGTTGCTGATCTTCTCTGGCCAGTGGATTTTCAAAATTCTTCTAAGGCAACTGTTCATGAAGGTCTGTACTCTGTTGACTGTGGTTTTTGTCAATCTCCATGTCTCTGCTCCATATAGGAGAACTGCTTTTACATTGGAGTTGAAAATCCGGACTTTGGTGTGTTGTGACAGCTCTCTGGAACTCCACACTTTTTTCAACTGGAGAAAGGCTGCTCTGGCTTTACCGATTCGTGCTCTGACATCTGCATCAGTGCCGCCTTTTTTGTCTATGATGCTCCCGAGATAGGTGAAGGACTCCACCTCCTCCAACGGGGTGCCAGCAAGCAAGACTGGTTCTTCCCTGGTTGCGTTCAGCCTCATTGTCTTTGTTTTCTGTTTGTGAATGGTGAGGCCCACTTGGGACGAGATGTCAGCAAGCCTCGTGGTCTTGTCCTGCATTTGTTGATGAGTGTGGGACAGTAATGCCAAGTCGTCTGCAAAATCGAGGTCGTCAAGCTGTGTCCACAGTGTCCACTGTATTCCACTTCGTCTGTGCTCTGTGGTCATCTTCATGACCCAGTCTATGGCCAGTAGGAAGAGGAACGGAGACAGCAGACACCCCTGCCTGACACCAGTTCTGACCTGGAGCTCTCTGGTGAACTGCCCTTCGTGGATCACGCGACATGTCACGCCATCATAGCTGCTCTTGATCAGGCGGACGAGCTTTGTGGGTACACCGTAGTGTCGTAGGAGTTTCCACAGAGTCTCTCGGTCCACGCTGTCAAATGCTTTCTCATAATCCACAAAGTTGACGTACAGCGGGGAGCTCCACTCCAGAGACTGTTCCACGATGATGCGGAGAGTGGCGATCTGGTCTGTACATGATCGGTTCTTCCTGAATCCTGCTTGCTGGTCTCTCAGCTGGGGGTCAACGGAGCTCTTCATTCTCTCTAGGATGATCCTGTTGAAGACCTTTCCTGGTACTGACAGCAAGGTGATTCCTCTGTAGTTGGAACACTTGCTGAGATCGCCTTTCTTGGGAAGCTTGATTAGGTACCCCTCCTTCCAGTCAGCTGGCATCACCTCCTCTTCCCAGATCTTTCCAAACAGTGGGTACAGCATCTCAACTGTTGTCTCTAGGTCTGCTTTCAGAGACTCCGCTGGGATGCCATCTGGCCCTGCTGCTTTGCCATTCTTCAAAAATGCCACTGCTTTTCTGATCTCTTCCCGGCTGGGTCTGTCACAGCTGATGGGTAGGTCGGTCTCTGCCGGCTGGATGTCGGGGGGGTCGGGTGGGCTAGGTCTGTTCAGTAACTCTTCAAAATACTCGGCCCATCTGTCGAGTTGGTCTGCTCTGTCTGCAATAGGCTTGCCTTCTTTGTCTTTTACTGGTCTTTCTGTATGGCCATACTTACCCGACAATCTTCTGGTAATGTCGTAGAGCTGTTTCATGTTGCCGCTGCCTGCTGCCTTTTCTGCCTCTGCTGCCAGGCTGTGTGTGTAGGCCCTCTTGTCTGCCCTGATACTCCTCTTCACCTCGCGGTTGGCTTCCGAGTATTCCCCCTGTGCCCTTACTTTGGCTGCTCTCGTGCGACTGTTGTTGACCGCTGCTTTCTTCTGCTTCCTCGCTTCTATCTTCTTCAAGGTCTGTGCCGACAGCCAGTCCTTGTGGTGGTGTTTCCTGAACCCTACAGTGTCTTTGCAGGTTGAGTTCAGCGCCTCTCTAACTGCCTTCCACTGCTGCTCTGTGGTGACCGCCTCCTCTTCATTTACTAGCTCCTGTAGCGCTTGAAACCGGTTGGACAGCACCAGTTTGAACTCTTCTCTAACTCCAGTTTCTCTCAGGAGGCCTACATTATAGCGCTGTCTTCTTGTTGTCTCTGTGCGGCTTTTCTTTAGCTTGAGCTTCATTCTTAAGGTAAGCAGATGGTGGTCTGAGGCGACATCTGCTCCCCTCCTCACTCGAACATCTTGAAGGGATCTTCTAAATTTCTTGCTAATGCAGATATGGTCTATTTGGTTCTCTGTTGTATGGTCAGGTGAGACCCAAGTTGCTTTGTGTATTCTTCTGTGTGGGAAGATGCTGCCTCCAATGACAAGTCGGTTTAGAGCACAAAAGTCTACAAACCTCTCCCCGTTCTCACTCATCTCCGAGCCTAGTCCCTGTCTCCCCATCACCTCTTCGTATCCGGTGTTGTCCTCCCCTATTTTGGCATTAAAATCGCCCATGACGATGGTGATGTCTCGCTCCGCACATTTGTCCACGGCACTCTGGAGTCGGTCGTAGAACTCTTGTTTCTCTTCCTCGTCACTGTCATTAGTGGGCGCATAACACTGGATGACGTTCAGCTTGAGCTTTTTCTTGGTTCTAAAGGCTGCTGTTATAATTCTTGGCCCAAGAGGTTCCCAGCCCATCAGCGCTCTCTGTGCCATTGGTGACAGCATGAGTGCCACTCCTTCTGTATGGGGGGCATTCTCCTCTTCATGACCTGAATACAGAATCATCTCCCCACTTAACAGCCTTTTCTGGCCAGACTGCGTCCATCTGGCTTCACTGATGCCTAGCAGGGAAAGGTTGTACTTTTGCATTTCCGCTGCTATCTGGGCGGCCTTGCCGCTCTGGTACATGGTCTTGACATTCCATGTGCCCATGGTTGTATCCCTGGATAGAGAGAGGCGGCTCGGTCCTGTGGCTTCCGAAGACTTCCGGCTTTCACCACAGGACGTCAAAAGTCTTCTAGTAGAAGAACCTTCCTCCTCCAGGAAAGGAATTACTGTTAATCTTTTCGTCGGCGTTTTTGTAGCTATTTCCTTTTTTGCAGGGTGGGGAAGCTACCCCCACGCCCAACCCCCTTACTAGGAGGACCAGGGGTTTTCTGTCGGGGTCACCTTCCCTTAGACCATGTTGGTTCACGGCACCTTATTTCATTCGGTGCACCCCTCTCACGAGGGACCCCCTATCCACCACCCAGGGGACGCGCCTCAACGCCGTATGGTCCCAGCGCGAGGAAATATACGAAATGCGAGTAGTAATTTGCTTGCATGCAAACTGAGAAAACGTCACTGCGCGCGCGCGCGTGCACACACACACACACACACACACACACACACACACACACACACACACACACACACACACACACACACACACACACACACACACACACACACACACACAAACCATTGGCGGATCCAGGGTGGGGGGCCAGGCCCCGCCTTCCCCCCTCCCCACCCGTCAGCCCTGACCAAAAAAAAAATTTGATGGTTATTTGTGAAAGTTGTGTTTTACTATTCGATGGTTCTTCTTTTCTTGTACGGTGTATTTTACAATTATCTCAGGGGATTGGTGGGTGGGCATAGTGTGTTCATGGGCCTATAGTCAAATATCCTCACTTGGCACTCCTTACCTGCACCTGTCACAGTACTTCACCCAGACATAGAGTGTCATGTGCCCCGCACTCAGAGGGGCCCATGTAAATCAGTGCCTCTTGCTGTGCGATACACTTCCCATTGCATCCTCAGAATGATGCAGCCATCCGGCAATAAGCCGCTTATTGCTGGTCAACCCCAGCGGTGGAAAAGTGTCCTATCATTGCTGAACTGGGGCTCAACTCAGTCCCTCATCCAGGCATTTCTGTGCGATACGAATGGTATTGCATGTGGTAGTCATCTAGGTTTAAGTGTGTCTACGCCTGTGTACACGCCAACTGTGATCAGAAAGCGAGAAATTGCGAGTGTCTCCCCCAGGGTGAGCAGCCGACTGGCCCGGGTTGCACATGTAATTGCTAATCCCCTAATCCTGTCACACATCACTCTCTCAGCACAGTGGGTCTCCAGTCTCACACAGATTGCGTAGCTTGTCTTCCGTGGACATGCACAAGTGCCCATCAGAGTAGCAATGTGGTCATTGTTGCGTGTCATCAGAGGGGAGGTGTAAAATGTCTTGATTTTGATCAACCTTGAAGTAACCCTTAAGTAATCGTCAGTCAGTGTAAGAGGTATACATCATGAGTGATAATGACGATTTCTGTGATCTGATCCTCTGTTCCTCATATGAAAGAGGTTTGTGGGTGTATTGAGCAGTATCACAATTTTCACATATTGCTGTGTTGTTCCTCAGACGGAGGAGTACTTGGTAGTGTAGTGTTGTTGTCAAACACAAGGTGATTGCTCCTGCAGAAACTCCAGGTAGATTTTCAATAAGAAAATTAATACCAAATAAGAATCAGAAGTGCCCGACTAATCTTGTTTTGTTAGGGAGGTGGGGAGGAGGTTAAGTGCATGTAGATATGACCAGCCCTTCCTTTTAAACTTTTAAAAAAGTGCCAAAAGCGGTGCTGTTTTCCCAGATGAAAGAAGAAACGTTTTAACAAATAAAAATCGTAACCTCTGCAAACTCTAAATATGTCTCAAAAACTACCCCCCCCCCCCCAAACAAAAAAAAGAAAAGAAACACGCGTAGAGAGAACGGTTACAACACTATAGTACAATTTTAAAGAAAATCCAAAAAAAAGAAAAGCAACAAGAAAAAATAATTAATTTCAATACAACTTATTTGTAATTGTTCTTTTTAAGCGCGTTTCTTTTTTTATTTATTTTTTGGTTATGAATTTATGCTTGCCTGTTTTGGTCCGGATTTCTTTTGTATGACACAGTTTGGAAAACTGGGAGGGGGGTGGGGGAGGGGGGAGGGCTATCCCCCCCCCCCCGTCGAAACCCCTGGATCCGCCCCTGAAAAGCCCTGTAATAATGTTCTTTGGCAGTGAAAGGGTTTGACAGGTGTCTCGTGCTCACCAGCAGAAGAGATCTATAGAAGCTGCCAAACCAGCTCGTAAATACATCTGTCGCAGTGAGCGTGACATGCATACAAGCGTTATCAACGATCTGGAACAATGTGCACAAATGAATGTCGGGAGAAAACTTTCGCAGCAGGATCGACCGTGATAGCTCATGGGCAGTGCCAGATAAACTTGTGCCTGTCTAAATGCCGAGTTAACCCATTTAACACAACGGTCACATTTGCCAGATTGTGAAGGTGTTATGTATGTACCAGTTAAATGCGATGGGTCAACCATGATAATTCAAGGGCAGTGCCAGATTTACTTGGCGCCATAAGGCGCCAAGTTAATCTGGCACTACACTTGAGTTATCATGGTCCATCCATTTCCTGCTGTAGTTCATCGGGGTTAAATGGCTTAATCTGTCTCTGCCCTTAAAAGCCGATCTATTTCCCATGACTTGCAGGGGCGGAGACGGTTGCCGCGTTCCAACCTTTTGTGTGGGGTCTTCAACCTGAGATAGATGGCAGGCCTTGCTTCCCACTGGCCGAAAAAAAGGTGTGTGTGGGGGGGTGGGGGGTGGGGGGGGGGTATGAGGGGGGAACTCTTGCACCTTCTCGATCAGCACCGGCCGTTATATTGAAAAGTGGGGGACAGGGGGGTGGGGGGGGGGCAGTTGGCGGCTGGGGGTGGGTAGGTGGGTGGGTGGGGTGGGGGGTTCAAACTCCTAAAAAGGGACTTTGATATAACATTTTAAATATTGTGGAGGTTTGGGGGGGGGGGGTTCTGGAGACCACCCCCGCTTACTTCCTCCCATACACACCCTGGCTCTAATGTGCATATGTATAAAAAGAATGATTGCACGATTTATTCTAGCTCTAATAACAGACAAGCTGTTATTGTTAAGCGCTGTACTGATGCCTTTCATGATAGGTTATCTGTCTCAGCTACACGCCTATGGATCATTATAAGGCGTTTAGCACCGACCCGCTAGAACCTGTGTCCAGTTGCATGAGTGAGCTTAGTCCTGCGCCAGCCACTAAGCAAGGTGCACCGCACCTTGCTTAGTGGCTGGCGCATGACTAAGCTCACACATACAAGTGACCCCTGATACCGCGGCCGTGAAAGGCACGAACCAGAATTACATGTTGGCGCCTTTCACGGCTGACTTGTCTCCTGAGCTGCAGAGGAAAACGCCCCCATCAAACCTGGGGCTCACTTTTAACCACTTAAATGGCACTGCACGCAAGCCGGTTATCTTACTTGAAACGTCAGTTCAATGCCTATGAACCCCGCCCCCTCAAGGGACATGGACACAAGTTAAATGGTCATAGCAAGAGGCATAGGTCCTCATGAGACCCCGCAAGTGCGGGGGCACATGAGGATCTATGCCTCTCGCATTTGGATGGCGTTCAATATTTCTCGCGGCAGTGATCGGGTTAATGAGCTGCATAGTGTTTAAACAATGGAAGTCGAGAGGGTTATCAGTGAATTGTTCACCAAGCGGTGTAACTTATTTTGATGTGCGGCAAGCGCTAAGTTCACCGATCCGCGCACACCAAATATCGGTCAGGTGAACAACCAACGAAAGCCCTCTTGCCTACACCGTTTACAGCGCCACGTGCCTACACTAGCATCTACTAACAACTTTGCTTTGTTTTTTTCACCACCACCACCTCCCCCCCCCCCGGCCCCCTCCCCCTCCTGGGCCCCTCCCCCACCCCACCCCCACCCCCCAACCGCGAGGGAGTGGGAGGGGGTGTGTGGGGGTGGGAGTGGGGTGTGAAATCGTCATTCAAAGTTGACCCGGCCATTTGCATCCCCCCAGAGACCTTGTAACTTCTGTACGTCCTTCCGATGCGAGAAAATGACAGTGTCTAGTGTTCAATCGTTCAATAATATTAAGAAAATGACAGTGTCTAGTGTTCAATCGTTCAATAATATTAAGAAAATGACAGTGTCTAGTGTTCAATCGTTCAATAATATTAAGAAAATGACAGTGTCTAGTGTTCAATCGTTCAATAATATTAAGAAAATGACAGTGTCTAGTGTTCAATCGTTCAATAATATTAAGAAAATGACAGTGTCTAGTGTTCAATCGTTCAATAATATTAAGAAAATGACAGTGTCTAGTGTTCAATCGTTCAATAATATTAAGAAAATTACAGTGTCTAGTGTTCAATCGTTCAATAATATTAAGAAAGAAAATGTACATGTTCCTGTAAAAAAGAACAACGCAAGCCACCACGCACTGCTCTAGCAAGAAACCGAAGAGAAAAAAAAAACAACAGAATAAAGGCGCAGACGAGACTGATGTCACGCATAGCTGCGCGCCCGTTATGAGGTCATGGTCGTTAGTGGGTCGGAATTTCGTTTATTCACATCGTTGCACTACCCTTAAAAATACCCTGGGAATGGTATAAAATAATTGAAAAGCAGTTGCATTAGCTAACCGGTCGACAAAAAACGTGTTTTGTCAGTACAGCTCGCCGTAGGATTATTAAAAGTGGAAGATTTTCGCAATCGACCGCCCGCCTTTCTCTCACGGCGACTGCGGGTCGCATAACTCATTCAAGGCGCCACGCATCGATAGCTGCGAACGTGTCTTATAGCGTTGCCGGCGGCAACACTATAGACACTTGCGCAGCTGTTGGTGCGGGCGCCGTGAATAATGAGTTAAGATCCGCCTTTCGCGTGATGGAAGGGCATTTGGGCGACTGCAAAAGTCCCCCAGTCTGTCCGCTAGCACAGTCAGTTTAGTCTAAGTTAAGCATCCGTCGAGAATGGGAGTAGTGGTGGTGGTGCGTGTGAAGTGGGGGTGGGGGGGGGGGGGAGGTGGGGCGGGGCGGGGCGGTCGGGAGGTATTGTTACAACTTTTCTTGCAATTTTCAAGTTGTTTGAAGACCGAAGTTTGTTTGCCAAGAATTGAAAAGTCGTGTCCAAAAATGGAAACGTCATGTGAAAGAACTGGAAAGTCATTTTCATGATCAGTGCGATATTGCAAGAGGCTTCTCCCCGGAAACATTTTAGTTCTCGACAGACAACTGACCTGACAGCGTCTTTGGAAGCATAAAATTGGCGCCGACGGTTTGCTAGACATACTGTTCGGGGAAAACTTATGAAATACTATTCACTGATTTAGACGACGTCAGTAAAACAGTCCACGGAGCCGACTTGACCCCATGGTCAAGTTCCCCAAATTTGGGAGTTGACTTCTAAGGACTGTATTACAATTCAGGTCAGACAAATCGACCATGATAGTTCAAGTGTGGTGCCAGAATAGCTTGGCGCCCTTAGGCGCCAAGCTATTCTGGCACCACACTTGAACTATCACGGTCGATTTATATCTTGCTGTGACGCGTCGGGAGTAAATTGTAATGAGTTAAAGATATTGTATGTGTAAATTCGGTCTGCACAGAAAATACTTATCCTTGGGGATTACATTTTTTTAAAGCGGGGTAATGTCCCCTTACTTCAGGAACCACCTCGACAAAAAGCACATAACAGTTAAAGGGAACATCTCGTTACGCCATCTTTATCTGTCATGTCAATAACCTTTCGGCTGTCGGCAGCGCTTTTTGTTGCCGTGATTCCCGCAGGACACTTGCACCTCAATAAAAACGCGCTACCGATTGCCAAAGTATTAACCCATATTTTTCTGTCAATAACGGTAATCTATCATTAACCCATTTTTTTTCTGGGAGATCACTGTCAGTCATGGGGCACGTTAGCATGCTTGCATCCAGAGGGTTGCATCGATATAATTTGACCTGCGGCTTTAGGCTTTAGGCTTTAGTCCTGGCAAGCGTTCTGCCTGTACTGTGTGTACGGCAGGCCCTCACCCCATATTATACGTGATTTTGTTTTGGACCACAGACCTTGCGAATAAAAGCCAATGAATGAGTGTGCGGTCACTTCCAGTATATGCAGGGCGCAACTTTTTTTTAACTACTGGAAAATGTGGGCAGTTAACCCACTTAACCCCACAACCGCATTTCTTAAATTTTGGAGGTGGCATCTACCGTAACGACTACCAGTTGCAGGAGATGGATTGACCATAAGTCAAGGATAGTGGCACTACACTTGAATTATACTGGTCGATCCATCTCCCGCTGTAGGGCTTTCGGGCTACATGTGTTAACGAACAGAGCTACATGAATAGATGGGCAGTTAACCAACGGAGCTACAAAAATATGGGATGTTATACATCTACAAGATAACACGGGCTGTTAACCGCTAGAAATACCAGAATAGATGGGACGTTAACCACTACAGCTACAAGAAAAGATGAGCAGTTAACCAACAGAGCTACAAGAAAAAAATGGGCAGTTAACCAACATAGCTACAAGAAAAAATGTTCTCTTTAACTGTTAAGTGCTTTTTGTCGAGGTGGTTCCTGAAGGAGACATTACCCCGCTTTTTAAAAAGTAATAAATAAAAGATAAGTAGACCGAATTTACACATAAAATATCTTTAACTCATTACAATTTACTCCCGACGCGTCACAGCAAGATATAAATCGACCGTGATAGTTCAAGTGTGGTGCCAGAATAGCTTGGCGCCTAAGGGCGCCAAGCTATTCTGGCACCACACTTGAACTATCATGGTCGATACGTCTGACCTGAATTGTAATGCAGTCCTTAGAAGTCAACTCCCAAGCTACAAGGAAAGATGGGCAATTAACCAATAGATCTACATAAAAACGTGTGCAGTTAACCAATGCGATATAGAAGAACATAACAGGTTTCTAGACAAAAGAGTGTATGTGTTCTTTACCATCTGGCCATTGCCCCACAATACGCGCTAAATGTCATTGGTCAACCACGCATTCCCTTGCTGCCTTCGTCGTAGAATCAGAGATGTATAAGTTATCACGGACTAGCCTAAACACGACCAAACTCATTCAGCCCGGCGCCTGTATTTCCCAAATTTTGGAGTTGTCATCTAACGACTATGCACCTGTTGCAGGAGATGGATCGACCATGATAATTCAAGGGAAGTGCCAGATTAGCTAGGCGCGGACAGGCGCCAAGCTAATCTGGCACTATCCTTGAATAATCATGGTCTACCCATCTCCTGCTGTAGTGCGTCAGGGCTGAATGGGTTAAGATGTGCTGCATTCGGGTAAGCTACATAAAGCCGCGAAATCCAGTGCAGCTCGTCTGGAACGTGTTACGATATAGGCTTTGTTTTACTCTGGAATCATTGATTTTCAGACAGGATCGTGCTTAGGCCGGTCCACGCAACGCCAGCAAGAGGCATAGACTATTCATGAATGCCTCCATGTGCAGGGGCTCATGAGAATCTATACCTCTTGCACACTAAACGGGCACCGGCCTGTGACCCAGGGCTGACTCACTCGCGAGCTCCTTATTCATCCAAGCACAGCGCGGACGAAAGTTTTCATTTTTCATTCGTGAGCCTGACAGGTACGGATTCACAATTAAGGCGTGTCACCTTCTACGCTTGTCTAGAAATGTCATCCTGGCAATGTCTCCTGGCCCCGTTTAAGTATGACAAAATATATAGCAGAAGAGGTTAAGTTCATTTTTTTTTCGTAACAGGTCGGGCAACCACGTCTGCAACAAGAGGCCATAAATGTCTTTTTTTTAACCGCCGCAGTTAACTTCGATAGCTGTTTGCATAGGGGACGCACCTATGAATATAAAGAGCAAGAGTCGTAGACTTGCATGAGCTCTCACAACTGCGGGGGCTGATCAAGGTCTATGTCTCTCGCAGTTCGGTGGTGTTTACTGTGTGGTGGCAGTTAATGGGGGTTAATGTGCCCATTTTTCGTCTTTTTCTGACACTTTTCCTGCTAGTCGAAAATTTGCATTTGTTATCCTTGTTTGAGATTTGCTTTAAGTGAACCAGTTCAGTTTAAACTGACGCAGACTGTTTCTGCATTAATCTTGATTAAATCAAGACAGAAAAAGCCTAGGGCCTAGATGTTCCAGGAAAATGATTCAGAGAGATGTCAGCAAGAGACATAGATCCTCCTGAGCCCCCGCAAATGCTCATACCCAATGCTCAAAAAGCCATCGAGCCGACGTTGGATATCATTGGGTAAGAATCTGTAACTCTTGCAGTTGGGTGATGTTCACATTTTATCGGCACTGAAAGCCGGGTATAATCTACGGGAAGTATAAAACGGTCCTTTGTGTTGCTGTTTTTGCTGCCGAGGGCAGCCCTCCATTGGGACCTGCTATCCCTGGGCAGTGGGCAGATGTTCACATCTGCACGGGACATAGACGACCCCGCCCTCCACGAGTCCCCTGCTGCCTGGCAGGTTAGGTTTTGGATAACCAAAGGCTAGGGTGCTGACACTGATTGGGTGTATGAACTTCCTTGATGAAGTCACCACCCAGGGCGAAAGAGTCCCATGAGGGTCTCATCGGCCACGTGTCCAGGACCAAGGCGAGCCACAAGTTATGTGGAGTTTCGGTTGTGGTTAAAAGCCTGGAGAGGGATGGGTTCCGCCAGGTTCTTTTTCCCAAGAAGCACCACACGCAATGACAACCTTACCTCAATCCATACCGGATCGGTCGTCGCCCAGAACAAGGACCGCGCCTTCTGTCTTGCGCCAGGGCAGAGGTGTTAAGTGTGTTACTGGTGCACCACCAAAACTCCGTGCCAGAAACAACATCAGCATTGGCACCTGGAACGTCAGAGCATTAAGAACGCATGGAAAGGTAGAGGAACTGACACACGAAATGAACAGATACCACTGGACTATCCTAGGACTGTGCGAAGTACGATGGAAGAACTCCTGGGGAAACATCAACCCAGCAAAACCACGAACTGTATTACAGAAGCAGAGAAGACAAACACGAACAGGGTGTCGGATTTCTCGTCCACAAAGACATCGTGAACACTGTCATGAGTTGTCGGCCAGTCTTATCACCATACGCTTGAGGGCAACCCCGTTCAATATCACCATTGTACAAGTTTACGCCCCAACAACAGACTATGGCGATGAGAAAATAGAAGACTTCTATGACCAACTGCAAGAAGTCTTGGACCATACCCCCAAGAAAGACATTCTTGTGGTGCAGGGAGACTGGAATGCCAAAATAGGAGAGGATGCTGGAAAGGCACACGCGGACGCTACTGCAATGCAGAGACCAACGACAGAGGCTTAAGGCTCCTGGAATTTGCCAGCTCAAATGATCTAAAGCTGATGAACACGTTTGGCCCACACAAAGCATCCAGAAGGTGGACATGGCACAGCCCGAACGGAGAGCACCATAACCAAATTAACTACATCATGGTGAAGAGACGTTTCCAAACCAGTGGGAACATTGCCAAGACAAGAAGTTTTCCAGCAGCAGACATTGGAAGCGACCATGACTTAGTGATGATGACCTTCTGACTCCGCCTAAAGAAGGTGAACAAGCAGGGTCCCACCAGAATCAAGTTTGACCTCGAGAAACTGAAAGACCCAGAGGTAGCGGAAGCCTTCCAGGCAAAGATAGTGGAAAATTCGCGCCACTGCTACTTCTAGGTGCTGAAGACCCGGATGTGGACACACTGATCGACACATTTAACACTGCTGTAACCCAAACAGCCAGTGAGCTCCTTCGCAAACACCGACAAGCAAAGAAACCTTGGGTTACAGCTGACATCTTTGTTCTATGTGACAAGCGTCGAGAATTAAAGAAAAAGAAATCAGAGGTAGAAGGAGCTAAACAATACAGGGAAATTAACCAGGATATCAAGAAAAGCATGAAAAAGGCAAAGAATAAGTAGATTAAAGATCAGTGTAAACACGTACAAGAAAATCTGAACAAAAATAATAGCATAAAAGCATACCAGCTGGTGAAAGACCTGACCAGTGTAAAACAAGGACGCTCCTCGATCATTCAAGATAGTGAAGGGAACTGTCTTACGGAAGACCAAGACATACTGAAGAGATGGACAGAGTACTACCCAGATTTGTACAACCACCGAGCTACAGGGGACCCAGGCATACTTGTCAACCCACCCGTGACCAACAATGGCAACTATCCCATCCTCCGAGAAGAAGTAGAGGTTGCAGTGAAGTCGCTGAAAAAAAGGGAAGGCAGCAGGAGCAGACAACATCCCTGCAGAACTAGTCCAAGAAGGGGGAGAAGACATGATAAACGCCTTACTAACAATCTGCTGTAAGATCTGGCAGTCAGGGGATTGGCCCACACCATGGACCCAATCACTTATAATAACGCTCCCCAAAAAGGGCAACTTACATCAAAGCCAGAATTATCGCACGGTCAGTCTTATATGCCACCCAAGCAAGGTCACGTTAAAGATCCTACTGAACAGGCTGAAGCCACAGGCAGAGGAAATCATAGCTGAGGAACAGGCAGGCTTCAGACCAGGGCGCAGCACAACTGAGTAGATCTTCAACCTGAGAGTTCTATGTGAGAGGCACCTCCAGCACCAGCAAGACCTCTATCATGTCTTTGTCGATTTTAAGGAAGCGTTTGACAGGGTGTGGCATGCAGTCCTTTGGTCCACCATAAAGCTATACAACATAAATGCCAATCTGATCAAAGTCATAGCAAACCTTTACAACAAGGCCACTAGCGCAGTCTGCTTCAACGGCAAAATAGGAAACTGGTTTAGGACAACAGTCGGAGTCAGACAAGGCTGCGTGCTCTCGCCTACTCTTTTCAACATCTTCCTGGAAAGAATTATGACAGACGCTCTGAAAGATCATGAAGAAACTGTCAGTATTGGAGGCAGAACAATCACGAACTTGCACTTTGCGGACGACATTGATGGCCTTGCAGCAACAGAGAAGGGGCTAGCTCAGCTGGTGGAAAAGCTGGACAGTACAGCCATTGCGTATGGGATGGAAATCAGTGCAGAGAAGACCAAACTGATGACAAATGACACCAGTGGCATTGACACTGACGTCATTATTGGAAGCCAAAAACTAGAAACAGTTAATAAATTCAAATACTTAGGAGCCATTGTGACCGATGAGGGATCAAAACCAGAAATACTGTCCAGGATTGGGCAGACAACAACAGCGCTGACAAGACTGAAGACCATATGGAAGGACAGAAACATCACGCTCTGCTCCAAGATCAGACTGATGCGCTCCTTAGTCATCTCAGTGTTCTTGTATGCCTGCGAGTCATGGACGCTCACAGCAGACCTTGAAAGGAGGATACAAGCCACTGAAATGAGATGTTTTCGAAGGCTGCTTGGCATTTCATACAGAGATCACATCACGAACGAGCAAGTGGGAAGCAGAACCAGGCAAGCCATCGGGCCCTATGAAGACCTACTAGCCATTGTGAAAAAAACGCAAACTGAAGTGGTATGGGCATGTCACGCGTTCAGCAGGGCTTGCCAAAACAATCCTGCAAGGCACTGTGCAAGGAAGACGAAGGAGAGAAAGACAGAGGAAAAGATGGGAGGACAATATCTCAGAGTGGACAGGACTGAGGCTGGGTGATACGCTAAGAATGGCAGAGAACAGAGAGGAAGGGAGGGAGCTGGTTGCCAAGTCATCAGTGGTGCCCCAACGGTCGGCAAGACTATGGGATATAGATAGATAGATAGATCCCTGGCTTCAGTTACAGAACCTGTAAAACTTACGTGACTCGCATATCAACAATGAAATGACAAATATAGGTTCGTTAACACCATCATGCATGTTTGGTCGGCAAATGCATCAGCCACGTTTGTGTTGAAGTAATACAATATTATGGTTTAACTCATTCAGCTCCGACACGCCACGGCAAGACATGGATCGAGCGTGATAGTTCAAGGGTTGTGCCTATGGGCGCCAAGCTAATCTGGCACAACCCTTGAACTATCACGATCGATCCTTTTCCAGAAGTGTAATACAGTCTTCAGGGGGCAACTTCAAAATTTGTAGATTTCGGTCTTGGTGCGAAATGAGTTAATATTATGGTTTAATATATTATGGTTATAGTTTATCCTAGTTCCGCGCCGGGAACACTCCCCACTACAACAACTTGAACGCTGAAAATAGTAAGAAAGGCAATTAATTTATAGAGGAAAGTGACCATTTCATTACAAACTCACTGTTGGGTAATAAGGATGAGTCGGAGTGGGTGGGGGGGAGGTCAGAGGGTACTTCCTCCTAAGTTTCGGTATTTTGTATGTTTGGTATGGGTATCTGTGCCTCTACAACCGTTATTTTCTCAGTTCTAAATGGTCTCTTCTACCGGCAGCTGCTTTTCTCTCAGGCACTGATTTCGCATTTAAAACCACGAAATGCAGATAATTCGAGACGTGCAGCATTCTGATATGTGGCTTTATGCCGCGCATCCGGATGCGTCACATCTCGGATGAGTTCAAGGGAACATAAAATAGTCTTTCTAGTTCTCGAGAACATAGGACAGTCTTTCTAAGAGTCGTCTCAGAAGGGAGCCTTTTGCTTTCTCAGGGCGATAATGACCATTGCCGAGTTACTAATGTAGACAAGACATACTGACACATTTATCTTTCTCTCTAGAGGGTGACGGCATGGGCATGAAACAAGAACCAGTCTTACTTCCTGCGGATCACGGCTGCCGACGACGAGGATGGTGTGATGTGAAAGGTGGGGGCGGGGGAAGGGTGGAGGGGGGGGGGTGAGGATGGGAATGAGGAGGGGTGGAGGTGGGGACCCAGTAGGCGAAAAGGTTTCGGACGAAGTTGGCCGCACTGCCAAAGCGTCAGTGCGCTCTATAAGGGGCACAGTGCATAGGCACACCGGTTTGAAAAGCGTCATTTGTCATGATGTAATTATAGTTTATACGTAATGTTATATTTTAAGTGATAAAAGTTTCACGTTGTCTTCTAGACTTGAGATAAATGGTGACAAAACTAGAATGTTATGGTACAATTTCAGTCTTGCTATAATTTGCTTGAAGTGAGGTTGACTTTACCTAGATACATGATATGATATTCTACTGTACATGCGCATGCTCGTCTGACAGCGCATCGACGTGCGGATGTGTGCGTGTGTGTGTGTGTGTGTGTGTGTGTGTGTGTGTGTGTGTGTGTGTGTGTGTGTGTGTGTTTGTGTGTTTGTTTGTTTGTTTGTTTGTTTGTTTGTTTGTTTGAGAGAGAGAGAGAGAGAGAGAGAGAGAGAGAGAGAGAGAGAGAGAGAGAGAGAGAGAGAGAGAGAGAGAGAGAGAGAGAGAGAATCAAATGAATCAATGAATAAATGAATCTTTATTTTATAACGGTGAAGATATTAACACAGTCAGAGACTATGTCATTTTTCGTACCTGCCGTTGCTACAACTACGACTAACTAAGTACAAAATATACATAAAACAGGGACATCAAAGCACAGTGATACAAGATATAATTATAGTCCACTAAACACAAACACACGCACAAACGCACTCGCGCGCGTCCACACACACACACACACACACACACACACACACACACACACACACACACACACACACACACACACACACACACACACGCACACACACACGCATACACATTATTGTTAGAATATACACGTACATTCGTGTGTCTACGTATAATTAGATAGTTATTTGATTGATATCAGGTATCTATAAAGACTTGTCTTGAAACGAGATAATGTCGGAGTGGCTTTAACGTGACGTGGGAGTGAGTTCCACAGTGTGAAACCTGCAAATGACAAAGTAGATTTAAATATATCTATTCGGGGTTCTGGAACAATATAAAGACCCCTCATATTCCCATGGCAGGAGTCTGATCTGTTAAACAGCTCTGTTATATATTCTAGAGCGCTATGGTTCCACACTTTAAACATCAGTACCCCTTTGTTAAATTTAAAGTGATTTTGAAGGGGTAGAAATCCAGCGTTACTGAGTTTTTCCTCGGTCGTCAAGTGCGGGTCGGGAAGAATTAATTTAGCCATTCTCCTATGTAAAGAATTTATATGTGTAGTTTATATGTGACATGATGTGTGCATTACTGAACAATTTTCTGTTTCACTATCTGTATGATACTTTAATTTCGATAACATAAAGACATTTTTAGAGACCGTTTTACAGACATTGTCAATGTGCATCTGCCACCTCAGCTGATTATCAATTGTGACCCCCAATAGACGATGTTCGGCTACCTGTTCTATGATTTCGTTGCCGAGTGATAAATTAAGCTTTAACTGATGCTTTTGGCGTGTTGCAATAATCATAGATTTTGTTTTAGTAGGATGCAGAATCATAGCGTTGACTTTACACCATGCTGCTATATCATCGAGACTTTGTTAAAGGCCGTTTTCAACTACACTTATGTCTTTATTAGCTGTGTGGATTGAGGTATCATCGGCAAACATATCACACTGTGTTGCTTCGTAGGTGAGACTTAGAGGTAGGTCATTTATGTAAATACAAAATAAAAGAGGACCTAAAATTGACCCTTGCGGAACTCCGAGTTTAACATGTTTAATAAAAGAGTAGGCTCCATTAGCAATTACTTTCTGTTTCCTGTTTTTGAGGTATGACGTAAACAACGAAACAACCATGTCGTTTCGAAGATAATGCTTAAGTTTGGAAATCAATATTGTATGGTTGACTAAGTCGAAAGCCTTTTTAAAGTCAAGATAAATTACACCTGTCAGCTGCGAATTTTTCATATTTGAAAGCCATGTGTCTGTTAATCTGCTCAGAGCCGTATGACATGAGTGCCGAGGGCGAAATCCTGATTGAGACGAATGGAGCAACTTTCGTGATTCTAAGTAGTCAGACAGGTGTTTATGTATATGCCTTTCGAGGGGCTTAGATAATACTGACAGCAGAGAAATGGGTCTATAATTGTTAGGGTCAGTACGATCTTTTGATTTTGGCAGTGGAACGACTTTTGCGACTTTAAGGTCTGTAGGGAATACATTTTTTTTGTAATACATAAGTTGTAAATAAATTATAAGTAAGGGTCTCAATGATGTATGGTACAGACAACTTTAATATTTGTGGGTTGATATCATTATGGCCGGAGGACTTTTTATTAGCTAGGTCACTAATTAGTTTGCCCACTTCGCGCACAGCAGTATGCGGATACTAAATGGTTGAGTGCCAGTTGTTTTTCTGTTGCAGAAATTAACTAAGTAATCGGGGCATGTGTCTGCCTCTGTATCACGACTAGGAGTAGTTATCAAATCCGCTACAGAGAGAAAATGTTCGTTGAATGTGTCGGCGGAGAGATTACTGGGGATGGTTATTGACCTACTGCTATTGCCTCGGGTGATCGAATTCAGTACCCGCCACACTGCTGACACATCTTTGTTGTCCTTGACAGTGTAGCGGAGCGCACCATTAACCTCACACGGTTTCGCTGCTTTTTAAATTCATCAATTTTGTTTTTCTTTTTAGGTCATTTCGCACCGACATGGCATGCATTATTTCGTTTGTCAACCAAGGGGGAAGTATCTCACTCTTTATTCTTTTTGTTCTAATCGGCGCATATCTGTCTAATACTCCAAGGAATAGTCTGTACCAAGTGGAGAGCGCAATATCTGGATCATCTGTGAGAAGAACCTCGTCAAAAGGAGTGTTACTAAGATCGTGTAGAAACTCATTACGATTGAAATGCTTAAATGACCTGTAGGTTATTGTGGTATGACGATGTTTCTTTAATTTGGGGAGTTTTATAGACCAGCAACAAATCACGGGGCAGTGGTCACTCACTAACTAAGATCTGAGACACTAACATCGGTCACCGCCTACGGCTTGTTTGTATAGACGTGGTCAAAGAGCTTAGAGCTCGTGGCGGTAATTCTGGTGGGGGGTTTAACTAGCTGTACTAGGCCAAATAAAGAAGATGTAGTTTCCCATGCGGGATGGGGTTTAATCATGTCTATATTAAAGTCACCTACATACTTTACACACTTTGTCTAGGTTAGTAGTAAAATTGTCATACCACTCGAAGGTAGACGCCGGACTGCGGTAAAGAAACCCGACAACATTGAAATGACGTGAGCAGTACGGGCTCTTGACCTCAATCCACACACGCTCTACTTCAGCCGTTTCTAAGTCTTTACGCCTACGGACTAAGTGTTCAATAGAGTGATGAAAGTATACAGCAATGCCTGTTTGACCATAGCAGGAGAAATCTCTTCTCATGATACTAAAATTAGGAATTTTCACGGCATCATCACTGATATTTGAATTTAGGCGTGACTCGGTAAGGCCGAAAATGTCAAACGGTGTGGGACTGTTAAGGAACGCCGACAGGTCAGATACCTTATTATAAAGATGAAAAACTTTGAGGTGACCCACTCGTAATTTGTGTACTTTTTGTTTGCTTCTGGCCATGAGCATTTCGCCAACAACTGTATATTGTTTCACAATGAAAATAGCATCTACAATAGCGGTGGTTGAGCAAACGTCAATCAAAGATGGAAGGCCAATGTAAAGAGAAAACAACACAAAGAAAACAATAAAGTATGATGACAAAATGTGATAATCAAACGTTCAGGGGGAAGTATCGATGTCCGCTACCCTGAAGGAGCAATGTCAAAATACTCCACGTCTGTTTAAAAACAGAACTTACGCCGAGGGGCACACACAATAAAACGAATCGCTGTAAATAAAACAGTCCATCAGTGTCCATAGTCAAATTTCCTACAATGGCTATAGTACGGCTTAATAAACGCCGATTTAGATGAGAACCGTTAAATATAGCTTCTACACGGAGGTGCTCAGTGGAATGTAGGTGAAAGCGCTACACCAAAGCAGCATTTACTATAGACAATCGGTCTAGTCCGCAAAATATGTGAGAGAAGTCCAGAGGTCCGGGCAAGTCAGTCGTGTATCGACAGAAGCTATAGAGATACGGCACCATTCACACTTTTATTATGCAGTACGGACGTGTTAATTTACATTCGTGAGAAACACAGATGTGAGTGTAACTGCATGAGACATCTATTCTTACGAGCACGTGCAACTGCAGGAGCTTATGTCTCTTGCATTTGAGGCTTGTAGATGGCAGGTGGTATTTATCCTCACGAGCCCGTGCATGTGCAGGGGCTCACGAGGATCCATGCCTCTTGCATTTGAACAGATAATCGCGGCCTGCATGAGGTATTTATCCTCCAGAGACCGTGCAAACGCAGGGGCGCACGAGGATCTATGCCCTCTGCATTTAGAATTTACAGTCAGCATGAGGTATTTATCCGCATGGGCCAGAGCAGCTGCACGGGCTCATGGGGATCTATCTCTCTTGCATTTGCATTTTGTAGTCAGCAGGCATCCTTATGAGCCCGTGCTGCTGCAAGGGCGCATGAGGATCTGTCCCTTTTGCATTCAGATTGTCAGGTTAGTTTCGTTCCGCAGAGGTCAGTCTCTGCGTTCCGGTATTGACGAGGTGAACATGCAGGTAGATACGACAGCAGCAGCTGTGCCATAAGCTGCATTGTTTGTATGGGGATTGGGAGGAGTTGTCTCTGTTGACGGCGATTGTTCCCACCCTCTGGGCGGTGGTTTTGCTGTAACTGCGGCGGGCGCAGCGAAAGGGTGACCGGCTGGTATGTAAGCACTAGCCGCTGACATGTTGGGGAATTCTCCCTGTGACGTCACGACTGACCCGCCCTGACCTTGCTGAGGACGCGGGGGAAAGGCGTGGCGGGTGTTGTGGGCCTGAAGCTGGTCGCGCTGTGGTTGCTCGTAGTTCTGCAGAGACCCGTTACTACGTCTCAGGTCCTGCTGCTGGTGTCTGGCTCCGCTGAATGGCCAGTGGGACTCTTGCTTCTGGTTGTAAATGTGAAGAGGCTGGCTGCTGGCGCGGCGGATTTCCTCCATCCCGTGTTCGCTGTGGGGCTGGCGTGGAGCACCCGCAAAGCGAATGTTCAGTGCCAGCTTCATGGCACCAGCAGGACTCGGGTGGGTGCCGTCCTGGTAGAGCTTCTTTCGGGGGGCTCTGTTGTCTGTGAGGAAGATGGAGGTGTGGTCCGTGAACAGAATTCTCATCTGCTCACAGGCCTCCCTAAGGGCTTCAATGGAGATGGAGGCGGGGGCAAAGAGGGGGTAGTTCTGACCTCTCGGGGGCATGATGGCGAAGGCCTGAATGCGGGTATTTGGGAAAACGGAGGTCAGAAGACGGATAAGCTGCATCCTCGCCGGCTTGGGGACAGGGCCCTGCTGCCTGCAGCTGTTGATGCCGACGTGAAACACAGCTCTGCGGATGTGTCGTGCCTGGCGCTGATTGCGCAGCCATTCCGCCAGCTCGCTGATACTAAGCCCCGACACCGACATGTTCTGCACGACGGCGCAGACACAGAGATCCTCCGGGCATCTTTTCAAAACAGAGTCGCCGACGAGGAGCGTGTTAACGTCGGGCCTGATGGTCTGGGCTCGCAGATTGTCCAGTGGGGTGACCGGTGATTTTGAAGTATTGGTCCCACGGGAGTCGGTGGCAGCGTTGAGTGCGGCACCGTCGTCAGTACCAGCACCAGGAGCTTGCTGCTTCCCGTCGCCACTCGACAGGGCGGCAAACATGTTTTCGATGATGACGTCAGGGTGGGGGGGGGGGGGGTACTGAACAGTACTATTGCCTGAAGATTTGGGGGAAATGGGGGATGTCGACTTTAGGGAGGAGGATTTGGATGTGGCGATGGGAGAGGCGGAGAGAGCAGGCTTGGGCTTGTTTGACTCTGCTCCCTCACTCAGTGTTTAAGCTGCCACTCCATGTCATGCTGGCATGACTGTCTTTGGAGGACGTCAGCTAGTTCAGGCGGTCGTTATGGGCTTGTAGTATTTGTGTCACTGGCTCTAGCGATGAGTTGATCGCTTCAGTGACAAATCTGTTTGTCGCCCTGGAACAGTTTTTCAGTTTGACGTCACTGTCACGGGCGAGACTGTCGAGCTGTGCCTGGCTGTCAGACATGGAGGCACAGCGAGCTTTCACTTCTGACAGCTCTCTCCGTGTCAGATGTAGCTCTGCCTGTTGTGTGCGGATGTGGTTTGCATCATGAGCATCCACTCCAGCAGGCCCATGACACAGCGCAGAGAGCTCGATAGATGGCGGGGTGATGAGATCAGCGCAGAGAGGACTGATGACACCAGGGTGCGGCGTTACCTGACCAGGTTGATCCAGTCATTTAGGGCCGTTGGGGGAAGAGGTCCCACTAGGTGGGGTAATGGGATTACCCTCGCCCGCTGGACGGTCGGTGAGGGTGGAGTCGCGGGCCAGCGGAGATTTCTCCACGGTTGGTTGGGCGGAGACACGTGGCGAGCTGGAGGGCGTGGCGGGCAGGTGTCCGGGGTTCGCTGCGGTGTCGGACACTTCATCGCTTGAGCTGCACTGAGCCGAGACAAGATCAACGGCAAGAGGGGCCGAAGGACTGGCCTGAGGGGGCTGAGAGATTAGAGCGTTGGCCATCTTGGCAACGCTGTCCCTCAGTGCGCCGAACTCGTCGTCAACCCAAGTTTTGCAGCAGTTACCTTGTCCCGGTGGTGTAGAACAGTGTTATCGTAATTAATTTTCGGGTGTCATTTAAAAGCTGAATGATAGTTTCATATAATTCACCGGGGTAAGGAACACTGGTTTTCAACGCCTCGTGGTCTTTATCTCTGTCTCTCCAGGAGAGAGTTATACCAGGCGGCATGGGCTCCTTGCCATAGAATTTATGTAGGGCTCTCCTCCACAGGGGTATCTTCCAGCCCTCAGTTTCAAAAGTCACTTGAATTGGATCGTTAGTCCGTATTATCTTTTCTAAAGACAGTCTTGAGCTGGCCGCAGTGGAGCGTGTGACTGGCATAGTGGAAGTATGGTGGTGCCGCCATAATCAGTTTATACTCGAGGTGACATGTTTGCTGATCAGCTTGGAGTTAGTCGCCGTTACACAAAACAGGACATTTCAACATCTGGCCAGTTTTTCAAAATCACTCATGCGTGAGGAGATGCGGCGATAACGACCATTTACCAGCGTGACACAACACAAGTTAAGCGCCTCACTAACCGAGGCAGAGTCCGAGCCGCTTACACTTTACGTAACTAGCGTCACTGACACAACACAAGTTAAGCGCCTCACTAGCCGAGGCAGAGTCCGAGCCGCTTACACTTTACGTAACTAGCGTCACTGACACAACACGAGTTAAGCGCCTCACTAGCCGAGGCAGAGTCCGAGCCGCTTACACTTTACGTAACTAGCGCCACTGACAACACAAGTTAAGCGCCTCACTAACCGAGGCAGAGTCCGAGCCGCTTACACTTTACGTAACTAGCGCCACTGACACAACACAAGTTAAGCGCCTCACTAGCCGAGGCAGAGTCCGAGCCGCTTACACTTTACGTAACTAGCGTCACTGACACAACACGAGTTAAGCGCCTCACTAGCCGAGGCAGAGTCCGAGCCGCTTACACTTTACGTAACTAGCGTCACTGACACAACACGAGTTAAGCGCCTCACTAACCGAGGCAGAGTCCGAGCCGCTTACACTTTACGTAACTAGCGCCACTGACAACACAAGTTAAGCGCCTCACTAGCCGAGGCAGAGTCCGAGCCGCTTACACATTACGTAACTAGCGTCACTGACACAACACAAGTTAAGCGCCTGACTAACCGAGACAGAGTCCGAGCCGCTTACACTTTACGTAACTAGCGTCACTGACACAACACGAGTTAAGCGCCTCACTAGCCGAGGCAGAGTCCGAGCCGCTTACACTTTACGTAACTAGCGTCACTGACACAACACGAGTTAAGCGCCTCACTAGCCGAGGCAGAGTCCGAGCCGCTTACACTTTACGTAACTAGCGTCACTGACACAACACGAGTTAAGCGCCTCACTAACCGAGGCAGAGTCCGAGCCGCTTACACTTTACGTAACTAGCGTCACTGACACAACACGAGTTAAGCGCCTCACTAGCCGAGGCAGAGTCCGAGCCGCTTACACTTTACGTAACTAGCGTCACTGACACAACACGAGTTAAGCGCCTCACTAACCGAGGCAGAGTTCGAGCCGCTTACACTTTACGTAACTAGCGCCACTGACAACACAAGTTAAGCGCCTCACTAGCCGAGGCAGAGTCCGAGCCGCTTACACTTTACGTAACTAGCGTCACTGACACAACACGAGTTAAGCGCCTGACTAGCCGAGGCAGAGTCCGAGCCGCTTACACTTTACGTAACTAGCGTCACTGACAACACAAGTTAAGCGCCTCACTAGCCGAGGCAGAGTCCGAGCCGCTTACACTTTACGTAACTAGCGTCACTGACACAACACGAGTTAAGCGCCTCACTAACCGAGGCAGAGTCCGAGCCGCTTACACTTTACGTAACTAGCGTCACTGACACAACACGAGTTAAGCGCCTCACTAGCCGAGGCAGAGTCCGAGCCGCTTACACTTTACGTAACTAGCGTCACTGACACAACACGAGTTAAGCGCCTCACTAGCCGAGGCAGAGTCCGAGCCGCTTACACTTTACGTAACTAGCGTCACTGACACAACACGAGTTAAGCGCCTCACTAACCGAGGCAGAGTCCGAGCCGCTTACACTTTACGTAACTAGCGTCACTGACACAACACGAGTTAAGCGCCTCACTAGCCGAGGCAGAGTCCGAGCCGCTTACACTTTACGTAACCAGCGTCACTGACACAACACGAGTTAAGCGCCTCACTAACCGAGGCAGAGTCCGAGCCGCTTACACTTTACGTAACTAGCGTCACTGACACAACACAAGTTAAGCGCCTCACTAGCGTCACTGACACAACACGAGTTAAGCGCCTCACTAACCGAGACAGAGTCCGAGCCGCTTACACTTTACGTAACTAGCGTCACTGGCGCCACAAAGACGAAGCACAACATGGCTGGACCATAGTAAGAGATAATGAACTTTTCACAGAACAATAACTTACAAAATATGATGTCCACAGTCCTGAAACTGCACCATCGTGAAGAATTCACAGAGCACAAACAACACCCTGCCAAAAATCACAACAGAGAAATAACGTATGACTGCACAATAACCAATCGAGTGCGGAGAGATTAGAGCACGATGTGCACTCTCCGACGACTGAACTGGGCGGGGGGGGGGGGGGAGAGAGAGAGAGAGAGAGAGAGAGAGAGAGAGAGAGAGAGAGAGAGAGAGAGAGAGAGAGAGAGAGAGAGAGAGAGAGAGAGAGAGAGAGAGATTTGTGTTAGATGAAGGACACGCCCCCTGCGTAACTCGTCCGAGTTGCGATTAAAAGTACACCAGATCGGCCTCTGGGCACTGGCGCAGAGATTGTATGTGGTAGCAATGGCACTCCAAAATGACTCTAAAAGTCATATGGTCCAAATGCCACTTTGGGGAATGTCAGATCATCCCAAACCACTTCAGTGGCAATTTTCAGCGGGGGAATAAAACACCTAAATGACGCTTACTCCTTACTGCCCTCTTGTTGTTGTTGTGTTTTGTTTTGTTTTTGTTCTGTTTTGTTTTGAGTTAAGAAAAATTGCAGAAACACAGTCTGCGTCAGCTGGCACTAACGGGTTAGTTGTAAAAGCTTTCAGAATTGTTGTGTTTTATATCGTTTGGACATTTAGAGGTGTACGGTTTTGCGAGAGTTTCTGAGGCTGAACAAGACTGCCACACATGTATATGAAAGAGCGGGCTAAGTACAAAACGCCGGGGGGCATAAGGAAAGGGTCGACGTAACTGGGTTAGTTCAGCAGTAAATATCCTACATTTTACAATCGTCCGCTTAAAGTTTAGGTCATTTAGTGAGGTCAAGATGGAATCTCTGCGCTCGGAAAGGTCCATACGCGCTCCATCCCATCCATCAGAAGTCTATACAGAGTTCCTTTCGACATGGTGTCAATAATGGTCTGGGTTTAAAATGGGTCATGTTCTTTTAAGTTTGCCCAGCGCCCTTTGAGTCTCTCCACACCTCTGCTCCGGAGGCGATCGATTGTGTGGAGGTTTAAGTGTTTAGGCTGCACTGTCTTCGTGTATAGTGCTGCCGTTGCGATTGTCTGTGAAGCGCCAGCCTGACTGGCTGTCCTGAACCGTTTGCGTATATGATCAAATCTAATAGCATTCTGACTTCCGCTTCTGTCTTGCCCGCTGGCCATTGTCGAGAGTGTCTGCCCAAGCTTTCAGGTACGGTAGTTTGGGTCCACTTAATGATGACGGCAAATGGACTGGAACTAATAACGCAAAGGCCATCAGGCTGAAGTCAGCGACTGTGGACTACACTAACACGTCTGTGCGCGGGACAACTGCGGTGGACTTTGGCCCGATGGCGTTGACGTCTCATTCAAATGCAGTCCCTGACTGACAATGATACCTTAAAGATTGCCTCATCCAAGCGAATGAGGCACAGACTTTGAGCTATTATTGCCACTTAGGCACCGCATTTGAAATGTTATAGTCCATCTATCGCCTGCGTTTGACGATGCAAGCGAAGTGACAGACACGATGAAAGGTCTGTTTGATTATTTCCCTGCCTTGTCCCGGACGAATGTAGACATGCTGGACAACGTAGAAGTATAGACCGGTCACTCAAAATAGTTATTCGGACAGAAGTATGCACAACAGATCAGATAATAAGCGAATCACCCGTTTTTGGCTCATGTGCGATAGCAAAAGTGAGTCTATGTAATGGGCCATCCGTCGTCCCTCCGGCGTCCATGGTCTGTCGTCCGTTGGCATTTTCTCGAGACTATTCAAGCATCAGACTTCAAACTTGACCTAATGGTACTTTGTGGTAAAACCTTATAAACATACCAATTTCAGTGACCTCTATCAAAGGTCAAGGTCACAGGGGTCCAGAAAGTGATCAAAAATAGCCAAATTTCGACACAAATTGTTTCTCCTCAAATACTATTTTCAACTTCAAACTTGTTACAGAGATGCCTAATGGTAAGACCTTTCTATGCATATTAATTTGTATGACCCCTCGGAAAGTTCAAGGATCACAATCTTTCGGCAAGTGTGTGAAAAATGACAGTTTATGATAGAATTGTAGTTTTTATCAAAGCTTTGGCCAACTTTTCAGTCAGATTTGGCACAAAGGCAGCTGATGACAAGACCTTTCTATACAGACTATTTTACTGGTCCCTTCAAAGACCGCCGTTGTTACGATTGTGGTTGTGTTGTTCTGTGAGAGCAAGCATGTATTGGTCGTAGGAAACGATCCGATATTTATTTGAGCTATCATGATTACGAATCACGTACCTTTTTAGTATGATTCGCTAACGTTCGCACAGAGAGCGGAATTGATTGTCTTTTGATATACAGAGTTGAATCCCGAAGAGTCTAGAAACCGCTGGAATAATCTCCGCTGTTTTCTTTGAGCGTGAAGTTAGCAGCCAGATATTAGGTGGAGTCTTGAAACTTCCGGAAAATTCGGGCAAGATCGCGAACTGTCTGGCGTACTCTTGTGTGACGTTATAACGCGCCGGGATTTCCCAAAATAGGGGCTGGAAATAGCAGCCAGACTTTTGTAGACCATTCTTGAGTATTCTTTCTTGTTAATATTTATGAGGGTTGATTGCGTATTCTTTTCTGATTGGTTGTGTTGTATGAATTTGCTCGATATTATTCTGGAAAGCATACCACTATAAAAGATGGTGCTAGGAAGCACGTGTGTACATTGTTCAGTTGTAGAATTGCAATGTAACAGCGTCGGTACATTGTTCAGTTGTATACTTGCAGTGTATCGTAAGCACGTTGACATTGAGAGAGCTACGCAAGGTATCGTGGTTCATTGTCAGTGACGGAGTTATGCAGTGGAGTGATGTACATTCCGATGAGAAACGCATTGTGTCAAAGTGTAGACATTTTGCATATGAGACATTGTGTCAGTGTTGGTGCATTTGTGTAGAGATCGCATCACTGCAATAAAATATTGTTGGAACTGTTACTCCAGTGTGGTCTACATCCTTAAGCCACGTGTGACGGGTTGCGGCTGTGTGAAGTTTCTTTAAAAGAACCTTACGCGCGTGCGTCAGGATATCATACTACGACTAGGACTCAACACGTAACATTTTGGCACCTCCGACGGGACTTCTTCAGTTGGCTCAGTGGAAAGGGTAGCCGGAGAAAACAGCCAGCAGTAAAACGCAGAGATGGCGACATCGGAGATGGAGACATTCCTGAATATTGGAAAGGAATGTGGATTCGAAGGAGAAACTCCTCGAGTTTGGAAAGGAGAGACTGGAGAGAGAAGAAAAGAGACGAGAGAGAGAAGAAAAGGAGAGACTGGAGAGAGAGGAGAGAGAAGAAGAAGAAGAAGAAGAAGAAGAAGAAGAAGAAAAAGAAGAAGAAGAGAGAGAGAGAGAGAGAGAGAGAGAGAGAGAGAGAGAGAGAGAGAGAGAGAGAGAGAGAGAGAGAGAGAGAGAGAGAGAGAGAGAGAGAGAAGAAACGAGACGAGAGAGAGAGAGAAGAAAAGGAGAGACTGGAGAGAGAGAGGAGAGAGAGAGAGAGAGAGAGAGAGAGAGAGAGAGAGAGAGAGAGAGAGAGAGAGAGAGAGAGAGAGAGAGAGAGAGAGAGAGAGAGAGAGAGAGAGAGAAGAAAAGGAGAGTCTGGAGAGAGAGAGAGAAGAAAGAGCTAAAGAGCGTGAAATCAGGAACTCGAAATTCAAGCAGCAGAGGAAAAGAAACAGCGAGAACACGAAATTCATTTAAAGCAGATGGAGATAGAGGCACAGAGCCAGAGGGCAACTGAAGCAACAGCCTTAGCCAGCAGAGAGCAAACAGCCCGTGGGCCAAAGCTTCCACCTTTCGTTGAAAATTCAGATAAGATGGACGCTTACTTAGAGCGATTCGAGCGCTTCACAAGCAGCAATAACTGGAGACATGAGACTTGGGCTATTAAGCTGAGTGCACTTCTAACCGGCAAAGCACTTAAATTTTTCACCCGCTTGCCAAGAGAAGAAGCCGAAGATTATATGCAGTTGAGAGCCGCCCTGCTGAGACAGTATGACTTCACTGAAGAGGGTTACAGGCGACGATTTCGGAACTGCAAGCCTGAAGAAGCAGAAACACCCGGCCTATTCAATGAAAGAATCAGGAGCTATCTGGAGAAATGGATAGAGCTGGTTGGTTTAAACAAAGAGTACCAGGACCTGTGTGACCTCATCATCAAAGAACAAGTCCTCAACGCATGTTCTAAGGTACTGGCCGCCCACCTCAGGGAGCAAAAGGACCAGTCTCTGAAGGCCATGGCAGACTTCGCTCAAAGATACCTGGACGTCCACAACATGAAGTTCGGGCCCGGTAAGCCACAGCGTGTGTCTGCGCCAGCAGGGGAAATCAACGACGTCAGAGACACCCCGAAACACATGCCAATGGAGAGCCTGACGTGTTTTCTTTGTGGAAAGAAAGGACACAATACGATATGGTGTCCTTCTAAAGATGTTCCCCTAGGCGATAACACCAGAAGACCCAACCAAGATCGCGGGATAACAGGCAGAAGCAGCAGCACGTCTCAACACAGAACCGCCGCTGTACTAGCCAATGATGTGACGTCATCCAGTGACTTTGAATCTAGAGAAAGGCGGGCGACACCGAAGCTGATCGAATCTTTCAGAAAGAATGGACGCATCCCAGTTGTCGATGGGGCTGTATTCTTACCAGTCTCTAACATTGCGCTGCCTGAGAATGAAGTGCCGAACATGCCGGTGGTGTCAGGATTCGTCGGAAACACATCAGTGAGAGTGTTGAGAGACACCGGTTGTAGCTGCGTCATCGTGAGAGAGGACCTAGTAGCTGAAGATCAGAAGCTACAGGAGTGGACGACCCTCACTTTGGCCGATGGAAGTGGGCGAGTCATCCCCCTTGCCAAGGTCAGTGTCAATACTCCGTACCTGACGGGACAGGTAAAGGCGTTGTGTGTGATGACCCCAGTCTACGACCTTATCAACGGAAATGTAAACGGCGCCAGAAACGTAGAAGATCCAGATCCTGAAACGTGCCGTTAATACGAGAGGTCAGAAGGAGAAGAACCACCATACCATTCCTCTAAAAGTGGCTGACAACATGGAAACAGCCATGATGAATAGAGACAGTTTGGAGGAAGAGAAGCGCAAGGCGCTGGAGCGATTGCAAAACCAGATGGACGCGACCGTGGCCAGCGATGGAGATAGGCTGGAGGCGGAACAGCAAGCAGCCGTCCACCGTCTGCAGCAAAAACAGGCGCATGAGTTGGACAGTCGGTGGCACGATGCCGAGCGCCGCCACAATGATCAGATAGGGTTAACGAAAATCCAGATGAACGAGGGACATAGCGAGACGGGGCTCCTCTGAGACAGGAGATGTCGGAGCTGCATGAGGAGGGGAAGGAGAGGAAGAATGTTGGGGAGACACCGGACTTGGGGGTCGTCGGAGATTCCAGATCGCCAGTGGTCATCACGAAGAAACCAGAGAGATCCAATGTGGTGTGTAGAAATCATCGCTACTAAAACCACTACCAACACGCAAAAGGTTAAGTCTCTCCCCAGCCATAGTAGGCTTCCGTCGGTGAGTCGCATGAGGACGTTCACACATGGCGTCCAGAAAGTCCATACACACCTCTGTGCATAGCTCCACGTTTCCTCTTCCTCATGCTGAGACGAGGCAGGCTGTACTGTCATGCGTACACTAGCTCCTAAGCAATAGGCTCTCGGGCCGACGTCGGCCGCAGTGGGCCCGCTCACAGCCGTGCGTGGGCCCACTGCGTTTCACGTCAGCCCGAGGGCCTTTACCTGAAGGGATATTATTTTATATTGAACAACATTTTGCTCGATATAGTGCCGTTAACAGGCAGATGTGATTACGAGACCCAAATCAAAATGTCAGAGTCGTAAGACGAGGGCATTTGATTCGGGTCAAGTAATCACATCTGTCTGTTTATCGGCAGTATATAAAGCAAAATGTTGCTCAATATAATGTATGTACCCAGTACAAAACAAAACTTTACCAGAGTCCTTCTTATTACCGCCATTGGTGCTGAAGTGGTCAATTTCGCTATATTTGGACATAATACTTCCCAGCTTGACACTACTAACCGAAATGTACTCAGCGCAAATCCACACAAGCGTACATCTACCCACTGCAAATGTGTTCCTCTGATTTTCCATTTATTTATAAAACTAAATAAACGCAGCGTGAATCTTCACAGCATGATTCCACCCAGCATAAATCGACAAAGGCTTGCATTTACTCAAATAAAAATATCTCAATGAAATAGCAACAGTACACATTTCACACGGGGTAGATTTACGCCCAGGTGTATTCAAGCAGTGTAGATTTTCGCTGGATATTTTCACTTTTTTAAGATCTGCGCTGAAATATAGCGAACTTTACCCCTTAAGCGCCACTAATAGTGGTACTGTGTGTAATACACGTGCTAGAAATCTCGCGTCATCACAAAACTCTTTAACGTCACAATCTAGGGCCCGCATAATCTGCAGTTTACGTCAGACTTTTCTGAAATGTTGCAAAGGAGGTGACATGACGTAAAGTTGCATACACTTAGGCTGAAGGGAACTTTACCGTCGAACACCAATATATGCTTCAAACATACAGAACCCAGCAAATCTGACACTGCTGAACATGTTTCATAGCGCGAATTCCCTCTCGCACACCTCCGATGTTGGAGATAACAGGCAGCTAAGCTGCCTTAGGTGCGACCACAGACATTAATAATTAACCATGTCTATTTATGAACCTGGGTGTGATACTTCCGATGTGTGTTTGTCTCTGTCCAAATGGTGACCTGTTGTGTGCCCCGTATTGGACTGTTGACTGATTCAGCGCGGAGATTTCGTTTGACTGTGTAGACATCAGTGCTTTCTGTAATCGTGCGTGTTGTTGAGTAAAGTCTACTTGTCACAGTAATCAGAACACGGATAATGACGGAAAATTTCAGCAGGTCTGTTTATTTAGTCCTTTTCTAAGGTTGTCACTATCACTAGCGGACATCGATGTCGTCAATCTCAACACCATGGCAATGCGATTCGTGTGTTTGCTGCTGTCTATTATCCTTTTATGTGTGTGTATGGGAAGGAAATTTCGAGCGTACGGCCGGTACACACTAGGAAGTATTTTATTACTAGTGAGCATAAGGAGCTTGCTAATGTGACAGTATGAGCCTGTTTAGTGTTTTTGTTTTGACGGAGGCAAGCATTGTGGGAAGGATATCAGTACATGTGTCAAAGAAGGGGAAATTGTATGGAGTGGTTACATATAGGCCTATCAGGATTCTACGATTGCTTTGTCCGAGTTTAGACTTTTTTTATTTCATGGTTGTTCTTATAGTCCGGCGACAGCAATTCTTCCGTGATATACATTCCAAAAGAAATTGGTGACCTAACGCGTGTAATTATTATATGCAAAGAAATAACCAACAACAAAAGAAACTTGCTAGTTTTTCATAAGCGTGTCTCTTCAGTTATATCGTGGTCATTCGGCAGTCAATATATTCTAACAGAAGAACCAGCGTCAAAGGCAGTTAGTTAGTTATTTGGGGTAACGCCGAGCAGGCGACTAAAGCCATCTCACGGCGCTTGTCAAAGGCAATTGTGTATTCATATTTGGTTTCATCCCTACGTCACACGACCAATCTCTATAACGCAAACCGTACCATGTGACGTCGCTACAAAAACCATGGTAGCGACTAATGGCTCACTTTTTGTAGCCCTCTTGGATGTCAGTTTTGTTCCATAAAATGTCACCAAAACGTTCTAAAGTACAAAGTTTTGTAGTGTTGTTGAAAGAAGAGGCACACCACTGGAGACGTCAACGTCATGAAAGAATTAAAATTACGTCATAAATCTATTATGTATAAATGTATTTTCCTTTGACGTCAGTCATATCTGGCATGATCCAGGTCGGAAGATTTCTTCTTGATTTCTTTAACGAAATAGTGGAGGAATCAAAACAAATACGCTAGTGGTAGCAGGGGCTTGCTGCACGGAATTTTGTAGGCCTTTGGGAGGTCGAAGGAACCATCACACCCCTCAGGCCTTCGGGGTACAATGGTTTCTTTGACCTCCCTCAGGCCTACAAGGGTCCGTGTAGCAAACCCCTGCAACTAATAACTTATAGTGTACATCCTGTCACGTCTACACTGGCTAAAAAAGGCTAGAAAAGCGGACGTACTCCCAACATGGTGGGCGGGGGGGGGGGGGGAGGGGGGGGGGGGGTGTCAGTGCGCAAGGTATAATAGCTCTCTAGCGATTCAGTATCGGGGTTCAGTTGTATGAGTGAGCTTAGACCTGCGCTCGCCACTAAGTGACGGGTGCAGGACTCAGCTCACTCATGCTACTGGCCCCAGGTGTCTCTGTGCACCATGCGACCAATGCATCACACGCAACCCCTCTAGTACAAGTGGCCATGATACCATCCATGGAACCATCTTAAATCTTTTAACCCCGTCAGACTATGACACTTCGCTATGAAAGCTGTCAGCACTGAAGAAGCACAGATCCTAATAGGCCTTGAGCGCGGTTAGACAAGAAGCGTACACGGTAGTTTTTACAGAAAACCGGTGACAGAACACCCCAGGCTCCCATAAATGTGTCGTGGCTCAGCCTGATTAAGTGTGCAAGTACTCATTACCGGCGTTATCTGAGTGATTTATTGCTGTCATTTTGTGTGCGCGTAGCCTCCAGGTATGAACGCGTCAGCGCTTTTAGCATAGGAAGAAGTCACGTGGTGCAGTGCACGTGTTCCATCTACAGTACGTCTAGATGGCAGTACGTCTCACAGGCATGACATGAACGTCCATCCTGATACTCCACTATTGCTTGAAATAAATAGCAGCATCAATTGCTGCCGGCATCAAAGCTATACACTTTCCGCAGCTATTGAAGCGGGGCTTCTTGGATGAGTTCAAAATCAACTCAGAGTCCAGTCGAGCGCATATGGGGCCTGCCCAGGATATTTGTTTCCACTTGTGACAAATCATTCGCCCCTAACCCCCTTAATCTTGGGAACCATTGGAGGTGATATGGGCCAGCAAGAGGCATAGATTTTCATGAGTTCTTGCAACTCAGGAGAGTCGGTGGCTCTGGCAGATGGAAGGAGTTAAGTGGGGTGAGGTGTTGCACGCCACATTCATTAATCCATTACATCCTGAGGCTGATTAAAAAAAAGTTTATTGTCCTATAAAGACTACATTACAGATTAGGAGATAAATCAACCATTTTAGTTCAAGGGTTAGGCGCCAAGCTGTTCTGGCACGACCCTTGAATTATCCAGATGAAAAGGTTAACCCAGACTGACGCAGACTGTGATGCTGTACACCAAAATACCCTAAATGTCCTAGGAACATGCATTCAAAGTGGTTTCAGCATAAGGCATAGATCCTCAGGTGCCCCCCGCAATTGCGGGTGCTCATGAGGATCTATACCTTTTGCAGTTGGGTGGTGTTCGAATTTTCTCGGCACTAAATAAGCTGAATCATTACGTGTGTCATGGTGACAGCAGTATGACGAGCATCACCTTTCATTATTGCTGTTACGAGGTTTTGTCAGAAAGTAATGATAGTTGTGCCGTGGAACCAAAACCGTTGGCCCAATTTACTTGATATTTTTCACAATTTGTAATAGCACTATCCTCCACCATTTATGCAAAATTTCAGCTACTTTCAGCGAAATTCAAAGGCGATGTGGTATTCTGATAAAGGTCAGGGTCGGACTTGTGAATTTACGGCTGTTGCTAGGTCCTGGATGCGGAAAAACTCCATCCTGCCAGCCTCTTTTTCAATTTAGGGAAGAACAAAGAGTCGCATTGGCCGCGGCAAGGAATGTATGATGGCTGAGGAAGAACAGGAATGGTTCGCTGCCCTGTGTAGGACACCTTGGCTTTGTGGTCCCTGGCATTTTCAAGAAAATACAAGATGTTCTGGCCACTGAAGGTTGGCCGCTGCTCACGAACAGACTTCAACACTTTTGGAACAAGAATTTCTTACAGGATATCTTGCATTGACTGCGCGCTCCATTGGTAAAAGACGGCTGTACAAAATGATGTTAGTCACGAACGACGCGTTTGCGTGCGTGCGTGAGTGCATGTGCACACGTCATTATTTTAGTCGTTTAGTCTTAGTTTATTGTTTTATTATGTGTACTATTGAGTTATATGTTTTAGATGTCTTTTTAGGTCTGGTATGCGGTATGTGGAAGGGTATGGGGGGCGGGGAGGGGGGGGACGGAGGGGGGAGGGGGGCGGGCGGAGGGGGGGGGGGCCGAGGGAGGGGGGGTGTTGCGGATGACGTGGACTTTTTATTCTTGTGTCTTTATGTATGTTATACCGCTGCGCCACAATTTCCCCTAGGGTACAATAAAGTATTATTGTATTGTATTGTATTGTATTGTATTGTATTGTATTGTATTGTATTGTATTGTATTCTATTGTATTGTATGTCACTGCAAAGCGAGTCAGCAGAGTTATCATCATCGTCGTCGTCGACGTCATCATCATCATCATCATCACCATAATTATTATTATTTTGAAAAAAGACATGGTAACCTTGCAGAATACGTAGCAGTGATAATAATAAGCGCATTAAATAGGCGCTTTATCCCAATTGAAAATCGGCTCAAAGCGCCGCCGCGAACAAGCACGCTCACGTGAATCACGCGCATTACTCACACACAGTACATAAACACAGAACATTCATGTGGTGCTAAGGGCAAGCTCAAGCGAGCTACTGTAGTTTTTGGAAATTCGAAATCGTTTGTATTTGAAATTTGATAAAGTGGGCTGAAACTGATACCAAAGTCGTGGGGGAGGAAGAGCCGGAGTACCCGGAGAAAGAACCACCAGTTCTTGGCCCACATTCTTTTAAATTGGATTCTGCAAGTTATCGTTGATGATGACGATGATAATGATGATTATGACGATGCTGATTATCATTATTATTTTAGAACGTGCTCATCTGTGATTTTGGACCTTACGGCCTAGAGTCAAAAGGTCCAAAATGAGCGACCAGCACACAATCACTTAATTTTCTCCTATCAAGAATGAACTTGGACATTTTGGGAACTGGAAATAGAATGTTCGTGAGTGCACACCTTTTGTCACAATTATCACCTGTGCAGAACCTCTACTGTACGATGTATCTGCATGGGCAGAAAATGGACCTGTATACTGACTGATGCTTTGTACAGCTCACGTTACAAGACTCGCATTAATTTGATGGCTGTCGGTAGCAACTTTCGTCGCGATGATTTCGGCAGGAACCATCGCGACAAAAGTCGCTACCGACTGCCAAATGGTTAAATCTACTCTGCTACGCTAGATTCAGTTATTGTCTTCTTACCGGTTCGTACAGCCCTATTCGCACCAGGCTGTCGTATTTGATACAATGCAATCCGCGGAACGAAAATACAAAGTTGATACAAGATATTTCATATAGGTCTTCCCGATGACAATGTGCTCGAGGTCATCGAGCCATATCGACCGCTTTTGGCCCTCTGCGAACCAACCGTGACCGATACCAGACCAAGGATCCTCTGCGCACTAGCCTGAATTACCGTGCTCCCCGACCAATAATAGTCAGTCCACCGAGATCTAAGAATTAGAAGACTGTACAGTGTCCTAAAACATCTGTATCTCTTTTTTCAGTTGTAGTGCCATACGGGAACGGATTATTTTGATTATTTTTGGAAAGGCGGGGAGGAGATGGAGTGTGCATGTGTGTGTGTGTGTGTGTGGGGGGGGGGGGGGGGTGTCGGTTCAAAATATAGCCAGACGTAAAAGCAAATTCCATAAAATTAACCAATTAATCAAACAGTGCTTAAAACATTTATAACAATTTCAATACAAGGGACATATATTTACAACCGCTTTTATGTTACTCCAATGTCCTCAAAAGAAGTCGCAGGACACATTAACTCATTGGAAACGTGCCGCCTCTGCATACGCGGCTTATACTTCGTGTCTGGAGGCGGCACGTCTCCAATGAATTAAGAATAGAGACAGATAGGTATAGAAACGTCCTTTTCTTTGCTACTCAGTTAGCCCCTAAACACCACAGCAAGAGATCGATTGACTATGGTATTTTAAGGGTGGTGCCAGAATAGCTTGGTGCCCATAGGCGCCACGCTATTCTGGCACCACCCTTGAACTATCTAGGTCGGTCTGTCTCCTGGCGGTCTTCAGTGGTCAACTCCAAACTTTGAGGATATCGACCTCATGGCTCACTGGGCTAGACTAAACCACAGGTGTATGTATTGCAGAAAGCGGCGGATTTGGATTGGTGCTGCTTACGGAAGGGCGCCCAATGCATGACTACGAGTTTGGCGTCGGCCTGTCTGCAACTGCCAGTGAGCTGTCGTGGTCAATTTATGTCACGCGACTTAACTTATTGTGCCCGAGGTACGAAACACGCACATTTTGGAGTTATCCTCTGAGAACTAAATTACAATTCAGGAGACTGATCGACGATGATAGTTCAAGGGTGTTGGCAGAATAGCTTGGCGCCTACAGGCACCAAGCTATTCTGCCACCACCCTTGAACTATCAAGGTCGAGTCATCTCTTGCTGTGGTGTGTACCGGGCAGAATGAGTTATACCCTTTTGGTAGGTCGACTGCCTGCAGGAATCGTCGCGACAAAATGCCAGCTACCCACAGCCAAAGGGTTAACATAGAGTGATTTATTCTCACTGTTGGGTGCTGTCCTTGCAGAAGTACCCACACGGTCACAAAAAAAGTCACGGACAGAAAAAAAAAGACTGATTGACTTGTCACAGATTTACACGGGCACATTCTGCGCTCCTGCCCAGTGAGGACTCGGGCCGATGTCGGCTCAAGCCGACATTGGCCCAAGCTCCTCGTGCTCACTGGGCGTTCTCCTGCGAGTCGCTCTTGCCCTGGAAGGGAAAACGCCGCCGTGACATAATAATATGCGATTAATGACGCTCGGCTCGACTTTGCGGACAGACTCCTAGGGAGAACTAGGCTAGCTCATCCGATTTAACCCCAGGGGACAGGCAGCCCAAGTGCCCCAGTGACCCTCACAAGTCACCCACTCCCACCCCTACCCCTCGCCCACACCAGACATCCTCATCCCCATCAGGTCTCGACAGTTTAACCCCTCCCCGGCCACTTTGCGTAAGCCGTACGTACATTTTTTTTTTTGTTCTGAAATCTTGGTTCAATCAACGACCCAAAGACAACACCGTCCACGAAACATGGATGGAAATTGGTCTCAGCAAGAGACACAGATCCTCATGAGCCCCCGCAGTCGCGGGGGCTCATAAGGATCTCTGTCTCTTGCATTTGAATCGTTTTCATTTTTATCTCGGCACTGATGGGCTTAAGTAGACCGACAGCATCACTCTAAACTTTCAATTTTCTTCTGATTTTAATCGTTCGCCGGGCCCGTTCACACCTGACACATGAAATTGGCATAGGAAAATATTTTTCGATGATTGAGGACAGAGGGGGGGGGGGGGGGCGGGGGCGGGGCAGTGTGCATGACTTTTCATCCTAACATTTCAAATAACGGCGAAAGGGAGGGAGAAATAGGGATAAAGGCGAAACTCGAGAATTAAAGTGTGTCCAAAAATATCAATTTGTTCTCCAAAATATATGTATTCTCCACACACACACACACACACACACACACACACACACACACACACACACACACACACACACACACACACACAAACACACACACAAACACACACACACACACACACACACAAACACACACACACACACACACACAATTCCCAAAAATCATTGGGGAGGCCAAGGGATACTCTGGTTTCGCCTACATTTTAAATAATAGAAGTAGTAATAATAATAATAATAATAATAATAATTATAATAATAATAATGAGTATAATTTATATAGCGGTTAATCTTAATCAAAAGCTCTAAGAGCTTTACAATCTGTACACAAAAATAAAAATACAATGACATTATTATGCACATAACAAACAAAACGCAATACCCGAACACACCACTTTTACAATAAACTAAACAACAATTCATACATAATAATTTATATTCTAATTAACATTCAGTTTAAACAAGGAGGATTACAGAACTACAACTAAGGCATCAAACACTGGCAGTTGTTCACTGTAAAGCTTGAAGAGGTGAATTTTCAACGACCTCTTGAAGTCAGAGACAGACTCAATGTTTCTGACCTCGAGAGGAAGTGTATTCCATAACACTGGGGTTTGATAAACAAAAGTGCGCTGACCAAATGTTTTAGTTTGGACCGAAGGTACACACAACTTCCGTTTATCAGAAGAGGAGCGGAGCTCACGAGAGGGTGTATACACGTGCAGCAAAGAGGACAAGTATTCTGCGCTGGTGCCTGAAAAGCAATTAAAACAGATTGACATAACTTCGTATTGAATACGCTGGGGTGGGAGGGGGGTGGGGGGGGGGGGAGGCGTGACAGGGCCACCCCGGCTCCTCAAAGTTCCTATGCCACTACATGACAATAAGGGTCTGCATGCCATTTGAAGGAGAGAACCAGAAGGTCTAGGCGCCTGCAGGCACGTGCATCATGATATTCTGGCACCATATTTGAACTATCACGGCCTATCCGTCTCCCCGTACTATAGTGTATCATCATCATCTTTTTTTTTAATTACAGATACGACCGTGTATGTGTGTTAAAAGGTCCGTCCGTCATCGTCCGTCATCGTCCATCTCAACCGCAAACACACCGTTCCGCTGCCGGCCGACTAATAGGATGACGTCGATGCGAGGAGCGTTTGCTTAACTCATTCTACCCCAACACCGAAATCCCCAAATGTTGCCCTTGTTCTCTGAAGTCTGCATTGCAGTGCAGGACACAGATCTACCATGATAGTTCAAGGGTGATGCCAGAATAGCTTGGCGCCCATAGGCGCCAAGCTATTCTGGCATCACCCTTTAAACTATCATGGTCGAACCCTATCTTGCTGTGGTGTGTCTGGGGTACAATGAGTTAATGGGCGTATGTAGTGTAGTTTATGGTACATGGTCTGATCTCTCACATTATGCGTACCACACAATCCTCATTCGACAGCAATAAAGCGCATCAATTAATGCTAATTCTGTTCGTCGGCCCCTGCACTTCCGGGGTCAACTTCAGAAAAGAGAGATGGAGTGTGATAGTTCAAGGAAAGTGCCTGATCGCTTTGGCGCCGGCGCCTACATCATGAAGACAGATCGACCGTGATAGTTCGAGAAAAGTGCCTGATCGCTTTGGCGCCTACAGCATTGAGACAGATCGACCGTGATAGTTCAAGAAAAGTGCCTGATCAGCTTGGCTCTTTAGGCGCCAAGCTGATCAGGCACTTTCCTTGAACTAACACGGTCAATTCATTCTTGCGATATGTCCGTGATTCTAAGCAGAATTTTAACAGTGGCAGTGATGTGCTGTAAGCTTCGGAAATAGCAAATCGCTTGGGGATTCAATTTGTTGTTGTTTTATCTGATGGTTGTTATAAATGAAGTAAATGACATACAGATAGTATGGTGGGGACCTCAGAAAAACGGTTCAAGATTCAAGATTCAAAAAAAATTATTGTCCATTAAAGATATTTGTCTTTGCCTGCCGAGCGTTGGTCAAAGGTAGAAACATAATATCTCAATACAGTATCACAAATGTTAGTAAAATGTGGTTCGTATGTCCGACTTTTGCTATCTCCGACCTCGTTTAATGCGAAATTGTCTGTAACTGGTTTCAGGCGAGGAAACAGGGTAATGAAAAAATGTTGAAATATATTAGAGAGTAACATTGGCATGCAATGAGTGTTTCCCAAATGAGGTTTATTGCGGCTGATTTGAAATTCAGAATTCCGATGGAATTACATTATAAAAGTGTAACTGACACGCCTAGGGATCCAACAGATGTGTTGAAGTCAATAACGGTGCGCATCAGCTGACAGAAGGACATATAAACATGTATATGTGTAAGCACATAAGCGCGTGCGTGCACATACACGCATGCACACACCCACGCACGCACACACACAAACACACGCACGCACGCACCCACCCACCCACACACACACAGACCACCGTCCACCACAATGACAAAGCCTATCCTCTTACCTCACTTCCCGACCGCCCCCTACCAACACAACATCTTCTCCCCAGCTCCTCCACCCCCCCCCAACCCCCACCCCCACACACACAACCCTTACCCCTCCCCCCCCACACACACCACACACACACGTCACACACACACACACACACACACACACACACACACCCCACACACACACACGTCACAGAATACATAAATCGTTTGTTCTAGCATAAACGGTGCAAGTGCTCGCAAATATCTACAACACTGACTGATCAAAACGGTTTTACGCTTTCGGCCCAGACACTATGACGGTAAAATTTATACCATCCTCGCCCATAAACTCGCGTGGGCGATCTATGTTCAGAACTTCGCCTAGAGATAGTCCTCGCTATCCTCACGGCGAGAATCCGCAATTTAGTAATCACTGTTCCCAGAACGGTAAGAAAATCTTCAAAAGCTGGAGATTACAGACACACACTGCTGACGTCGTACAAGCGACGCTGGAAAAAAAAAATCTCACAGCAATCATTTCATCGGAAGAATCACTACACAGTCGTACGCTTACTCCGCTCAGCACTGCACAGCAGCAGGAGGAGAACAATCGACCGTGATAGTTAAACGGTGGTGCCAGAATAGCTTGGCGCCTCAGCACAGACGCCAAGCTATTCGGGTACCATCCTTTAACTATCATGGCAGACGTAGCTGCTTAATAATATATTGTTTTCTAATTTCCAAAGGGTTGGACTGAAAGATCGATCATAGCTCTGGGCTAGAAAACTACACCCTCAACATGAGAAAATATCACAGAACCGACGAATTGCGTCAGCAGGCATGCCGCTTTCCCGTCAGCCTCTGCGATCCGGAAAAGGCGATCATGAATAAGAGAAACTAGCCCAGACAAAGTCCAGCGATGGCTCATGAAAATCGCACGTGGCCCAAAGGCCTCGGAAACGGCAGAATAAACTGCAAGAACAGCTGCTTCTTGTGTCTTGCGTCGATTCGCACCGCAGGAGAATCCGTCTGGCCCACTTTCTCTCCAGACGGCCGACCTAGTTTAAGAACGAGGACCGGAAGTCTTAAATGACATCATGTCCACGGGACAAGTCGTCATCGCATTGTCTGAATCAGGCCAACCGATACCGGCACCGACCGCCTTGTAGCAGATCATACATAGGAGGAGGCCAAGAGAGCGCAGGGATAAAGCTCATGAGAATTAATCTCTGCCTCTTGCCCATGGACCGTACTGGTCTTCCAATGAAGTAGATCTAATTAACCTTTTGGCTGACGGTAGCGGTTTTTGTCGCCAGGATTCCTGCAGGAATCATAGCGACAAAAAGCGCTACTGACAGCCAGACGGTCAAAGCCAGCTGTACACCGCGTTTTGGCGAGTCTAGCGTTTATCTGGGAAGCGCTACAAACGCCTGGACACGGTATGCGGTGGGGCTTTAAGTTATATCTCCTTCCATGCCGAGAAAAGCGAACAGGATCGAACTGCAAGAGACATAGATCCTCGCGAGCTCCAGCATTGGTCCGGTCCAAAATCACAGAGCAGCTCACGTATCAGCTGATCAGACTTTTCTCCTTTCCGAAAAAGCACAAAAATTAATTGCCATTGTTTCGTCCTGGACTTGACAGTTCTCAGTAACGAAGCACCGCCAAATTGACATTTCTCAGACTGAGCCGTTGCCTTCTCCGTGCTTGATGGCGCGTCAAGATTAGCAGTCAGTAGACGTCAGTTAATAAGCCAACTCTTTCCATCTGCATGAGCTCTTGAAAATCGATGCTTGGCAACAGTGATCTGGTCGGTTTGTGGTATTCTTGGCTATTCGTTAGAGAAAAACCAACAAAGAAAGAAACACGCTTAGAAAAGACAGTTACAACGCAAATTTTAACTTATTACACTAAAGGCAGTGGAATTACTAATCTCAACTGTTAAAAGGACACAAAATTGTGGGCATTTTAGATAATGATGCGTGTGTGTCAAACACGAGGCTGGTTAGGTACACTGATGCCCACTAAATCATGTCGCGGGGCATGCCACGTGGTAGTCGTAGTCGTAGTATGATACAATCACACCAGACGCACGCACGTAGGGTTCTTGTAAAGAATCTTCACTCAGTTGCAACTCGTCACACGTGGCACAAGGTTGTAGACCACACTGGAGTAACAGTTCCAACAGTACTTTATACTCACGATGCACTCTCAGCACAATGCGTCCACTAAAATCATCCACACGTTGGTACACTGTCTCGTACAATGCATCCACAATTCTGATACACTGCATCTCCCATACAATGCACGAACACTGATACACTGTCTCCTCTACAATGAATCAACACCTTTGACACGTGGGGGCTCATGATGATCTATACTTCTTGCATATGGGTGGTATAAAGGGGTTAAAAGTCGTGACAAACATACGACATATCGCTTTCCGGTCGTTTAATCGACCGTTTTGCGTTAACTCTTTCGAGACGTGCCGCATCCGAATTCGCGCTTAAAGTCGCGAATCCGGATGCGGCACGTCTCGAAAGATTTAAAGGAATCCAGTTTTTGGCCTGCGTCTGATTTACTATACACCTCTTCTGATTATCGCACACATGGAAAAAGGCCTTCTTTTCTTCTTCTTCTTCTTTTTTTTTTTCTCTTCTTAAATAAATAACAACTTGTCATGTTTGCACTTCACGTCAGAGGTCCAGTTTCCAACCCTGAGTGCCGCCCCTCATTAGAGAGACATCGATTCCCACGAGCCCCTGTGGCTGGCAGGATCAACTATAATGTGCGGACACCAGAAAATCACAAGACCTAAGTGTGCTTTTTAATAACGCTTTTTACTGCCAGTCGACGCAGACGAGTGTTTCTGAAATCTTCGTTTATTTGAGCGACAAAGAGCCCCATCCGTCCAAGGAACTTAGATACAACTCATTTCACATTGAACGAAAGTTAAATATAATGAGTCATTCGACACTGGTCCACTATTGGTCCATCCATCCACCATCCTGTGTATATCCAATTGTGACAGATTTTATCATTTTGAATTTCTGAGAGACCATCAGAGCCACAGACTTATAATTTGTCACAGTGCTCCTATTTGACAATATCTTTGATTGTCACTTGCGCTAACCTCCATGAAAGGTCAAGTTTGCAAAGGTCAATAAACGGGCGATTTTTTTAAAGAAACTAGTTATAATCTTATTTTAAACTTGCCAAAGAGAAAACTGATGATACAACTTTTGTTTGCAGTTCTACTAAGTTAACCTCTCGTTAAGGTCAAAGGTCACAGGAAGTAAAAGGCTTTTATTTTAGGTTCTTGCTAATAAAGGTAGCTTATATGTGAACTTTGTAGTAAGACCCCAGGATAAATGTTTTGCTAGGGGTTACACTGTCTATGCATATTAATTTTATTGGCTCTATCCAAAGGTCAAAGTGCAGGCATGGTCAGCAAGTGTGTTGAAAATGTTCTATGTATGGGGGAATAAAAGCTACCGTGTTAATAGTTTTTCCACCTCAGAAGTAAAACTTGATAAAAGCTAGCATTATCGACACAGGTTTATGTACATATTCAGAAGCAAATTCAGGGGGAGAGGGGTGTTCCAAGGTGCACGGCTCCCAGGATATTTGTTAATGTGTAATTTTCCATTTTGGGGAGTTCGGAACCACCCTTCCCCCCCCCCCACATCCTCCCCCCCAGCCCGCTTTCAACCCTCACCCCCCCCCCCTTCCTCCCCCTTCCCCCCCCCCACACACACACACCCGCGCCTCTTCTTGGAAACTGTAAACGGTCCGTCGTGTGATTTTTCGGCCATTGGTGAAAAATTCTCCAGATCTCTCTCCCCCTTCCCTCGACCCCCAACTTGCATCACGCACGCCTCGTTTGATAGTCAACAAGTGGCGCATTGTAGGTCCTCACCCTCTTCACATTCTCAGAAACTGTGACTCCGCCGACAGGAAGAGTTTTCACGAAAAGGTCTACGGAATCTCTCGCACGTTCGTTTTTTTAAAAACTGCCTTCTAACTTAAAGAGAGGTCATTCGCAGTAGTTTTCATGGTATAAAATGCATGCTTAGGTACTTCAAACCTTTGCACCCAAAGTTAACTTTTAAAACTGTGTGTGCAAAAAATGACTTAATCTTTACAAACACATCGACCTATGATGACCTTGAACTTTTCTACTGGTGAAATATGTGTGTAAAGTTGTTCTTGTAAACTACAGTTGTGTCGAGTTTAAAGTCTGTGAATGTTATAGTCCCTAAGAAATTGCCTTATACAAACCGCACGCATACACACACGATGGCTGAAGAGCGGATTCATGGTCGATTGATGACTACATTTATTCTGTTTCACATTTGCTGTCACACCTAAGCCAACAAGGTTTGCTCTTGGAACAACTATTTAGCCCCACCCCCTCCCGCAGACAGTAATGCGCAATTTGCTCTGCCTGAAAGCATTCCCAACAACTGTGCGCGCCATCTGGAAGTGATGTAGCGACATAAACCTGGTTTTTGACATATCAGTTTTATTCTCTTCACTACCACTGGAGGCAAATATTGCTCTGAAATCTTTCAGAATTCAGTCCCAAGGAACCCTAACCGTCAAATAAATATATGTCAGTTGTGTCAGCAAGAGCCAAAATCGCCATGAGCCCCCGCACCCGCGATCGCGCGAGGCTCATAGGATCTATGTGTCTTACAGATGGATCCTATTGAGAGTTTCTCGGCTTTGAAAGGGTTAAATGAAAATATCATCAGGCAAAATTTGGAAAAAAATCGGGCCTGTGGTTTCAGAGATATTACCTGCACAAACGCTCATACAAATATGGCCTCTGCGACCTTCACCTTACAGGTCGTGAATTCATTCTGTTAATGATATTGCATATGAGGGTAAGGCATCATTTCCTAAAATTTCAGAGCAAATCAGTACAGCGGTTTTAGATGTATTCTCTACTCAAAAATCTGCAAGACAAATATGGCAACTATGACCTTGACCTTGAGGTAGAGGCACAGTTAAGATTGATGGCAATGTGTGATATGGTAAAATACTATTATCTAAAATTTAGATTGAATAAGCCCAATAGTTATTGAGATATTGCCTAGCACACAATTCTGCACAAAACAATTATGGCCGTTGTGACCTTGGCCTCTAAGGCAGTGCATAGATTTTGGTTGCAACACTCTGTGTCCTCACAAAATATCACAATTTGCCATTTGGATCACATCGTTTCGGTGTTTAGAGTAACATTGCCTGGACAATGGCATACATAGTAAATGTAGCCGTTGTGACCTTGACCTTGACGAAGTGACATGATCCTGGTGTGGGATACTCTGTACTGAGACAAAGTATCAACATCTGAAATTTGGAACAAACGGGCTGGATGGTTTCCGATATATACGCTAGACAAACACTGCTCCTTATATGAAACACTGTTCTAAATATGAAAAACGTTTCATAATTAGGTGCTCTTTGTGTTTCATAATAGGAACAAGATACATCTCTAGGAAAATGTGTGCCTCCAAAACAACAAAAAGAGAACCAAACGAATGCTGCTGGTTACCTGGTGTCCGAAGATTGCTTTTCGTGACAAGAGTGGCTATTTTTTAAACATCATAAAACTGAATACTGATTTATGTGTTTCTTCTTCTTCAGCGTTCCCGAGTTTCTGCCTCAGATGTCAGGATTAATATCCACCTGAGGCATAATCCATGAGGGTTGCGTGTGTGCTCGTTTCACACTATAACAGATGGCATAGTCAGCGACGCTCCGACTTCCTTGGTCTTAGGTGTTTCAAAATGTCGAAGAATTAGAAGCAGAAGGGTAAAAAATAACATTTACTCCGCGTGTTTTCGTTTTTATCATGCCTGACATTCTTGTACCGGAAATAAGGCTCACTGAAGTAGCTCTATATTACTGCAGAGGCGGAAATTGGAAAAGTTATTCCGTTTCGCCGGGAGCAAGGTGTTTCATAAGAGGCACTGTTTAATAATAGGGGCTGCTCCCCTACATAATTATAGTGTTCTGGTTGACTCATTCAAGGCATCCCGCATCAACAGCTGCGAAAGCGTCGTATAGCGTTGTCTCCGCTTTCGCAGCTGTTGATGAGGGACGCCTTGGATGAGTTGCAAATGCAAGCATCTCAAGATCCACGAAGTCACGACGTTGTCTGGAACCGTAGACAACCATTCAGTTAAGTGTTACCCTAGTCTTGTATCAACATCCATCTTTGTTAATAAATCCGCGGGCGCACAGCTATTTTGAACACCATTTTTAATTATGTTCCGATGTTTAACCCCATGACTGCTGCTGACGACACCGTTCGGCGGAAAAGACGCGTAAATACGCGTTAATAACCAACTCTTCAACATTTACACCAGATCGTTTTGTGTGGGAGGACCAGGTTTTTATAAGTCGACGCAGTGGACATCAAATTCAGAGACCCAGTCACCCATTCAATCAAGCCACCGTCTGTTTTGAGCGGCGTTGGAGTGTTCGAAACAAACGAGGAGATTGGCAATACGAATAATGTTACACATAACATTTTTGCAAGATAATGACCCCAAACAAATAATTGGAGCTCCCCCCCCCCCCCCACTCCCCGGCACCCCTGAGAGGTAACTGGTTAACCATGCATCGATCTACAAGTCATGTCCGAAGTTAAAAAATAAAAAATAAAGAAAAATAAAAAAGGGTCGACGTAAAATGAATTTAACCAAAAAAAAATAACAAATAAAACAGCATCCACTGTACTGGACACGTGGGCGGGCCCGTATCTCTTAACCCTTATCTTTCGGAATACACCAGTGTGTGAAATAAGTTTGACTAAAATAGTTCAAGGGTAGCACCAGAATAGCTTGGCGCCTCTAGGCGCCAAGCTATTCTGGCGCCACCCTTGAACTAAAGCCATTGGTCTATATCCTTATCTGTAAGTACTATAATGTAGCTTGCATATGGCAGTGTACAAATTTGAAGCTTTTAGCTTCAGTATGATATGGGTTAACCTATTTCGCCCCATCTTCAATGAAAAGAGAACACAATTTCATTGTTTAACCCTTCGGCTGTCGGTAGCACTTAGAGGAATCATCGCGACAAAAAGCGTTCTGACAGCCAAAGGGTTAATAGATTGAAGAAACCATCCCGGTTAACTCGTTCGAGACATGCCGCGTATCCGTAGGCGGCACGTCTCGAATGAGTTAAGCAGATCATCGGCTTTTCTAACCTTCTTTTGCCAGTGGAGAGATTAATGTAATTGTAGAGCATCGCATTACTTTTTTTCTACGTTAAAAATCACTTTCGTTGCAAATGGCGTTTGTAACACCTGCGAAAAGTGCCGGCGAATATAAATTCGCTGGACTCGAAACAACATCATCAATATTTTTAAAAAAAATAATAATAAATAAATAAATAAAATAAATTAATAAATTATCTTCAATTACAGCAAGAATAAAGTCATCTTGAATCTTGAATAATTTTTTAAAAAAATAAAATTTGGGACCAGTCTTGGTCAAGGGCATAGATTTCTCATGACCCTTGTCATTCAGAGGCTCATGTAAATCTATTCCTCTTGGAGATGGAATGGTCTGGGCTAGGAAATGCTCTGGGAATATCACCATGTTAGACTCAGATGCTCTTTTTGCCGGGGAAACAAAATTAAACACTGTTCCGAGAAACTTGCTTCAATGCACACTCTGCTTAACTCATTCTACCCCAACACCGAAATCCTTAAATTTTGCCGTTGTCCTCTGAAGACTGCATTGCAGTGCAGGACAAAGATCGACCATGATAGTTCAAGGGTGATGCCAGAATAGCTTGGCGCCCATAGGCGCCAAGCTATTCTGGCATCACCCTTGAACTATCATGGTCGATCCTTATCTTGCTGTGGTGTGCCTGTGGTAGAATGAGTTAAAAAAGTAATAATGAGTTATGTGATCACTAGTTGTTTTTTTTTTTAAGTAATATGCGCCGAATGCATACAGACGAGGAAAAGAAATGTGACATTTTTTGAATCATCGGAAACCCTTTAAAGTGTTTCCGTTGATTCCAAAAATGTCGCATTTCTTTTCCTCGTCAGTATACTACGTATGAACCTGTGAAAAGGAACTTTAAATGCACCCGACCCTCTCCTTTTCCGCCATATTAAGAAAGGAAGCGCCGCTACAACTAACTAATTTTAACATTGGCAGGAAGCATTTTCGTCCTCTAGGCAAAAATGTTTGGATTCATTCACCGTTTTTTCCCTCTATTCATGGTTTGTTCGGTGCGCTTTAACCAAATTTAATGTAGCTCGTGTTTTTTTCAAGAGGACGTTGGCCAGCGCGCACTGGTTCAGACAATCAAAGGAACATGGATCTCCTTAAAAAGTAGTTTTAGCAAGACGCATAGATCCTCATGAGCCCCCGCACCTGCGGGGGCTCACGAGGATCCATACCTCTCGGAGTCGGGCGGTGTTCAACTTTTCTCGGCGGGTTCATTCTGAGTCGAGGCAATTTGCGCTGTGTCTGGATTCACATTAGGATCGGTGGGTTAAACGAGCATAAGATGGCGATGCATGATGCTTAAGCACAACGAACAAAAGTCTAATCAAGCACTATCTGTGAACAGTCATGGTCGACCCACCTTCCATAACAAAGGTGACTGCCAAGCGTATAAAATGCAGCTAATAACCCAGAAAAAGAAAGAAACACGATTAAAACGTGCAGTTGCAACACAGTTATTCATATTTCAAAATAGACAAACAAACATGTATACAATTCATTACTTGTCAGTGTGAAGAAGCTAAGTGTTCTACCGGAAATATTAATAAATTGTGTTTTTTGCTATCAGTATCAATGAATAAATGTTTTGGTTTATTTTAACCCGAAATATTAATCAATTGTGATGTAACTATCTTTTCTAAGCGTCTTTCTTTCATCGCTGGGGTATTCTCGGCCCACCTTCCGTTTTAGTTCAAACCAAGATAGAACAAATTAATTAGGAAATTAATTAACCCCGTCACTGCCGGAGAGATGCGAACATCACCCAAGGCTTTCAGGGTTAAAATGGTTAAATGCACGCATATGTCTCCACCCATCAGCTCAGACAGCGTGGTTTCCGGTCTGGGGAGGCGGGGATCGGCTGACTGTACGCCATTTAAAAGGAACGCTATAAACTAAGGTCCTCGTGCCGACGTCGGCTGCTGATAGCCCGCGCACGGCCGTGCGCGGGATAACGGCGGACGACGAGAGCACGAGAACCTTTTACGTGTTGAGTACTAGAAGTGCTTGTAACAAAGCAGCTTTCTTGCGCGTGCTATCGCTTGAAGCAATCACCATTGTAAAGTGCTAGTGCTATTTTTAAAGCACACGGACTTCCAGCTTTCGCTGATTTCGTCCCGGGGGGGGGGGGGGGGGGGTGGACCGAGGGTTGGGGGGGGGGGGGTATGTTCTGACTGTCGCTGATGTCCGCGCATCGCTTTTGATCAACTTCTCGTCATGTCCGTCCGCGCCTTGGGAGGCTGGGTCGTTGTGGGGAGAGCTGTTGTTCCCTTCTTTGTTCTTTGGTGGTGTCTGGCTCCTGTTTTCTCCTTTGGGGTCACAGTCCAAGGCCCGGTTTACTTGGCCCGCACCCTACTACCCTTACTTTTGAGGGGGGGTTGATTTTTACTAACACCCCCCCCCCCCCCTATAAGTGTGTCTGTATTCTCTGGAGTGGAGTGTTGTACCCTCCATTTGCCCAGGGAGTGCATGGACGAAGGATGCTAAACCTCCCTGGGGTCCCTATTTATTTTGATGGGTGGTGACCGTACGCAGGCGAGCGGGGAGTCGCGCGGTGTCGGAGTGCCATCTAGGGAACCTCGCCCCCCTAGGTTGTCACACCCCCCTATCCCGCAGAGTGGACCTTCCAGGAGTGTCCTCCTCTACGGCCCAATACGGAAGAGATGGACCCCGGGGCGGGCCGCCAGCCCCCGGGCGCGCCCACCGAGGAGCTCGGTGGGGGGTGGGGGGGGGGCCTAGATGCCCGCCGCCGGCCCCCGGGACCCTCTCTCCGCTAGGAGGGGGGCAGGTGGTGAAAAAGCCTCCCGGTAGAGACCTATGGGGCATTCCCATTGTAAAGTACGTTCTTCTTCCTTTTTATTTGTGGAGGAGGGTGAACAGCTCAGAATAATGTGGCCATAGGGGCTCGATGATAGTAGCTTTACTAATGCAAATCCGCTGCGCCACCGCTTTGTCTTTAGCATTAGTATAGGCGTTGGCGCGCACGCGGTGGCGCAGCGGATTTGCATTAGTCAAAGCTACTATCATCGAGCCCCTATAAACGTGACCTCCTTGCTGTTTCGTATATTGTGAACACTAAATACTGAGATGGAGAAATGCGCTCTACGCGTGAACGCCATCACACACAAACATGAACAACATGGTCAACAACTGTCACTTTCTTCCTTTATTTGGTTATTGGTTTGACTTGGCTTTGTTTAGGTTGATTTGGTTTGGTCTGTTCTGTTTCGTTTTGATTGTTTTGTTTTGTTTTGTTCTATTATATTCTGTTTTGTTTTGTACAGTTTTGATTGTTTTGTTTTGTTTCGTTTTGTTTTAAAATAGCAAAATAATGTTGCTTCTGTTGATGCCATCGATGCCTCTCGGCTCTCTGTCTCTGTCTCGTCTCTGTCTCTCTCTCCTCTCTCTTCTTTCTGTCTCTGTCTCTGTCTCTGTCTCTGTCTCTCTCTCTCTCTCTCTCTCTCTCTCTCTCTCTCTCTCTCTCTCTCTCTCTCTCTCTCTCTCACGAAAAGAGGCCTGTGCGCCTATTGTTTCCATCCTTGAGAAATAAAATATCATTCATTCATTGATTCATTCATTGATTCATTCATTGATTCATTCATTGATTCATTCATTGATTCATTTATTGATTACTCACTCACTCACTCACTCACTCACTCACTCACTCACTCACCCACCCACCCACCCACCCACCCACCCCACCCCACCCCACCCCACCCCACCCCACCCCACCCACCCACCCACCCACCCCCTCTCTCTCTCTCTCTCTCTCTCTCTCTCTTCATGTTTCGATTTATTGTGTTTCTCTTACTCTTTGCTATTAATGTTTCTTTTCTAACAAGACAGTTTGTAAGAGAGGCGTTTCGCCTAAAACTTTATCCTGTCAATAAAACGTTTCATCATCATCATCATCATCATCTCTCTCTCTCTCTCTCTCTCTCTCTCTCTCTCTCTTGAATACCGCATTTTACATGTAGGTCAAACAAAAGTGGCAATTTTGTGCTCGCTTAAATCGAATGGAAATGTATGTATGTATGAATGTATGTATGTATGTATGTATGTATGTATGTATGTATGTATGTATGTATGTGTGTATGTGTGTGTGTGTGTGTGTGTGTGTGTGTGTGTGTGTGTGTGTGTGTGTGTGTGTGTGCACTAGAAAACTATGTGCTGGCCTAGATCGAATGGAAATGTATGAATGTGTGTGTGTTTGTGTGTGTGTGTGTGTGTGTGTGTGTGTGTGTGTGTGTGTGTGTGTGTGTGTGTGTGTGTGTGTGTGTACACATGTGTGTGTGGTGTGGTGTGGTGTGGTGTTTGTGTGTGTGTGCGTACGTATGAGTAGTACATTTTTTGCTCATGTGCGAAGCAAAAGTGAGTCTATGTTTTGGGCCAGTGGTTGTTTGTCCGTCGTAATCTTTAACGTTGGCATTTTCTCGAAGACTGTTCAAGCCACATTCTTCAAACTTGGCCCAAAGATACTTTGTGGCAAGGCCTTTCTAAACATACCAATTTAAGTTACCTCTCTCAACGGTCAAGATCACAGGGGCTCAGGAAATATATAAAAAATAGCTATATTTTGACATAATTTATTTTTTACTTACTGAAAGTGAAATACTATTCACAACTTCAAACCCAAACTTGGTACAAAGATACCTGAGGGCAAGACCTTTCCATGCATACTAATTTGGTTGGTCCCTCGGTAAGGTCAAGGTGTTGCACTACTGACGCGTGCCTCCACATCTGGCAACCGGATGTAGTTTCCGGTGACGTGCGATATGGCTAGCGTCTGTATGTAACTACCGGAATCGCCGGGCAGCCCTAATGAAGATAACGGACCGGCCCTCCGGAAACTGTTACTATATGGGAAATGGGTGGCCTCTAATTAACGGGACCATCGGCACGTGGAGACGCTCTAATTCACGTAACGGCACCGGCCCTAAACGAGGGGCGGGTCCTAAGTGGGAAGATGGTTGATACGGGCAAGGGTATATACATACTGGGGGACAGACAACGGGGGACACAACACAAGACACACAACGAGAGAAAGACAGAACGAGAGAGGGAACACAACGAGAGGAGAGTGAGAGGAGAGTGAGAGAGATGGACGAAAGTAGAAGAGAGAGCAAATAGTGAGAGAACGACCGAATTGTAGTCTGTGGTTGGTCTTGCCCAACACCAGACAATGCTCTTTAGACTGAAATAAACACGAGAGAAAACCATCACTGGACTTCAGTTGTTTTACGTGTCCATAGTGCAACACGTAACAACCAATTTTGGTGCCGCGTGACCAGGATGTCAGAACGGGTTTAGCACAACCATCGCAGGATGTCAGAACGGGTTTAGCAGAACCATCGCAGGATGTCAGAACGAGATGGAAGCCAGAACAATCGCAGATTCAAGAACGAGATGGAAGACAGAACTATCGCAGAGGGTGGCAGAACGACGCTACGTCAAAAGTACGACGATGCCGAGAACTGAAGACGCCGAACGAGAGGCAGAAAGAAGATCGTGAAACGAGCGTGAAACGAGACTGAGAAGGAGCCGGCCGCAGACGAAACGACCTCTGGCCACAACCACCGTCACCAACGATGGACAAACAGGTGAGTGACCTTTTTGTGTCATCGCTACAGTTTTGATTAAGGGCCAGCAATATTTTGTAGTTATAGTGAAAATGGCAGAAGAATATGTAGGAAGACCACACCCATTTGACCCGGTGTTGGCCGCATTAGGTAGTCAGATAGAGAGGTTGTCAACCTTAGTTAATGTGCAACTCATTTCACAGCTGATCCCCACCTTCAATGGAGATCAGCAACAGTCTGCAAAAGAAGTGGATCACTCTAGAGATAGGGGGTGTTTTCGATGCAGTTCACCACGCCACAAGGCACGCGATTGCAAGGCTAGGCGGGTAAACGCAGTCGGTCAGCAAGAGTCGTCTTTGTCACAACAAAGGTATCAACACGTGCGGTGTTGGCGATGCGGGGGTTACGGCCACCGACAAAGAGAATGTAGGGCTAGGATAGGACAGGAGCGACAGGAAAACTAGAACGTTCTGCACCACGAGAAGCCGGTGAGCAGAACAAGGGAAACAGTAGATCCTTTAGCATCAACTTAGCGGGGAGTCCAAAATGCATAGTCTTTAAGGTAGGAAGTCAAAAGTTTAGAAGTCTCATAGATACGGGGGCGGAAGTATCGTTGATTAGCAAGAAGTCGTATGAAAAATTGCAGAACAAGCCAAGGCTAGAGAAAAGAAGTGTATCGCTACAGTCAGTCAGTGGGGAAGCGCTAGGAGTTGTGGGCAGTATAGAACTGGACTTCAAAATTGAAAAGCAGTCGTTCAAACATCGTTTTTATGTAGTGAAAGAGATGAATAGAAATTTCATTTTGGGAAACGATTGGCTTGATAAGAACGGAGCACGCATCTATTTCGATTTGAGAAAGGTTAAAGTCGGGAATGCGTTTGTACCTTACGAACAAGACATGCACATATCTTCGTTGGTCAGAGTACACAAGACAAAAGTATTGAAACCACATACAGCGGAGATTTGTCAGGTTAGAATAAAGAGTACACAGTACTTCAGTAAAGAAGAATGTTTAGAAGTCTCTGCGACAGATAGGGGGTTTGTTGCAGAAGAGCCAGGACTATCTGTGATGAGCGGGGTAGTGAGAAACAAAGGTAGGACATTTCCTTTGTTAGTTGTGAATCACACCAACAAAACGTTCAGGCTAAAAAGGGGATGTGTGGTAGGCAGGGCACACAGCGTAAGTCAGGTAGAGTCAGTGTCTAACAGAACGGAAGAACGAGAAGTCGCTTCCATTGATCTGACAGAAATCGATGCGCCTGACGCAATCAGGTCCACAGTCACTAAACTGGTATCGGAGCATTCCGATTTGTTCGCGAGTAGCGATCTGGACTTAGGGCGCACCAACACTGTCAAAATGAACATAGACACTGGAGACCACGCTCCAATAAGGGTGAAGCCTTACCGCGTTCCTTTGCAGGATAGAGAGATAGTAGACAAAGCAGTAGATGAAATGTTAGAGGCAGGGATCATCAGAAGATCAATGTCGCCATGGTCTTTCAGCTTAGTAGTGGTAACCTAAAAAGATGGTTCAAAGAGGTTGTGCGTTGACTTCCGAAAACTAAACGAGATTACCAAGAAGTCGTCGTATCCACTACCGCTCATAGACGATATTTTGTCCTTGCCGGGGAAGGCAAAATATTTCACAAGGTTAGATATGAAATCGGGATACTGGCAGGTAGAGATGGCGGATCAAGAGAGTAGTGAGAAAACGGCTTTCGCTTGTCACAAGGGACTTTTTGAGTTCGCAGTCATGCCGTTTGGACTTTGCCAGGGACCTAGTGTGTTCACGCTGTTGATGAACACAGTGTTGAGGGGGTTAGAGACATTTTGTTCGGCATATAGGGATGATATTCTCATTTTTTCCGAAACAAAGGAACAGCATTATCAGCATATCAAGGATGTGTTCGGTAGACTCAGACAACATAAACTCAAGTTGAGACTGAAGAAATGTCAGTTCTTCGCCGAGGAAACACAATACTTAGGGTTTGTGATAGGGAAGGAAGGAGTCAAACCAGACCCAGAAAAGGTGTCAGCAATTCGGACATTGCCGAATCCAACATGTATAAGGGAGTGTCGCAGTGTCATTGGAATGATGTCATACTATCGCAGGTTCATACCCAACTTTTCTGAGATAGCCGAACCCATCACCAATTTGACAAAGAAATTTGCCAGATTCAAATGGTCTGATCAGTGTCAACAGGCGTTTGATTTTCTCAAACAAAGTTTGTCAGTAGTTCCTTTGTTGGTATATCCGGACACGAGACGTCCATATGTATTGTACACGGATGCTAGTGACGCATGTATCGGGGCGTGTCTGACGCAAGAAAGTGAGGACAGCACAGGACTCAAGACAGAAAAGCCTATTTACTTTCTGTCCCATAGGTTGAGCCAAAGCCAGAAGAAGTGGTCTACCATAGAAAAGGAAGCATTTGCAATCCATTATGCATTACAGAAGTTAGACCACTATTTGCACAATGCGCAATTCGTTGTTCGCACAGATCACAAACCGTTAAAGTATCTCTTAGAGTCACCTATGCAGAATAAGAAGATTCAGATGTGGGCGCTAGGGATCGCAGGGTACAACTGCACTATAGAGTACATTCCAGGGCCACAGAATGTGTTGGCTGATTTGTTGTCTAGAGTGCCGCAAATAGACGGAAAGGAGTTAGTATCAGAAGAGACGGAAGAAATAGTTACAGAAGTGAGCGACAATGCGTTCCAGATAGGGGTGATTAATTCCAGTCAGTTTAAACCAAAGCAGTTTGCAAGTTGTCAGACGGATGATCCAAGAGAAACTTTAGAAAAGGTAGAGGTGACAGGGTTCGATATGATCACGGAGCAAGACAAGGATCCAGACATTGTTAAGTTGAAAGAGCAGCTACTGAACGAGGAAGCACCGGCCAGTGTAAAAAGGAGGTATTTGTTCATAGAAGATGTCTTGTATTTCTTGTCGAATATTGACGATCCAGTAGCGAGATTAGTGGTGCCATCCCATTTGGTGGAGCATGTCGTAAACCAGTATCATGACGGAAATGGACACATGGGCCTTGACAAGACTTACGACACCATCAAACAGAAGTATTTTTGGCCAAACATATACAGGGGGTTGAACGAGTACATAGGCGGTTGCATTACCTGTCAGCAAAGGGTTTTGCAGAAACAGAAAGTCCCAGTGCAGGAAATGGACGTTCCTCCATATCCGTTTGCAAAGGTTAGTGTAGACATACAGGGTCCATTCCCTACTAGTCTGTCTGGGAACAAGTACATTTTAGGGTTTGTTTGCCATTACAGTGGATATCCAGAGTGCTTTCCAGCACCAGATAAGTCGGCAGAAACTGTTGCTCAAATCTTGATGGATGAGATAATTCCTCGACACGGCTGTCCTTTGCAGGTGGTTACCGATAATGGCACAGAAAACGTCAATCGGATCATGAGGGAGGTTCTCAGTGAACTAAACATAGATCATGTCTTGACGAGCTATTATCATCCACAGTCTAACGCTAAGTTAGAAAGATTTCATCGTACCATGAATGATATCATGTCGAAGAAAATACAGGAAGATATCCAAACGTGGGATTTGCACATCAATCATGCGTTGTCGGCATACAGGGTTAGCGTTTCAGAAACGACTCAGTGCTCTCCATTCTTTCTACTGTATAACAGAGATCCAGTGTTACCATTAGATAACATACTGAGGCCTAGACGGAAATATGTCGGAGAGGACCTTCATAAGGTAGCCTTAGAACAACAGCACAAATTGTTCACCCAGGTGCATCAACGGATAAAGAAATCGCAGAAGCGGGGGGCAAAATATGCAAACCGACAGGTCAAAAGTGACGAAATCAAAGTCGGGGACCCAGTGTACTATAAGAATAATCAAAGGAAAAACAAGCTAGACAGCAAATGGAAACCTTACTATAGAGTGGTAGAGCAAACAACCCCAGTAAAGTACAGGATCAGGAACCAATTGACTGGTGAAGTAGTTAAAGTGCATGCAGAGCACATAAGACTCGCTAAGTTAGATGAGTGGCCTAAACCCTCAGCGGAAACAATTAGGCCCCTCAGAAAGACTAATTATGCGATCGCACCGGAAGACAGCTCTTCCAGTGACAGTGAAGATATAGGCGACTTACCTTCAAGAGAAAAATGGATCAAAAGACAGCGTAGAAAACGGGAGAACTCGTCTTCAGAAGACGACATACCTCTCATGGAGTTAGCAAAAAGGGTTAGACGCCAGAAGAGGAGACAAACAGTCGAAGCAGAATCGGCTGATGTTAGCTCGGGCGAAGGCACATCAGATAACTCTGATGATGATAGGATAAAGCATGTGGACGCAATCCTGCCTAAGTCTAGTAGTAAAGGTGTGAGGCGGTTATTAAAGGCTATAGGAGATCTACTTTAGGCTTCATTTAAAATGCAACTCTCAAGTGGTATTGAGAGAAGATCAATCAGGAAATCGTGCAGGTAATGTAGTTTTGGGTGTATGAATATACGACTACGGGTGTAAATTACATTTTGCAGACGTGCAAGATGAGGTTCGTCCTCTGTCTCATGATTTTGGGTTTAGCAGATAGCGTTTATAATTTATTATTAATGGCAGTAATCATGTGAATTGTAGGCGAAATAGCGGGAGTAGCCCGATATTTTGTGTTAAAAGCTGGCCCTTTATCGAGACTTAGGCGATGGCATAGTGAGGTCACTCGACCTACACTGGACCCGGGATCAGTGGCTACAACTGTGGCGGACGACAATGACGTCTACGGAGCAAGTGCCTCCGCACTGATGATGGAAGACAGGGTGGAACTGAAGGCGACATCGCCAGTCGTGAAATCCTACCCGGTCTTGAAATGAGGCGACCTACGAGGTGGATGAATTATGTTGGGACTGTGAGCGCAACGGTGCCCATGAGAGACAAACAATTTCAGTGTTGACAATGAACGCTTTCTCTTTTATTTTATATTATGTGTATTTGGATGGAATAAGTGTTGTTATAGTTAGACAAGATATCACGCACCGATTTGAAATGTATTTTGATTGTGTAATGATGTGGAATTATATTGTTATTATGTCCCGAAGTGTAAACCCCCTGAGCAAGAAAGAAAAATAATCCTGAATGGGATGTATTTTTCTCGGGTTAGGGAGGAATGTTGCACTACTGACGCGTGCCTCCACATCTGGCAACCGGATGTAGTTTCCGGTGACGTGCGATATGGCTAGCGTCTGTATGTAACTACCGGAATCGCCGGGCAGCCCTAATGAAGATAACGGACCGGCCCTCCGGAAACTGTTACTATATGGGAAATGGGTGGCCTCTAATTAACGGGACCATCGGCACGTGGAGACGCTCTAATTCACGTAACGGCACCGGCCCTAAACGAGGGGCGGGTCCTAAGTGGGAAGATGATTGATAAGGGCAAGGGTATATACATACTGGGGGACAGACAACGGGGGACACAACACAAGACACACAACGAGAGAAAGACAGAACGAGAGAGGGAACACAACGAGAGGAGAGTGAGAGAGATGGACGAAAGTAGAAGAGAGAGCAAATAGTGAGAGAACGACCGAATTGTAGTCTGTGGTTGGTCTTGCCCAACACCAGACAATGCTCTTTAGACTGAAATAAACACGAGAGAAAACCATCACTGGACTTCAGTTGTTTTACGTGTCCATAGTGCAACAAAGGGTCACAAGATCTGGTTCAGGAAATAGGTTCAAAATAGCCACATTTTGACAAAAGATGTTATTTTCTCAAACACAACTTTAAACCCAAACTTGCTAATGCTATAACAAAGTCCCTTTTCGGGGGTGTTTGGACCCCCCCCCCTCCGCCCCTCCCTTGTTTGTTCATTCGGCCCCTGGAAGCAAGGTCTATCGCATTGCCCCCCCCCCCCCCCCTGCGTTCCCCACTGTTTGATTTTCCACCCCTGAAAGCAAGGTCTGTCGCTCAACCCCCCCCCCCCCCAATCGGTTGTTTGAATTTTGCGGCCCCTGGAAGCAAGGTCCGTCGACTACCCCCCCCCCCCCCTCTTCCTCTCCCCGTTCTTTGATTCTTCGACCCTGAAAGCAAGGTATGACGCCCGCCCCCTCCCCCCCCCCCCCCCACATCGTTTGATTACAATGTCTGACGACATTCCCCCCCCTCCCCCCCCCCCATTTGATTTTGCGGCCACTGGAAGCAAGTTCTGACGACCACTACCACCCCCCTCCCCCCCCCCCCCCTCTGGTTTGATCTGTCAGGCCCTGGAAACAAGGGTCTGATGCCTACCCCACCCCCCTTTCCCGATCCCTGAAAACAAAGTTTGTCAACTACTCCTCCCCCCCCCCCCCACACCCCTCACTGTTTGATTTTTCCGTCGAAGCAAAGTGTAGGGTCGTGGAGGCCTTTTGTATCATGTTCAGGGTCCCAAACAAGAAGTTTGGACCCCCTCCCCCCTCCCCTGTTGTAAAGTGATCCGATCCTGTCATGTGTTCTTGAACATTAAGGCAGTATTTGTGAAAGTGTCTTACCCCATATCGCCCGGGACCCTGAATCAGCAGATGGATTGACCATGATAATTCAAGGGTAGTGTCAGATTAGCTTGTCTCCTGAAGACGCCAATCTTATCTGACACTACCCTTGAATTATCATGGTCAATCAATATGCAGCTCCGTTACACAGAGGTTATGCAATATCTCCAACATTTGAGAAATGGGACCTTGGGTCTTAAAGTATGTGTGTGTGTATGTGTGTTGTGAAGGGGAGGGGGGGGATGCATGGGGGGAGGGGGTGGGGATACAAATACGTGAGGCTAGTATCTGATAAGACACGTCACCGGGGTTCGCTACACTGACCTGAGGGAGGTCAAAGGAACCATTAATTGGTACCCCCTGTGACCAATAATGTATTCAAGTTGTTTTCTTTACAAAAAAAAAAAAATTAGTTTCGCACATCTTGCGGTGATATGACATTTTTAAATGATCACGTGACCCATGTGCGCGCAAGCTTGTGAGTGTTTTAAAAGTGGTGTAGGCCCTTGTAATTCTAAAGTCTTATGTGCGTTTTGGATGTATATCTGTAAAGGAATACAACTCCGTCCTTGCCGGTCCCAAGCCCGGATGAAAAAGGAGGAGGGAAAACACAGCTTTAGACTCCTAAGATTGACTACACTAGTAGTGCCGGTGGGACAGTAAACTTCAACAAGCGATGGGGGATTACCAAACAATGCTCAGGTAAGATTTTATTTTTACAGCGTTCACATGAGGTCACAGATAGTGAAAAGAACGCATTCACTTCATTTTAGTGTTGCCTGACGTGCAAAGCGAAAGTTAGTCTATTACTTTGGTTCAGTGGTGCTCTGTGTGTCCGGTCTGCCGTCGTCGTTGCCGAAAACATTAAAGTTGGCTCGGAGACTACTCAAGCCACAGTCTTCCAACTTGGCCCAAGGATACTTTGTGGCAAGACCTTTTCAAACATACCAATTTGAGTGACCTCTCTACACAGGGAAAGGTTACAGGGGCTCAGGAAATAGGTCAGAAATAGCTATATTTTGACATTTATTTTTTTCTCAATTACTATTCACAACTTGAAACCCAAACTTGGTACTTAGATACCTGAGGGCAAGACCTTTCAATTCATACTAATTTGGTTGATCCCTCGGAAAGGTCAAGGGTCACAAGATCTCAGAAAATAGGTCCAAAATAGCCATATTTTGACAAAAGATGTTTTTATCTCAAATACCGCTCACAACTCAGTGTGAGAAAACATGGACTTTGCTGGTGTAGAAGTCATCTCTTTGTCACAAGGGATCTTGCATCTAATCCACATTATGGTCTGCGGGGTTAAATCAAGATCTATGCCCTTTGCAGATAGGTGGGATTTTGCCTATTGATGGCATTGCTTTTATCCAAGCTTACTTAAGTAAGTCAGCAACACAGTACCAAGATTATGCATGTGACTGTGTGTGTGTGTATGTGTGTGTGTGTGTGTGTGTCTGTGTGTGTGTGTGTGTGTGTGTGTGTGTGTGTGTGTGTGTGTGTGTGTGTGTGTGTGTGTGTGTGTGTTGATAATATAAACATCGCCATATGGCTTTTGTATTCACTGGAATCAACGAATTATGTAATGACTCACTCAATTGTATGGACATTTTGTCTGAACAAATAAACTGTCTGAGTCTCTCTGAGTCTCTCTGTCTCTGTCTCTCTCTCTGTCTCTCTCTCTCTCTCTCTCTCTCTCTCTCTCTCTCTCTCTCTCTCTCTCTCTCTCTCTCTGTGTGTGTGTGTGTGTGTGTGTGTGTGTGTGTGTGCGCGCGTGTGTGTGTGTGTTGATAATATAAACATCGCCATATGGCTTTTGTATACACTCGAATCAACGATCTATGTAATGACTCACTCAATTGTATCGACATTTCGTCTGAACAATAAACTGTCTGAGTCTCTCTCTGTCTCTCTCTGTCTCTCTGTCTCTCTGTCTCTCTGTCTCTGTCTCTCTCTCTCTCTCTCTCTCTCTCTCTCTCTCTCTCTCTCTCTCTCTCTCTCTCTCTCTCTCTAGGTCTGCGCACCTATTCTTTTATCCTTGGAAAATAAAGTTTCATTTCATTTCCCTCCCTCCCTCCCCCCCCCCTCTTTCTCTCTGTGTCTTTGTGTGTTTCTTTTTTCTTTGTTTATTTTTATTTTGCCTTGTACCTACCTACCTGCCTGCCTGCCTGCCCGCCTGCCTGCCTGCCTACCTGTCTGTCTGTCTGTCTGTCTGTCTGTCTGTCTGTCTATCTATATCCTGTAGTCGTGCCGACCGTTGGGGCACCACTGATGACTTGGCAACCAGCTCCCTCCATTCCTCGCTGTTCTCTGCCATTCTTAGCGTATCGCCCAGCTTCAGTCCTGTCCACTCTGAGATATTGTCCTCCCATCTTTTCCTCTGTCTTCCTCTCCTTCGTCCTCCTTGCACAGTGCCCGGCAGGATTGTTTTGGCAAGCCCTGCTGAACGCGTGACATGCCCATACCACTTCCGTTTGCGTTTTTTTTTTTACAATGGCTAATACATTTTCATAGGGCCCGATGGCTTGCCTGATTTCTGCTTGTACTCCTCCTTTCAAGGTCTGCTGTGAGGGTCCATGACTCGCAGGCACACAAGAACACTGAAATGACTAAGGAGCGCATCAGTCCGATCTTGGAGCAGAGTGTGATGTTTTTGTCCTTCCATATGGTCTTCAATCTTGTCAGTGCTGTTGTTGTCTGCGCAATCCTGAACAGTATTTCTGGTTTTGATCTGTCACAATGGCTATTTGAATTTATTAACGGTTTCCAGTTTTTGGCTTCCAATCATGACGTCAGTGCCAATGCCACTGGTGTTACTGGTCATCAGTTTGGTCTTTTCTGCACTGATTTCCATCCCATACGCAATGGCTGTACTGCCTAGCTTTTCCACCAGCTGAGCTAGCTCCTTCTCTGTTCCTGCAAGGCCATCAATGTCGTCCCCAAAGCGCAAGTTCATGATTGCTCTGCCTCCAATGCTGACAGTTCCTTCATGATCTTTCAGAGCGTCTGTTGTGATTCTTTCCAGGAAGATGTTGAAAAGAATAGTTGAGAGCAAGCAACCTTGTCTGACTCCGACTGTAGTCCTAAGCCAGTTATCTATTTTTCCGTTGACACAGACTGCGCTAGTGGCCTTGTTGTAAAGGTTTGCTATGACTTTGATCAGGTTAGCATTGATGTTGTATAGCTTCATGGTAGACCAAAGGGCTGCATGCCACATGCCACACCCTGTCAAACGCTTTCTTAAAATCCACAAAGACATGATAGAGGTCTTGCTGATGCTGGTGCTGGAGGTACCTCTCGCATAGAACTCTCAGGTTGAAGATCTGCTCAGTTGTGCTGCGCCCTGGCCTGAGGCCTGCCTGTTCCTCAGCTATGATTTCCTCTGCCTGTGGCTTCAGCCTGTTCAGTAGGATCGTTATCATGACTTTGCTTGGGTGGCACATAAGACTGATCGTGCGATAATTCTGACATTGATGTAAGTTGCCTTTTTGGGGGAGAGTTATTATAAGTGAGAGGTGTCCATGGTGTGGGCCAAAAATCCCCTGACTGCCTTACTGTAAATCAATTGCGTGTGGCTCATTTCTACTGCCGTAAAAGAGGTTGAAGCAAGAGAGTTGGAAGGTGTCTAGCATTACCACAGCTTGAAACAGCACTACCCAGTTCCCGCTGCTTGATTCTCGCGCTGAATGTGTAAAGAACAGTCAAGGGTGTAGGCTATTGAGAGGAAAATGACGTAGACCAGTTGCTGAGGAAAAACCGCTGTGGGTACAGGATCAGGAAGCCTATACACGATGTGTCTTATCACAGCAGCTCTCTATATATAGAAACTTACATCGGTGTTTAGGTGATACTGAGAATCACATTCGAGTGGTTTTAAAACCGTATCCTACGAGCGAAAGCGAGTAGGATAAGGTTTTAAGACCACGAGTGTAGGATTTTCAGTATCACCTAAACACCAATGTAAGACTATTCTATTTCTTACTCGCCTTTCTCAGTCTTGGCATAAATCCGATTTCAGCTGGTCTTTGGCACACACCTAGTCACAACACAGCCGCCAATGTGTCTTGGCAAAGGTCTCGACGTAATTTACTTTGTAATGTGATGTCAATATTTTGGATGCCAGGCAAATGTTCATAATAGCGCAGTGCATGACGCCAGGGTCAGAGTCGTCACTGTGAAAATAATGATGTCATTGCGCGTGAGCTGAAAGTAAAGTTTCAATATCGCGTGTGCCCATACCTTTTTGTTGACCAAACTTACTACAGGACAATGTTGTGCACACTTGGCCGTTCACGCAACACGGCTGTATCACACACGTGTGATACAGCCAAGCGTTTCCGCTCAAAGGCAGCAAAGAAGGAGGGGTGTAAGAAATAGACACTCACTAACGTTGTAGGGGGAACACGTGTGTAGGTTCCTTGCACTGTGGTGTGGGCGAACGGCCGAAGGTGAAGTATCACAAAAGGGTCCCCTCACTCACCCGCTCACCGCCTGGTTGGTTAGTTCGGGTTTAACGTCCACAGCACCGAGGTGATCATGGACGGCCCTGACGGGCGGGTTATGGGGGACAGGGAAATCTATTGCCTATGGAGTACGACCTGAACACTGATCAACTCAGGCGCACTCCAACTGTGCCACTTTGATTTACCAGGACCTTTCAACGGACATGCTATTGAACAAATCCGTTTTTTTCCCCCTGGATTGTGAGTCCAGCTACCGGGGCCGAGACGGGATTCGAACCCACGACCCGGCGATTCCCTTCTCTCTCCAGCTCCGACGTTTAACTGCCTGAGCTATTTCGAAATCACCGCCTCTATTCCCTTTTACTTACATACTTGTGTCGTAATCAGCATTGTGGCGTATGGCAATGTGTAACACGGCTCTTGTGCTCTCCCTATTACGTATCAAGTCTTTGCCGGCTGTCTAGGTGTTTGTGTCAGTTTTCACATAATTCACAACTGTACCTTGCCAATATATGGGCCAAATGTGACAATCGTCACAAAAAGCTCGTTCGCCCCCTCAGAGGTGTCCGTGAGCTTTGTCACAGTTGTCACAAAGTGCATGACGAGTTACGTTTTGTGGCCGGAGGACACTGGAAGGACACGAAGCGAAGGTCAGCCGCAGGACAAACGCTTATTACTGAACTTCGCAGCCCTGTACTTAACCCGAAATAACATCATCACTGAGCAGGTGGCTGGCTCACATCTTCAAGACAAGACTGAGGCATAAACCCTCATGTACCTTTGCGTCCGCAGAGGCACATGAGGATCTATGCCTCTTGGGCTTGATGAGATTCGACGTCCCTTGCTGATAGTGGACTGGATAGGGCTCGGGAAGCTGACGTCATCACGCTAGTCGTGGCGGCCATCTTGTGAGGATACGGGACTAAGCGCTCATAGGGAAATGGCGCTGTTTTTTGTAATGTCAGAAAAGTCCTGACGTACTATACGCAATAACAGCGAGTCTTGCCATCACTGTAGGAAACCGCTCACCAGAATCTGTTTTTGTTTTTTCCAAAGAAGAAGAAAATGAAGAAAAACGTGTTGAAACACGATTTCGCTGCTATACGATGACTATGATAGTTTCTTACAATGGCGGCTGACGCGCCGACGCTGCTAGGCAACGCGGGGAACTTCCCGAGCCCTATAGTGGAAGTAATTGCTCAGAGAATGGAACTATGTATACTTGGAACAGACGGCCGGCTATCTGTACGTGCTTGTCTTTTTGCGGAGTAATTCTAGTTTGCTGACAATTGATGAATACGTCAAGAGGTGGTAGAATGATGGACGGGGGGGGGGGGGGGGGGGGGGGGGGGAGTGGAGTGAGCGATGGGAAGGTTTTGATGTCCGCTGGGGAGGAAAGCTGGTGCGTGAACCCACTATCGCCGACTTCGGCAAAGGTATTGCTCTCCTTTTGCGTTTGGTTCCGAACGAGTACGTTCGAACTTTGAAAATCAGGACTCTTATGACCCGCGTCACTTTGTACAGTATAGGTTGATACTTTTTTTTTTTTTTTGTCGGATTCTAAACGTTATCGCTATTTGGCAGAGGCTTACACGCTGTCATGGGTTGATGATGTAGCTCTTTGCCTACGGATGTTGAGTTTTGCCGCCGCGAAGCTATCGGCGGCGAGTCCCGTCCACTCAAGGTTCGCTTGCAGTGCGTTTACTTGGCTATTTTTAGCGCTGGATGTGTCCTTAACCATTTCATCCTGATACGTTACTGCTTGAAATTAATTTGACTATGATTTGTTCAAGGGTGGTGTTAGAATAGCTTGGCGCCTGAGGCGCCAAGCTATTCTGGCAACACCCTTGAACTTAAATATTTGATCTATCTCTTAATCTGTAATGTAGCTTTCACAGGACAAGAAGCAAATTTTGAAAATTAGCTTTAGGATGTAATGGGCTAAAAGCCGCTATTTTGTTTTTGGGTTATTTTGTTTTATTTCCTTGTTTTTTTTTTTTTTGTTGTTGAGGGTGGGGTGGGGAGAGGGGTATTTTTTGTTGTTGCACCTTTCAGTGTGAGAAAGCTTAGCATTAAAGCAATGAATAGAGGCTGTTAGAAAATTAAAGATGTAATTATTATGGTACATTTGCTTGTACAATTTTTTTTGGCAACTGCGAGATACGTTTTGCAATTAGTATGCAAGAAATGTCAAATCGGGGTCAGACCTGTTAAACTAAGTGTATACAAAAGTGGCGAATTATTATTAAGTTTTAACCATTTTGCCTTCCGTAGAGCGTTTCGTCTCCATGATTCCTGCAGGAATCATCGTAACAAAACGCACTACTGAGAGCCAATGGAAACGGACTCGATAGCGACCTGACGGCGGCTTCTTACAGAAAAGCATGACTATTTGCTACAACCATGCAAATACAATATGCACTGGCTCACTAACAAAAGTATCTGCATTCATACAGTATATATATATATATATATATATATATATATATATATATATATATATATATATATATATATATATATATATATATATATATATATATATATATATATATATATATATATACAACAAAAATAAATATGGATACAAAGTGATGTCATCAAGAGGTAGAGATCATCATGAGCCCCCGCAACTACAGGGGCTCATGAGGATCTATGCCTCTTGCAGTTGGGTGGTGTTAATTGTTTTCGCTTTTTCTCTGCAGTAAAGGGATTACATTTTACACGTACCACCTCTATATCCTTGCCCTGCTGTTTCCTCTGTTGAGAAGGGAGCGTACGCAGGGAAGTGTACGCAGCATGCCCCTTTCTCCGCAAAGTGAAAAGTGAGGCTGTGCATAGAAGTCGTACGTGTACAAGATTCAACTCCGTCACCTCAAAGAAAAAATGAACACCACCCATCTGCAAGAGGTAAGGGAGGAGACCCATGTATAAACACTTCAGCAAAAGCGTCTCGCCCGACCGTCAAAAGAAAGGTAGAATCAATCCAAAACTAGGGTTTGATAGAGATTATATCGATGCATCTTAGGATAAATCCAAATTTCAAAAACCGAATCGACGCAGAAGAAGTTTCAATTTGAAAAAAAGTGAGACATTGTTTCATATTAGGCACCATTTGCCTAATATATAACATCAGGTCTCCTCTTATAAAGTGGTGAGAATATGTCCTTTTTACAAGTTTTACTTACATTTTGTTGGAAAATTAAGGTATGAGAGATAGTTAGTACACATTTTAGTCTCATTTAACATTGAAAGTGAGTTGCATATCACGAGTCATCCGCCACTGGTCCACCATTGGTCCAACCATCATCCTTTGTATATATATATATATCTCATTTTAAATTTCTGAGAGACCATCAAAGTCACAGACTTCTAATTTGGCACTATGATCCTAGTTGATAATAGCTTTGACTGTCATTTGCGCTGACCTCCATGAAAGGTCAAGGTTACAAAGGTCAATAAACGTGCGATTTTTTTAAAGAAACTAATTATAATTTTATTTTAAAACTTGCCAAAGAGAAAACTGCTGATAAAACTTTTGTTTGCAGCTCTACTAAGCTAACCTTTTGTTAAAGTCAAAGGTCACGGGAAGGAAGAAGGCTATTTATGTTATGTTGTTTACAGGTAGTTCGAATGTGAACTTTGCAGCAAGACCCCAGTAGAAATGTTGCTAGGGATTACACTGTCTATGCATATTCATTTTATTGTCTCCTTCCAAAGGTCAAAGGTCAGGCATGGTAAGCAAGTGTGTGGAAAATGTTCTATGTATAAAGCTACTGCATCTAGTTTTTCCACCTCAGAAGTAAAACTTGATAAACGCTAACATTATCGACACAGGTTCATGTTCAGAAACATATTCAGGGGGAGTGGGTGTTCCAGGGTCCACGGTTCTCAGAATAAATTTAAATGTGCGATTTTCCATTTTGGGGAGTTTAGAACGACCCCCCCCCCTCCCCCCCTCAAATCCCCGCCCCCCCCCCCCCCCTCTCTCTCCTCCCCGCCCCTCCCCCCCCCTCCCCCCCTCCCCCTCCCCCCCCCCCCCACACACACACATCCTCCCGCGCCTCTTCATGGAAATTGAAAACGGTCCTTGAGAACGTGGACCCTCTCCCATCGTTTAATTTTTCGGCCAGTGGTACTCTCTCCCTCTTCCCTCAACCCCCCACCCGCACTAGCATCAGCACCATGCACCCCTCGTTTGATAGTCAACAAGTGGTGCATTTGTAGACCATCACTCTCTTCACACTCTCAGCAACTGTGACATCGCCGACAGGAAGAGTTCCCATAAAAGGTCTACGGAATCTCCCGCGCGTTCTTTTATAAACTGCCCTTCACATTAAAGAGAGGTCATTCGGAATAGTATTCACGGTATAAAAAGCATACTTAGGTACTCTCAAACTTTTGCGCCTAAAGTTAACTTTTAAAAAAAAAATGTGTGTGCGAAAAATGACTAATCTTTACAAAGACATTGACCTTTGATGACCTTGACCTTTTCTACAGGTGAAATATGTAGGTAAAGGTGTTCTTGTAAAGTACAGTTGTGTCGAGTTAAAAGACTGTGAATGTTATAGTTCCTAAGAAATTGCCTTAGCCAAACGCACGCATGTTTACACGACGGTTAAAGAGCGGATGCATGGACGATTGGTGACTACATTTATACTGTTTCACATTTGCTGTCACACCTAAGCCAACAAGGTTTGCTCTTGGAACAACTTTTAGCCCCACCCACTGCCTGCAGACAGATACGCGCCATTTTGTCTGTCTGAAAGCGTTTCCAACAACTGTGCGCGTCATCTTGAAGTGATGCAGCGACATAAACTTGGTTTTTGACATATCTGTCTTATTCTCTTCGCTACCACTGGACGCAAATATTGCTCTGAAATCTTCCTTAATTCAGTCCCAAAGAACCCCAACCGTCTTATAAATATGTCAGTTGTGTCAGCAAGAGCCAAAATCGCCATGAGCCCCGCACCCGCATGATTCTGGTGTGGGATACTCTGTATTATCTGATCTCTCCTCTACGTGACAAGAGTGGGGTTTTTTTTAATCGCAAAACTAAATGCTGATTTAGGTGTTTCAAAGTGTCGAAAAATAGGAAGCAGAAGTGTAAAAAAATAACATTTTCTCGGCGTGTTTTCCTTTTCATCACGCCTGACATTCTTGTACCGAAAATAAGGCTCAGTAAAGTAGCTATATATTACTGCACAGAGAGAATTTGGAAATGTTATTCCGTTTCGAAGGGAGCAAGGTGTTTCATAATAGGCACTGTTTCATAAACAAACCAAAAAAAAAAAAATCACATTTCAAACAGAAAAGTGTACCATTAGTCCATCGTTACATACTGTGTGTACATCCAGTCTACAGATGAACTCTTCTGGTCTGCCTGCAGTGACCCAGTCTGTCGGTGTCACCAGTCCGTCATCATGCACTGTGTATCAATCCAGTCCGCCAGTGAACCCCTCTAGTCTACCCCCTACTGTTCCAGAACACAAGTATTCCAGAGATGATTTGCTGTGTATTAGACCTTTGGCCATACGTCTGGACCCCACTCTTATCTTCCACCGTCGGAGTTTAGGGATAGGGTGTAATTTGCCTCGTAAGCGGACCCGGAGAGGTGGTAGGAGGAACCAAAGACAAATTATTGTTCTCGTCACTGGCAGGTCTAACACGTTGCCATGCGCACCCTCAAAGGACATAGTTTCGTCCGAAAAACTCATCTACATAAACACTAAACCTAAGCAGAAATATTTTAACGTATGTACTTTCAATGCACAATCTGTGGGGACAGCGTGACAAAAGGACTGAGATAAGTAATTTTGTGCATGACCAGAACATCGATGTGTTCCTGACAGAGACCTGGCTTAAATGTCAAGGCGACGAGGTGAAGTGTGTGGACATAACACCATGTGGCTATTGTCTCAGATCTTTCCCCGTGCTACTCGTGGTGGAGGGCTGGCTTTTTTTTATCCGTGAGAGTTTATTGGAGCATGCCAACATCACATCATCATTCCCCTTTTCTCATTCAACGTTTGAGCTTGCCCAGTTGACACTGTCTGTGCCGCAGCATGTGCACTTGTACTGTCTGTACCGTCCACCCCCAACAGAAAAAAATAAACTTACAGACACTACGTTTTTCAGTGAGTTTGCTGATTTCATGGAGCACTGTAATTCTTTGGGTGGTAAGCTTGTGATTGTCGGCGACTTCAACTTTCAGTTCGACTGTTCTTCCAACACCAACACGGCTCTTATGTTTGACCTATTACAAACCATCAGTCTGTCTCAAGGCGTGCATCAGCCTACGCATACCAAAGGTCATACACTTGACAGGTTCGTGTATAGAGAGGAGGACTCCATCTTTAGGTCTGTCTCTGTGAGCCACACCATGTCTTCTGACCATTTTCCAGTTCTGTGTCTTTTGGATATAACCAAACCTCAGCCACAGCCTGTTACCAAGACTTCGAGGAACCTCAAGGGGATCGACCACGACAAGTTTATAGCCGATGTTGCAGACTTTGTCGGCATCCATCACAACGTCTCTGCCGAGCAACTCAACGCCGGTCTGCGGACTGTCCTAGACCAGCATACTCCCGCCACTCACCGCCGGGTGTCGCAGCATCACTCCACGCCCTGATACCCGTTTGTGGCCGCTGAGCTGCGCACCTTGAAGCACGAGAGGCGTCAGGCAGAGAGTCTGGGCTGACTGTTCATTATCAGATTCTTAATGGTTTGAAGTATAAGATCACTCGCTTGACCACTAATGCCAAGACTGCTTTCATTTGCGCAAAGGTTGATGCAGGAAGTACTTGCAAAGAACTTTTCCGTGTGACTAATGGACTTTTGTGAAAGACCAAATCTGTTCAACTGCCCAGCATACACCCAATCCGCGATCTCCCAGAACTGTTCTCTCGCTTTTTCTGTTCCAAAGTCAAAACAATGCGAGACAACATTGACACATTAATGTGATGATGCTAATCTTACTAATCTAAGTGTTTTGCTGGCACTCCTCTTGTTTGCTTCAGTCCAGTGACTGAAAAGGTAGTGCTGGACACCATGAGTAAGATGTCTCTCAAGACCTGTGAGCTAGACCCTGTGCCTTCGCCCCTTCTTTTTGAATGTAAAGATGCAATTGTACCAGTTGTTACAGCTATTGTAAATGAGTCCCTCTTGCACGGCACGGTACCTACCTGTTTCAAAACTGCAATTGTTAAGCCTCTTTTAAAGAAACCTTCACTTGATCCCAAAAGTTTGAAAAACTACAGACCCGTATCCAACTTACACTTTCTTTCAAAGCTTTTGGAAAAGATAGTGCTAACGCAGCTGCTAGACCATATCAAGAATAATGGTCTGTGGCGTGTGTTCCAGTCTGCATATAGGTCTGGTCACAGCACGGAGACAGCATTGCTGCGTGTTGTGAATGACTTACTTGCTGCTAGCGATGAGGATCTAATCTCTGTTTTGACTCTGCTCGATCTGAGCGCAGCGTTTGATACCATTGACCATTACATTCTACTTGCTCGCCTTCGTCATGTGTTTGGCATTCAAAGCACTGCACTGAAATTTTTCCAGTCCTACCTTGTTGGTCGCTTGCAGATGGTTTCAGTGGCAGGATTCGAGTCCCACCCTGTGGAGCTGCTTTGTGGCGTTCAACAGGGGTCAGTCGGTCTTGGGGCCTGTTCTTTTTACTTTGTATACACAGCCCCTGTCCCATGTCATTGAGCGTCGCTTTGTTTCTTATCATTTATATGCAGATGACACAGAATTGTACAAACACTCCCCTCGTGAACATGTTGATCGAATGGTGCAGTCTATGGAGGTTTGTATTTGCGATGTTCAGAAGTGGACCACACAGAACAAGCTCCAGCTAAACAGTGAGAAGACTAAGGCCCTCCGAATGACGTGCTCCTCTACGTGCAGTGTTGATCTTCCTGAGTTAATGATGGTGGGAGAGAGCACCATCTCCTTTTCTAGCTCGGCCCGTAACTTGGGCGTGCTGTCCCGCATAGACTATTGCAATTCTCTTCACTTTGTCCGGTGTTCCGCAAAATCTTTTTGACCAAATCCAGAGAGTTATGAACTGTGCTGCACGTCTGAGTTTTCGTGTACTGAAACGTGAACACATTATGCCCCTACTATCTGATTTGCACTGGCTGCCAGTTTCATACAGAATTCAGTATAAAGTCTGTGTTATTTGTTTCAACATCATCTCTGGTTCTACCCATCCTAACTTATCTGATCTTGTCCAGCTGTATACACTGTCCCGCTCTCTACGCTCTGCTTCAGACACTCGTGTTTTCCGTATCCCTAGACGTAATAGGGTCACTCAAGGCCATCGTGCATTTTCGTATTAAATGCGGGAATGCCCTCCCAGCTGACGTGCGTCACTCATAATCTCTCTTTATTTTAAATCCAAGCTTAAAATACCTTTTTTTTCTTTTGCTATACTTAAAGACCATTTTGTCTGCCGGCTCATCATGTGTGCGTGTGTGTATGTGTGTGAGTTTTCTGCTCCTTGTAAATCAATGTATGTTTGTTGTTTTGTTGTTGTTGTATGTGTTTGTTTTTGTATTTTGCTTTGCGTTTCATTACTGTGATTGTAACGCGCCTAGAGCACCTTGGTGATTAGGCGCTACACAAAGTAACTTTATTATTATTATTATTATTACCGTGTGTGAACCCGGTGTTCGTGGATGAATAAGGTTGGGGAGATAAGAAGCAGAAGCAGAGGTCGCGTTGACGTACTTTAATTACGGTTGTAAAATAGCTCGAAAACAGCACGGATATCACAGTGGAGATACGGTTGACAACAAGATGATGGCACAGAGTGATGGCAACTCTGCGGTCAGTGGGGCGACTAATTTAGGACAAAAGACGTCGCGCGCTAGTTAGTTAGTTCGTTCGGGTTTAACGTCCACAGCACCGAGGTGATCATGGACGGCCCTGACGGGCGGGTGATGGGGGACAGGGAAATCTATTGCCTATGGAGTACGACCTGAACACTGATCAACTCAGGCGCACTCCAACTGTGCCACTTTGATTTACCAGGACCTTTCAACGGAAATGCTATTGAACAAATCCGTTTTCCACCCTGGATTGTGAGTCCAGCTACCGGGACCAGGACGGGATTCGAACCCACGACCCGGCGATTCCCTTCGCTCTCCTGCTCCGACGTTTAACCGCCTGAGCTATGTCGGACTCTGTCGCGCGCTGGCTCTCCCGGGGCTTAAATACTGACCGAGCAAGCCGCAAAGAACGCCACACGGCGCGGACCGAAAAATGGTCCCAAATAGACCGAAGAATGAGTAGATTTGTGTTTCCTAGGTACTACAAAAAGAGTCATAACTCAATAATTACTTAGCGCAAAGGCCTAGGGTATGAAATATAGGACAGAAAAATTAAATAGCGAACGACTAACGTAAACTATATTTTAGAGGGAGGTACTAGGAATTTATTATTTAATTTTAAAGTGGGTTAAATGAGCTCACTGAAATTTGTAAACATAAGAAAATTGGTAAATAAACTGTGGTGGTCATAAAACCACTAAACACAAAGGTTATGAATAAAAAGGGAAACTTCATGATGAAACTGATGCCAGTTACGGATTCTCGATCGGTGAAGCCGTTTAAAAGCTAAAGAGGCTAATACACCAACTAGCACAACATCTGAAGTACTACAAAGTTACTAGCCGACTGACTCTACAAGGCGGAGTTGCGGCCCCTGGCTAAGCATAGGTAGCACACTAAGGGACTCGGGTGGCCAGAAGGTAAAGGGAAAAATAATTATCATTACGTCTCAACTGGAGGGACCGCGTCAGCCGTTTACAAAAGATTAACTCATTTATCATAAATTGTATATGGACACTTATGGGCGCCATTTTGTTTGGTCGACCGCCACGTTTTTGTGCTCTCAGTGTTTAGTGCCTTTTCTTTGGATGTACTGTGTTTTTGTCTGCTGAAAGCTGCTGAGTATTGTATAAGAGTGTGCTGATGAGGATTGTATGCTTGTTTTTCGTCGGATGAGGATGCTGTTCGAGTGGTATCGTATTGAATAGTCTTTCGTTTGAATTTGTTTACGCCGCCATCTCTGCCTCTTCCGCAGCGTGGGTCCGCATTGATCCGCGGGCCTTTTCGCTGCCTTGTTCTATGTCAGTGCTGCGCGCTAGTGGGTAAAGTGTTTACTGTGCGAGGCTGTCTGCCTTTCGCGGCCACATCTGTTGCTTGATTGTTGTCCGTGTCCCTCGCTCCCCTACCACACTCACACACACACACCGACCGGCGCACACACACACACCGCACACACACACACCTACTGTACATCAGTTTTCTCCCTTGCGTCTCTTCCCTACCGCACTGCTCACACACTTCGGCACACACACACTTACTCGCATACACCCTGCTGCACCCTCTTCCCGTCTTTCGCTTTCTTGTCCTCACAAATAATCATGCTCATCAGATACACACGCCAACAACTGCTATCTCTACGTCGCCATGCCACCCACTCCGCATCTGGTGCCGCCGACAGTGTTGCAGTCGCCTTACGCGGCATCCGAATGCGCAAGAGAGGCCGCAGGGGCGGAATTAGCAGAAGGCAGGACGCACAAACACACACACTACCACACACTTCTTCATCTCTTCCAATGCCCTTCCACCCCTTCCGCCTCCTCCCCCTTCCTTCCTTCTTCTCCCATTTCTTCTCCTCCCTCCCTCATTCACTGCTCCATGCCCTCCTCGGCTGCCCACTCCCCCACCCTCATCCCCCTTCCTCTCCTCACCCCCTCCTCCTTCGCCTGCTTTCTCCTCCTCCTCCCCTCCTCCCCCTATTTCCTCCCCGTCACCCTCCCCATCACTCTTCCTCGTCTTTTTCTACTCCCCTTCCTCCCCCTCTCCCCTCTCCCCCTCCCCACCCCCCTCTCGCATCCTCTTTCTTACCCGGTTATCCTTCCCCGACTGTTCCTCCTCTCCACTCCACCCCTCACTCCTCTTTCCCCCCTCCATCCTCTCTCCCCCCTCCCTACCCTCCCTCTCCTCTGTCCTCTTCTTCGCCCGTTTCTTCTCCCTCTGCTGTCTCTTCCAACCTAAAACTGTGTCTATTTAATGCCCAGTCTGTCTGCAAAGATGGCAAAGCTGACGTGATTTCCGACTTCATTCTAGACAATGACCTAGATATTGTCGTGATCACCGAAACGTGGCTCCGCTCGGCTGGCGACGAACCCATCATCGCCAGCGTCACTCCGAGTGGCTACCGCCTGGCCTCCTTCCCGCGCGCTTTCAGAGGGGGTGGCATTGCCATCATCTACAGGGACTGTCTTTCCGCTCACCTCTCCTTCTCTCAGTCTCTACCTTTTGCTCATCCCTCCTTTGAATCTGTCGAGGCCGTAGCAACACTCCCTGGCCAGTCCCTCATCTTCTCATGTATCTATCGCCCCCCTCCAAGCTCTCAAAACAAACTCACAAACTCCATGTTCCTCACCGAGTTCGACCTCCTCCTCGAACACTACAGCACACGACCCGGAAAACACATCCTTCTAGGCGACTTTAACTTCCACTTTGACAAACCCGACCACCCTGACACAAAACGCCTCTGCACGTCACTTTTAAACCACAATCTTATACAACACATCACTAAACCCACCCACCGACTTGGCCACACCCTCGACTGGATCATCACCCGCACCTCTGATCAACTCTTTCTCGACTCTGACACCTCCTCTGTGCTTCCCTCTGACCACTTCGCTATTTTCGTCTCCCTCAATCTACCTCCCCCGAAAAAAACCAAGCTCGTTGTCTCTCGCCGCAAACTAAAATCTGTCAACCGCGAGAGCTTCTTCGACGAAGCTGTCGACCTTCTCTCGGACCCCACCCCCTCTCCCGATCTTGCATCCCATTTCGATTCCTACCTTCGAAAACTTCTAGACACCCATGCCCCTGTCACCACCTGCTCCATACCCAACCGACTCCCCTCCCCCTGGCTCACTGATGACATAGCTGAGGCCAAGCGCGAGCGCCGACAAGCGGAACGCCTCTGGCGCTCATCTGACCTCACCGTTCACAGACAGATCTTCCAAACAACCAGATCCAAAGTCTGCAAAATGATCTCCGAATCTAAACGCAAACACCTTCAAAACCAAATCCTGGAATCCACCTCTTCCAAAACCCTCTACGCCACCATGAACACACTCCTAGGCACTTCTAAAGACTCTCCTCTCCCCAACACACACAGCAAAGAAGAACTCCCGTCTGCTTTCTCTACCTATTTTTCGGACAAAATCCAAAATCTGCGCGACACACTCGACACCCTGCCTCCTCCGCCTTGCCCTCCCGACCCCACCTTTTCCGGCACTCCCCTCTCGTCCTTCCGCACCGTCTCTCAGGATGAAGTCCTCAAGACCATAAAGTCCATGCCCTTCAAAACCTGCGAACTTGACCCCCTCCCAGCTTCTCTCTACCGTGACGGCCTTCCAAAACTTCTACCCTTCATTACCGACATCATCAACGCATCTCTAGAAAACGGCTCCGTCCCCGATATCTTCAAGTCCGCCATCGTCCGTCCTCTCCTCAAAAAACACAACCTCGACCCAAACGAACTCAAGAACTATCGCCCAGTCTCCAATCTCTCTTTCCTGTCCAAGCTTCTTGAGAAGGTTGTTCTCAACCAGCTCAACCTCCATCTCACCGACAACAACCTCCTCAGTCCATTCCAGTCTGCCTATCGCAAACATCACAGCACTGAAACAGCCCTTCTACATATCTTAAACGAGCTGCTTCTCTCCACTGACTCTGGCAACATCTCCCTTCTTACACTACTCGATCTCTCTGCCGCCTTTGACACTATAGACCACTCTATCCTCCTCCACCGACTCCACCACTCCTTCGGCATCACTGACTCTGCTCACTCCTGGTTTCTCTCCTACCTCTCTGACAGACAGCAGTCCGTCACCATCAACGGCGTCTCTTCCAACCCGGTAACGCTCTCCTGCGGAGTTCCACAGGGATCCGTCCTGGGCCCGGTCCTTTTTACACTCTACACCTCTCCTCTGTCCAACATCATCCAGTCTCACCGCATACACCACCACCTCTACGCTGACGACTCACAACTGCAAGACAAAGACAAACTCGACAACACTCAGTCACTACTGACTCGCACGGCTGACTGCTACAAAGACGTGAAAAACTGGATGACAGCAAACAAGCTGAAACTGAACGACGACAAAACGGAAGCCATGCTGGTAGGCACTCGCCAAAAACTCTCCCAGCTCCCTCCCTCTCTCCACCTTCAACTCGATAGCACCCCCATCTCCCTCTCTGACTCGGCCAAGAACCTCGGCGTCATCCTCGATTCCTCTCTGTCCATGACCAACTTCGTCTCCGCCACGACCCAGGCATGCTATTTCCACCTTCGCCGCATCAGTCAGATCAGAAAGTACCTCACTACCGAAGCTGCCACCAAACTTGCTGTCTCTCTCATCTTATCTCGCATCGACTATTGCAACTCTCTCCTTTCCGGTCTCCCTCAATCCACCATCTTCACTCTCCAACGCGTCCAGAACAATGCTGCCCGCCTCGTCCTCAGAAAGAAAACATCCGACCACATCACACCCCTGCTCAAACTCCTTCACTGGCTCCCCATCCCCCAACGCATCCAATACAAAGTTGTGTCTCTCTGCTACAAATCCCTGAACAACTGCGCTCCTGCCTATCTCTCCAACTTACTTCACCCCTACACACCTTCCCGCTCCCTCCGCTCTGCCTCCGACCCTCTCCGCCTCCACATCCCTCGCACCAAACTTAACACTTTCGGTCCCCGCTCCTTCTCCGTCTACGGTCCATCCATCTGGAACACTCTCCCACTCTCTCTCCGTCAGAAACACTCTCTCTCCTCCTTCCAGTCCGCCCTCAAAACTCACCTCTTTCAACAGTTTTAGCACTATATCACCGCACTCCCCACCCCAAGCTGACCGTCGTAATGTATTTCACTGTTTGTGGTACGTGAGTCATTGTCTAAAGCGTGCGCATGCGTGCGCGAGTTGTGAGTGTGCGCTTAGAGTTATAATTATTATAAGATAAGCGCATTATAAATACCGTAATTATTATTATTTATTATTATTAAATTGTATATGGCATTACCACTTCTCTGCAAACAATACAGAGTAATTCTGTAAACTAATTATATTTATTATTTTCTCTTATGTACGTATTGATGTCAACTCCGACTTACTTGCTACATATTCGACTATTTACCGTTGATCGTTAAACATAAGTGAATGACGCCAGCAATAGGCTTAGATCCTTATGGGCCGGAAGACTTTTTGCCACCGGGGAAAGAGAGATGCTTCGTTTATCAAACACGTTCATTACTGTTAATCCGCCGGAAATATTAGGAAAAGGGATATTATAAGTTATTGTTAGCAGGGGTTTGCTGCACGTGCCCTTGTGACCCTGAGGGAGGTCAAAGGAACCATGCACCCCGAAGGCCGCAGAATCCTCCACTATTTTTATAAAAGAAACCAAGAAGAAATCTACCAACCTGGATCACGCCAGACATGACTGACGTCAAAGGAATATACATTTATACATAATAGACCTATGACATAATTTAAACATCTTTCATGACGTCTCCAGTAGTGTGCCTGTTGTTTCGAACAACACTAAGTAATTTTGTAGTTTAGAACGTTTTGGTGCTCTATAGAACAACACTGGCACCCATGCCGCGTCAGAAAGAGGGCTACAAAAAGTCCGCCATTAGTCGCTACAGGGTTTTTTGTAGCTCGGTCACATGGTACGGTTTGCGCTAAAGTGATTGGTCATGTGACGTAAGGATGAAAAGAAACCACTTTGTATGCATTTTCGTTGGACAGCTGAGGCTCTTTGGCGTCAACGTTTTTCAACGAACATGGCAGGCCTGCGTCCACTACTAATGAAGGGATTATACAAGTTTCTAATGTCATCGAGGTGACACGCTTGACGCGATATGAAACGACTCTTTGTCGACTCCGTCTGACTGCGTTTTTGTCGTACCCCACTATCCTGACATGACTTGAAGCGTCGGGGTGACATAAATTACATGTAAACACATTCAGTCCGGACGGGTGTAACAAGGTTAACGGTGGCGCTAGAACAGTTTTTGTCTCCTCTAGCGATTTGGGCACCACCCTTCAACTGTCATATTCGACCTGTCCTCTCCGGCGTCTAATTTCCATTATTTGTTGCGGAACGTCACAGAAACATAAATCTAAACCAGTTAGCCCTAGTTCGAGGGTGGCGCCAGAATAGCTTGGCTTAAAGGCGCCAAGCTATTCTGGAACCATCCGTGAACTATCCTGGTCGACCCACATGCGTCATCCTTGAGCTATTCTGGTCGACCTACAGGTCATATCCTTGAGCTATCTTGGTCGACCTACAGGTGACACCCTTGCGCTATCCTGGTCGACCTACAGGTGACATCCTTGAGCTATCCTGGTCGACCTACAGTGACATCCTTGAGCTATCCTGGTCGACCTACAGGTGACATCCTTGAGCTATCCTGGTCGACCTACAGGCGACATACTTCAGCTATCCTGGTCGACCTACAGGCGCAATCCTTGAATCTTGCCGGTCGACCTATAGGCGCTACTGATCTAGAAGCGCAAAGCTATTCTGACACCACCCTTGAACTGTCACGGCTGGCCTTGCGCCTGTCCCTGGAGCTGTACCAATGGAATTTTCAGAGGACGTCCTAGCCTGCAAGCTCATGAGTACTGAGGTGGCGCAGACGCGGGCTCTGCCCGCGTCGGCGCCACCTCAGTACTCATGAGCTGGCAGGCTGGGGTCTTCCAAACGCATGGCTTTCGAACTTTGGTCTCGGTGCGTTAGTCACACTTGGAGTCAATTAGCCATTCCCGGGGCGACAACACCTTTTCAGTTAGGTCAGTGCAGCATGGTAGAACTGTCTCATGCCTGAACCGAAATGTAGTTTGCAGAAGGCAAACCTATCAATTTGAGTTGAACTGTGTTAAACACCTTTCGCTGCCAGTGGTCGCAAACTGCGTGTCTGGAATCTGTGATAGTTCCAAGCCAAACAGCCCCAGTCGCCGAAGGAACGTGGATCAAAATAAAAGTAGTGTCAGGAAGAGACACAGATCCTCTTGGCTGCTACTGGTGATATCGTTCGGCGGGAAAGGCGCGTAGGTATGAGTCTTTTTCTGCCGAGCGGTTTCGTCATTACCCTTGTAGCAAAACGTCTACGGGCCCACTAGGGCCCTTGTCGGCTCGAGGACCTTGACTGTAACGCCCATGGCCCGAAAGCACAGGCGAAACGACTAGCATCTGCAAGACAGGCATAGGTTTTCATGTGCCCTATAAGGATGCGCTAGGTCATGAGAATCTACCTGTGTATGATTATGCAGAATGCATCGTGTGCTGGGTTACCCACCGTGGTCAGTGGTGTCCTACTTTTCAAGCAACTTTCACAGCGGTAAGGGACCTACATAGACGACAAAGCCTTGTATTAGCATGTAATGCACGGTGTGTGTGTGTGTGTGTGTGTGTGTGTGTGTGTGTGTGTGTGGTGTGTGTGTGTGTGTGCGTGCGTGCGTGCGTGCGTGTGTGTGTGTGTGTGTGTGTGTGTGTGTGTGTGTGTGTGTGTGTGTGTGTGTGTGTGTGTGTGTGTGTGTGTGTGTGTGTGCACGTGAGTAGCTTAATTATGTTTTGATGTGTTTAATGTTCTTTCTTTGATTTTGCGCATCACCGCAACGATTTCCTAATGTATTATTACATATGGCAATAAAGTTCTATCATACCATGTCATATATATCATATATAATGCGCTTAAAACACTGGAATTACTTGTAAGTGTCCGGTTGTCATTGATTTCAGGAAAGCATTTGATCGCGTCTGGCACGACGGACTCTGGCAAGTCATGAGATCGTTCAACATAGAGGAGGGACTGATCCAAATGATAGAAGCGCTTTACAAGAACGCCTGCAGCGCGGTTCTACTTAACAATCAGTCAGGCGAGTTCTTCAGGACGACGATCGGTGTCCGTCAAGGATGCCTGCTCTCTCCTGTCCTTTTCAACTTATTCCTGGAGAAGATCATGCAGGAAACCCTCCACGACCACCATACTTCAATCTCTATTGGTGGCAGATCCCTGTGCAATCTTCGATTCGCAGACGACATTGACTTCATGGCAGGCAGCAATAGTGAGCTTCAAAACCTGACAGACAAACTTTCAAGTAGCGCAGGGTCTTATGGCATGGAGATCAGTACGGATAAAAGCAAAGTGATGATCAACACCCCAAGCGACAGCAGCAGCAACATCCACATGAACGGCCAGAAGCTAGAAGAGGTCAATAGCTTCAAGTACTTGGGAGCCACCCTGTCCAAAGACGGTAGTTGCATAGCAGAGATCCGTATCAGGATAGGTACAGCAACATCCGCAGCGGCCAGGCTGGACAGGATATGGCGAAGTAACTCCATCAGCTTCACCATCAAGTACAGGCTTTACAAGTCCCTCGTAGTGCCTATTTTACTCATCGGCTGTGAGATTTGGACACTGCTTGCAGACTCAGAAAAGAAAATCCAGGCCTTTGAGAACAAGTGCCTGAGGAAGTTGCTCCGCATCTCGTACCGCGAGCACAAGACCAACGAATATGTACACAGCATCATCACTTCCCTGGTGGGCCCACATGAACCCCTTCTGGCAACCGTGAAACGGTGCAAGCTTGCTTGGTTTGGCCACGTGACCCGACACAACACCTTGTCCAAGACTATCCTCCAAGGCACTCTCGAAGGAAGTCGTCGGCGAGGTCGTAAGAGAAAGAGTTGGGTCGCGAACATAAAAGAATGGACCGAACTCGAGATGCCAGACTTGCTTGCCACCGCCCAAAATAGAACTCAGTGGAGAGCACTGTCTGTTGCTGCTGCCTTTCAGTCCCCCCAACGCCCATTTCGGGCAAGGGACTGATGATGATGATGATGATGATGTCCGGTTGTACAGGCACTGCCCTGTAACTATCATTATCGAGCTGCAGCCTATATATACTACAGTTAGCGCCGATGACCCTTTTCCTGCAAGTAGACGCAAAATTATGTCTTTGAAGGCAGAGAAAAATATAACACCGACTAATCCCATCAATCCAAGGAACACGGATGGATCTAGGGTCAGCAAGAGACAAAGAACCTCATGAGCCCCCGCGGGGGCTCATGAGGTTCTTTGCCTCTTGCAGTTGGGTGGTGTTCACATTTCTCCGGGAGCGAAGGGGTTAATTATCCCAAAGCTAGTTTTCATTACCGTTCTCCACACAGGTGGAGTCAAGAGCTGCGTGTCAAGTGGACATAAACGTCAAAATTTGCGTCTTTATTGCTCATCATTGAAACCGCCTTTTCTTTCAGTGTGTCAGGATGACACGGTCGACATCCTGGCTTGGCAGGGATAATAGCACAGTGATTTAAAACTGCTTTATCTTAGTTTCGTCTGACTTCCACATTTGCCCTATTTAATAAATTATACTGACGATCAAAAGAAATGCAACTTCACCAGAATTTAATATGATACAAAGATGACGTTTTTGTGTGATTTAATTAACAAAGATTTCAGATTATACGAACTGTGTCCGCTGACAGCTAAGCGGTTAGTGGTCTACACGAAGAGACGCTCTTAGGTGCTCTATCAGTGCGTGATACACTGCCGACTGCGTGCACACTTGTACCACCTTGGACTGTCACACTGCAGACTGCTTGTGTGAAACTGGTTTACAGACCCCAGAGCATGTACTGCAGTCCTGTCCCCTGTACCAAGACGCCAGGATACAGCACTGGCCACATGGAGCGACGCTGTCAGAGAAACTCTGGGACTCCATTCTAGACCTACTGCAGACCACGAACTTCATCTCAACAACCAATCTTGACATCTAAGGCAGAAACTCGGGAACGCTGAAGAAGAAGAGGAAGAAGAAGTGCGTGATACATACGTAGTACCGCCAGGCCATCGATTATGTACCGTGTCTTTAGCTGAAGCGCAAAGCAGCGTGGGGCTATAGTCTTAGAGCGAAATTAAGTGCAATCGAAACAGACACTTGAGACGTCTGTGCACCCGCTACAGACATTGGTCTCCAAAAACTAAGTGGCTCTGTTTATATCTTTATCAAATGAACAGTCGGTCGCTTTTTCACTTCCATTACACATATCACATTTGGAACCGCCTGTAGGAAGCGGGTTTGATGTTACGTTTAATAATAATAATAATAATAATAATAATAATAATAATAAAGGAGATTTGTTAAGCGCTTATTCTAAAAGTAGCTCTAAGCGTTGAAGTTCACTGAAGGGCAGTGCCCGATTAGCTTGGCGCCTCTCAAGGCGCCAAGCTAATCAGGCACTGCCCTTGATCTGCCACGCCAATCCTGGAAGAGGTCATGTATGGAAGACGAGCTTTCAGCGACAGGAATCACATGTTTGAAGCGTCCGGAGAAATAAGGAGAGATAAGCTCGTCGTTACAGTTGGAGTGAAGTAAGCGGTTATGCCATGCCAAAAATCCAATTCTCACATTGTACAACCTCCCACAAGGTCAAGTCAAGGGATACGGGCTGATGGCCTTGACTGTTGAAGGGCTGTGCCTGATTAGCTTTGGCCTCACCAGGCCCCGATCTGATAAAACACTAGCCTAAGGCTTCGATGGCGGATACTTCTCTTAACCCTTTTAGCCCCAAGGTCCCATTTCTCAAATGTTGGACGTGTTACCTAAAGACAGTTGCAGGAGATGGCTTGACCGTGATAAATCAAAGGTAGTGCCAGATTAGCTTGGCGCCTAAAGGGTTTAAAGAAGACGGAGTACTTAGCAATGATGACGGAATTAGCTAAACTTTGGCACCTCCACGGGCATCCAGCTCACCTCATCCTGTCACTGAACCTTCCCTGCTTATTGCATACAACATGAAATACGTTCACTCTAAACTCTCGGAACAAAATGGTTTCCAAGCTGTAGAATGTGATTTAGTTCTGGGAGTGTAACTCATTCAGCCCCGACACACCACAGCAAGACAATGGATCGAGCGTGATAGTTCAAGGGTGGTGCCAGGATAACTTGGCGCCCCTAGGCGCCAAGCTATTCTGGCACCACGCTTGAACTATCACGCTCGATCTGTCTCTGAAATTGTAATACAATCCTTCAGAGGGCAACTTCAAAATTTGGGGATTACGGCCCTTGGCCGGTGTAGAATGTGTTAAGAGTTAAAATGTCATCGTTATCCTTGACTGTCGGTAGCGCATTTTGTCGTGATCATTCCTTACAGAAATGATCGCAACAAAAAGCGCTAACAACAATCAAACGGATAACTTATCTATAAATGAAATATGACTCACCCAATTAAGTCAGGTTTTCGGTACACTAGAGGCAATGGTCCAAGTTAGTCTTTTTCACGATCAACGTCCGATACTGTGGCCGACGCTGCAGCTGTACTGGACCTGTTTGCTCCACATCTATACTGACGAGCAAAAGAAATGCGACATTTTGGGAATCGTCGGAAACACTGAAGTATTTCCGACGGTTCCAAAACTGTCGCATTTCTTTCTCTCGTCTTTATATGTAGGACTACGTAAGCGGTTCTGGAAAGCTTCTTAGAACATGAAGGGCTCTCTCTCTCTCTCTCTCTCTCTCGGCTCGCTCTAGTGCGAGTAAGTCGCATAGTCACATCGCTCCGTCTTCAGTGACAATTGTGTTGGCATTGTTTGGCTGTGATGTGAGATTTTTGCCTCAGTGACTTGTGATAGTGACTTCTATTGGACTGTGATTTGTCGTTTGTGTGACATTCATTTTCCGAGAGATATTAACGTTTCTTTTTTGTTTCATCATGCACTGTTCTGTTGGATGTTAGACCCATGGAACATGGACTCTTTGTTTCTGCTTGGCGCCAAGCAGTCAGTCACCGGCCAGACTCGAGTTTCCGCTGCTGTTAACCTATAGCATAGATCCTCATGGTGCCCGCAGATGCGAGGATGCGAAAGCGCATGAGAATCTTGGCTGCGCGAGCTGATTCAGTGACTGTTTCATCCATCGTGTAAGTTAGACGTGTTGACAGCAATGATAAACAGACCGCGCTGCTGGAAAGACTGAGGGCGGCGAGCTCACATTCCAGCTACTCAAAGTGATTAGACATTTCCGGAGTCTGAGTTAGAACTATGTGTGGAATGTAACTGACGCTAGCCCCTGTGCCTGATACTCGCTGCCGTCACTTGAGCGCAGCAGCGAGCTATCTCTCCCTCTCTCTTTTAGCAGGGCCGCCGAGAGGCTGGCATCGGCTGTGTAAATCCGCCAGCCACACCCACCATCCACAATGGGCCCCACCACCCGCGCCAACCACGCCAGATATGCCATTGACTTGGAGCATATTAAACACACCAGAGACCCTGCTCAAGTCATATTCGACACGACCCAAAACAAACTCCCACTTTGGAGATGTGTCATCTACATGCGGTACGTCCAAGAGGCTCCCGCTCAGATTTACCACCAATGGACGGACTCAAATAAAGATCTTGTAATCATCACAGTGCCAGTCCCATCATGCATCCCTTCTCCACCTGAACTTTTCAAAACATTTCTTCAACTGAAGCATGGAAATCGCTCTCTCATTACCATAACACTCTACCACACCACCGGCAGAGTTCTCGTACAGGGAAACGTGTGCCCTGTATGGGTGGGCGAGGAATTTGACAAGTTGAAGGCATTAGTAAGCGCCATGAGCGGTGAGACACTTGAACTTTGCCCCCCACCCTCCGCACCTGAGGAATCCCATGCACTCTCCACCCCACCACCCACCCCCGTGGACACCTTCCCCACTCCGTCTCCACTTCTCGCCATCCTCCCCCCTCCATCCAGTCAACAGGACAGCGCGACCGGTGACAGTTCTGCCGCGGTCCTTGATGGGCAGGCCGCAGCGGCTGTCAAAGGTAGCTCATCCATCTCGACGCCCCGCCCTAACACCACTGACCTTAATCCCCTAGGTGACCACCAAGATGTATCTGATCGACACGAGCTGCCTCTAAACCACCCCCTCATAGCATCGGAGTCCTTGTTTCCTTGCGCGGAGGGATTGCCAGTGGTGGTCAGTGAAGCGAAGCAGCAGCCAAGCATTGTGATGGGCACACTCCCTAGCCGTGACTCTCCCTGTCCAGTGTCCGGAGGCAACGAGGAGATTAGCAAGTCTTTGGCCAGTTCGATGGACGAGGTAAATGATGAAAGAGCCCAAGGCCTCGTCTCAAATGACGTCACTTCAGAGACTGTGCACACCTCGACCCAATGTTCCCCTCAGTGCTGTGACCGTTGTACTGAGCCAGTGGTAGGAACCCCTTGTTTTGCTAGTGTGACTGACATGATAACAGACCTGAAACTGCAGTTCGAAAACCAGCAAAAGGAGTTACGCGAGAACATGAAAGCGGAAATTGACGCCCTCAAAAAAGAAAATAGCGATTTGCAAAGGCAAATTTCTAGACTCATCACCAAAATGGGAAAGGTCGACGCTATTGAGAGCCGCCAGAAAGAACTACTGGCTAGACAGAAACAGGGTAACACACCACCTCCACCCGCTAACGACTCCATCCCTCCATTCGAAAACACGACTCCTCTCTCAGCTGCCTCCTCCACTCCCCCTGTTGTCCTGAAAAAGCAGCTTACCCATGCTGACTCTACTGAGCATTCCGTTACGTTCAGTCAGGAGACGTGCGAGTCTTCGGCAGGTGGGGCCAGCGGCGAAGATATGGGAGCTAATCCCATCAAGGACCGGCCGCCACAAGCCCCGCGACTCTTCAGCTTCCGTCTGCCGCCCCCGGGTAAAGTGTCTGCCCTACTGATCGGCGACTCCAATCTACAGCGGGTGGATCGCCGCCGGCTTGATCCTAGTGGGGCCACGTGCGTGCGTACCCTGCGCGGGGTCAAGGCTGGTGACCTGGCTGCAACCCTAGAGACGTGTGACCTCCGTGAGGACATCAGCCGTGTTGTGGTGCACGTGGGTACAAACGACTGCGCCTCGGGCCACGACACGGAGGTGATTCTGCAGAGCTTCCAACGTCTCACCAAGCAGGTCCGCCGTGCATTTCCTTCTGCTGCAGTTGCGTACACAGCAATCCTCCCCCAGGGTCGACGGTCACTACAACTAACAGAAACTGTCAACCAGCGTCTGGCCGAGCACTGTGTCAGTGAGAAAGTGCTCTTCCTTCAAGAAAAGGCCTTCTACACACCACAGGGACAAGTTGCTGCTGCTCTCTTTAGCAGTGACAAACTACATCTAAGTGAAAGAGGTGTAGGGGTCCTGCTCCGTCAGATGAAACGGTATTTATATCACGCCGAAGATGAAGCTCTGCCTAACACTCGTATGCAACGTAAACAAGGCTCGTCCAATGACATACACAATGTTCCGGTAAATAATCAGGGTGGTAGCCACTATAACCAACGGAACGTAACGTACGAGCAAGCTTACCCACCACTGTTCTCCAGTCCCACAAACAGCACCGAGCAGAGGTCAAAGTTTGCAAGCACCCGCCGGTGGGAGACTTCAGTGTTGGCGAGCAGCAATAACAGTGACAGGGCGGTTGTCTCTCGCCAAGCTGTCCCCGTCCCCAATAACCACAACAGCCAGCCTCCCGTTGACAAGACATCTCGCGCCACCGGTTCTACAGAGAACTCACATGCAGATGTCACCACTGGTGCCAGCATTCCTTCCCTACAGCCATTGTACCATGGCCTGACGCTGTAGCCGTGGACCCTCACGCCTTTTCGTCCTACTACGGGAATTACGGCCGCCCCATCGTTCCCTGGCCCCAGGCCACACCCCCCGGACTGCCACCGTATCCAGTCTTCCAACCGCCTTTCCAGCCATACCCCCCACCTTTCCCTCATTGGCAGTTACCCTACTTGATGGGTGGTCTGAGGCCTTAAGCTGTAGTGTAATTAAATTAATCCGTGTCTGCTCGGCACAGTGAATGTGTTAGGTAGAACTATATAGCGTTTACACTGACAATTGTCATTCAGTTTATTTGGTTTAGCGCCCATCGAGTCATTCAAAACTATGACTTCTTTTTTTTTTTTTTTTTTTTTTTTTTTTTTTTTTTTTTTTTAAATAATTAATCTTGACTACGATTCAACCCGCAATCCGCGAACCGCGGACAATAGCGTGTGTTCCTATGTGCATAGGTGTGTGAGCCCTTGTATAGGTTGTGTGGACTTAATTTGAAATAATAACAGAACGTTCGAATTTCTGTGCATGTGTTTTAACAAGTGCTGCGGCACTTAGACATTTTTATTTAGTTTTTTACCGTGTTACGTAAATAGTGATTACTTTCTGATAATCGGAACTGCGAAATACTACAGACTGTTTTGACATTGGCTGTGTGTTTGCCTTTGAGGCAGCACACTGAGAACTGTTTGACTACGGAAGTCACAGTGACCTTTTGGCCTTTAGCCAGTGAATTGTCTTTGTGGACTCCAAGTTCTCTTGGCTCGAGAGACTTAACCGTACTGTGTGTGTATGTGATTTTATTTTGAGATCATCGTGCATTTTTGTGTATGTGATCCCATTTTGAGATCATAGAGGCTTTTTACAGTGACTTCACGCGAACTGACGAGAAGCGATGCCGAAAGCTTCAATTAGCGTACAATCACTTGGACTGAAAATCGGACACCTTAATATTTTTCACCTGTTTCACAAGGTCCCCGATATTCGTTTATTTTTAAATGAGCCATCGCACTTCCATCTCTTTGGTCTCACGGAATCACGTCTGGGCCCAAACATCAGTGATGCTAGCTTAATTATTCCTAACTTTTCTCTAATCCGGCGTGACCCAAGCTACCCTGGACACACTGGAATAGCTGTCTATGTACATAGCTCTATCCGAAATATGGTGCGCAGACGTGAAGACCTTGAGTCCAGAGAGCTAGAGTGTGTGTGGCTGGAGGTGAAACTACCACATTCCTCTCCCATCCTTGTCGCCTTTATGTACAGAAATCCAGCTGCTACTGCTGACTGGTATGACGACTTTGTACAAGTGATGGATAAAGTGAACGACACCGGTAAACATGTTCTCATTCTGGGAGACTTTAACATCGATATGCTGAAACCCAAGCCTACATGGCAATCAGCGATCACTCTTTTCGGGCTAAAGCAGATGATTAAATCTCCAACGCGAGTATCACGCTCTGCTGCCACCATCATCGACCACATTTACACTAATAACCCAACAGCAATAGCGGAAACTAATGTTTCTTCTTTAGCCGTCAGTGACCACTTTCCCATCGCCTGTACATGGTCGTGCAATCTGCCCGCAAAACATAGTCGGGACCAGCACTCGTACATAACGTACAGATCGTTTAAAAAGCTCAATACGAATGCTTTCTTACATGATCTAAGCTATGCAGGATTTGATCAAGTGTATAACTGCACTGACCCTGATAATGCGCTCACTATATGGCTTGATCTGTTCCTCGGTGTGCTGAATAAACACGCGCCGCTAAGAAGGAAGCGAGTCCGACGCCGCGAGCCTCCCTCCTGGATAACGGAGGAAATCAAACAAACTATGGAGGCACGAAACACCGCTAAACGAGAAAAGAACTTCGCTGAGTTTAAACGTTTGCGTAACAAAGTTAAGTACTTAGTTCGAGAAGCTCAAAAGTTATTTGTTGAAAAGACAATTGAGAACGAAAAATCTCCTGCTTCTGTTTGGACTGCTTTGAATACTCTAACAAGCAACACGCGCAGGCAGACTCATATCATTCCACACGAATTCTCTGCGGAAAGCATAAACAATTGCTTTCTCTCAGCTCCAGAACAGCTACTTACTTCCAACAGCCCTGATCCGTCAGCGTATGTAATATCGGATCAACTGTCCATGTTTTGCCAGGAACGATTATCGTCCGATGATACGTTTGGTATCCCCTTTATCGCTGTTCACGAAGTCGGGCGTTATATAACGTGCCTTAAGAACAAGACATCTGCTGGTGTGGACGGTATAAATGGTTATATACTCCACATATCACTGCCTTATATTGTTGAACCCCTCACTTACATTTTTAACTTATGCATACAGTACAATACTTTTCCTGTGGCGTTTAAAAAAGCAAAAGTTGTTCCTATACCCAAGACCAAAGATACTACTGATGTAAATGACCTTCGTCCCATTTCTCTTCTGTCTGTTTTATCAAAGCCACTTGAGAAGCATATTCAAAAGCATCTCCTCCAGTACCTTGAAGAACGGTCCTTGTTAAATAAGTTCCAGTCCGGTTTTAGACCCAAACACTCATGCCACTCAGCATTAGTACGTATGGTTGATTCATGGCTAGATAACATCAACAATAACAAAATGACTGGCACGGTATTCTTGGACCTGAAAAAAGCGTTCGATCTGATAAATCATGAAATCTTGCTGAGGAAACTTAATGTTTATTTCAACAACAACAGCCCGTCAGCCCTTTCATTTTTTAACTCGTATCTTTCTGCGAGAACACAAGCTGTCTATGTAAATGGTAACTATTCCTCAGAGGGTAAGGTAGAGCTTGGTGTTCCTCAGGGTTCGGTTCTGGGCCCATTGTTATTTTGTATCTTTATTAATGATTTACCACTACACATCACATGTGCTAGTGCCGAGTGTGACATGTTTGCTGACGATTCGACGCTACATGCATCCGGTAAAACTGTAGCTGACATAACCAACAGCCTCCAGCAGAGCCTACAAGAAGTCTCTAAATGGTGCAGTAGAAATAGAATGATAGTCAATCCAACTAAAACAAAAAGCATGTTAGTCACAACACGTCAGAAACATCAGCTGCAACCCGCGCCTCTAAACCTCTCATTTGAAGCTGTCCCCATAGAGCAAGTACAGCAGCACCGTTTACTAGGGGTAGTTGTAGATAACCAACTTAGTTGGCAGCCTCATCTCATACACATCGGAAAGACAATTTCAAAGAAATTATTTTTACTGTCTAAACTGAAAGCGGTCATTAATCTGAACACGCGTAAACTATTTTTCAATGGATACATCAAGCCCCACATTGATTATGCCTCAACAGTTTGGGATGGCTGTAGCGAGGTTCAGTTCAAGAAAATAAATTCGCTATACAGAAGAGCAGCCAAACTCATTATTCCTAGCTCATCTCTACCCACTGAGGCGAGGCTCGAGGCAGTTGGACTCCTTCCTCTTGACAAACACTTAGTATTTAACAAGTGCGTACTAGTGCACAAAGCTCTTAAGGGTAAGGCCCCCGGCTACTTATCGGAACTTTTTACTCTTACTGAGAAGAGATACAGCACCTCTCGGAGCAACCTGAGCATAAAACGGCCCCGCATTGATTTGTATAAATCCAGTTTGTCATACTCAGGTGGTTTCCTGTGGAATTCTATTCCTTTGCATCTACAAGTAGTTAATTCCCTAGCTGCTTTTAAAGCAAAACTGTTCAAGCACTTATCCAAGGCAACGTAAATTTAATTATCTCATGTTGTCTAACCATAATATATTTTTATTTCTTTTTATGCAACTATTATTTTTATTATACCATTTGCGTTCACGTGCCGTTTGTGAGGGTGCTTCCCGTATAGACCTGGTCAGGGGATGCAGTGCCGGTGCACAGTTTATTCAAACGATGTGCTTAGTATGTCATTCGAGTGAAAGTATATTTGTGGCGTGCCCCCCGGGTGGGAGTGTCTGGGGAGGGCTCCCGCAAACGGATATTATGACACGTGCAAACATCTTCGTATGGGTACCCTGTGTGTTTTGTTAAATAATTGTTGCAGTTTGTAGTGTTGTCGTAATTCGCATTAATTTCAGTTCGATGTTGTTTGTGAGTTTAATGTAGCTTTGCCTGTTATTATATGTCAGTAGATGTAGCAAGGACAGATTGGAAGAAAGGCCTGTGCGCCTAATATCTCAATCCTTGATAAATAAAGTTTCAGTCAGTCAGTCAGTCAGTCTCTCTCTCTCTCTCTCTCTCTCTCTCTCTCTCTCTCTCTCTCTCTCTCTCTCTCTCTCTCTCTCTCTCTCTCTGTGAAAAGGAAACATTTCCTTATTCATATTCATGTATCATAATAATTTAGACTTGCTGAGGTGTTCTTTGTCATTTCTTTTGCAGCATAACATCATAATTTTTTAAATGTTTAATGTTAGATGTTTTGCTTGGTGTCAGTGTGTGTGTGTGCGTGTGTGTGTGTGTGTGTGTGTGTGTGTGTGCGGACTGGTATATATCAGTGTGAATGTGTGTGTGTGTGTGTGTGTGTGTGTGTGTGTGTGTGTGTGTGTGTGTGTGTGTGTGTGTGTGTGTGTGTGGTGTATCTGAAATGGAATTATTGTGGCCTGTACTTTTCACTATTATGTATATTTTTATATATAAAATTATGTGTATGTGTGTTTATGTGCGTGCTATAGCTTAGCAAGGACTTGATTGAAAAAAGGTCATTGAAGGTACCTAATCATTTATCCTTGAAAAATAAAGTTTCATTTCATTTATATAAGCTTTAGGGATGCAATCCACGTGGTACTAGTGGTGCTACCAGTAAATTCTGGAGGCGGCTTCTAGTACATGCGTTGTGTTTGCAATTTCAGGTTACGCCGTATGCCTACCTGAAGATATAATAAGCGATGCAGTCACAAAAGGGCAGCTGATGTCCTGATGACACAATGCAAGCTTACCAGCCTGGAATCCCATGGCATTAGCACAGCATTCTCAGAATTTAATGAAAAATTATATATATATATATATATATATATATATATATATATATATATATATATATATATATATATATATATATATATATATATATATATATATATATTTATTTATATATTTTTTTTAGGGCAGGTACGCTATCTTGAATAGATTGATTGAAGCATATCGAACCAAGCTGAACTGAAAACGCATGTTGTGAGTCACAACCTTGACTGTGGACGTGAAAGAGCCCAAGAGAGTAATTGTGCAACTGACTCCCAGCACGGGAGAAAATTACTTATGCATATTTCATGAAGAAAACGCGAGAACAATGACTGTTGAGGGTTCAGTTTCACGAGTGAGCTTTACATTCTGCGAAAGCCAACGCAATGTGCACATTATAACAAAGCAGCTCACGCACACTGATTGTCTCCCTCAATTGCTAACAAAACCCGAGAGAGAACCAATGTGCACGTTTCGTCGTGGTTTGCGGATTTAAAATATATAAACAAAGACAAATTTCATAACATTTTTTGTGTAATGTTATGTTGAACACTTAATCTTTTGAGCTGTCGGTAGCTTTTTTTTGTCGCGATGATTCCTGCACAAGGTGACAGCCAAGCAGGAATCATCCTGCAGGAACCATCGCGACAAAAAAGGCTACCAAGTGCTGATGAACTTTGGAGAAATTTCTAGATGTGTGGCAAGCCGCACTCGTTGTCAACCGATTCATCTAGAAAAAAAAAAGGTCTGGCTGACCCAGACATTCACAAGACTGACATCACACGCTACGACACAGCAGAGGTGAAGGTGACAGAGGACGGCAGGATGCTCACGTCATGTCCTACATTTCGCGGCTTTAACTCATTCAGCCCGACGCACGTATTTCCAAAATTTTGGAGGCGTAATCTAACGACTATGCACCAGTTGCAGGAGATGGATCGACTATGATAATTTAAGGGCAGTGCCAAATTAGCTTGGCGCCGACAGGCGCCAAGCTAATCTGGCACTACCCTTGAATTATCATGGTCGACCCATCTCCTGCTGTAGTGCGTCAAGGCTGCATGAGTTAAGTTTTCTTGTTTGTTTTGCTCGGCTGTTAGTTCAGATACCTCTGGCGTAGGAAGATATTTTCACTGGGGGTCGAGGGGTGGTGGTGGGGTATACCAAAGTATGTCACCCGAAAAAAATGGATGGAAAATATTTCTGTAGAAAAAGAGATATAGTGTCTTTATTTGTTATTTGGAGAAGATGTTTTTTGGGAGAAGAACATTTCATAAGATTTTAATCGTTACTTGATTTTTCAAGGCTGGCCCGTCGTTTAATTTATTTTGGGAGGCTTGGAGGCTGGAAAGTAACGTTAGTCTGGTTAGCGCAACACATCCTCCCCCCACCCCCTCCACCCCCCTAATTCAGCCCGACGGCCGTATTTCCCAAATTTTGGAGGTGTCATCTAACGACTATGCGCCAGTTCCAGGCGCCAAGCTAATCTGGCACTACCCTTGAATTATCATGGTCGACCCATCTCCTGCTGTAGTGCGTCAGGGCTGCATGAGTTAAGTTTTCTTGTTTATTTTGCTCGGCCGTTAGTTCAGATACCTGTGGCGTAGGAAGATATTTCACAGGCGCCAATCTATTCTGGCACCATCTTGAACTAAAATGGTTGATTTATCTCCTAATATGTAATGTAGCCTTCATAAGACAAAATGCTACGTTTAAAAAAAATCAGCCTTAGGATGTTATGGGTTAAGTTCACTCATGCAACTGAACCCAGAGGCAAACGCTGAATAGCTGAAGGCCAAAGAGGTCAAAGGAGTCATCCATTGACGGCAATGGACAATGTACTCTCTCTCTCTCTCTCCCTCTCCCTCTCTCCCTCCCTCCCTCCCTCTCTCTATCTCTCTCTCTCTCTCTCTCTCTCTCTCTCTCTCTATATATATATATATATATATATATATATATATATATATATATATATATATATATATATATATATATATATATATATATATATATATATATATATCGCTCTTGGATACCGCATTTTGCCATGTAGCTCAATAGTGGCTATTATGTGCTGGCGTAGATCGAATGGAAATGTGTGTGTGTGTGTGTGTGTGTGTGTGTGTGTGTGTGTGTGTGTGTTGATATAAACATCGCCATATGGCTTTTGTATACACCTGAAATTATGTAATGACTCACTCCATATGGACATTTTGTCTGAACAATAAACTCTCTCTCTCTCTCTCTCTCTCTCTAACTCCATCTCAGTCCCAAACTTCTCAGTACTCCGCAGAGATGCCTCAAGGTCCCAGCACACACTGGACTAGCAGTATATATACATGATTCAATAATTATTACGTTAACAACGACGACGGGACCTAGATAGAGTCAGCCAAGTTGAAAGTTTACAGGTCGAGGTGAAAACATCTAAATCCCCCCGCGCCCCTCCCCCCCCCCTTCCCAGCAGTCCTGACTGGCTTTATTTATAGAAATCCAGCAGCCAACTGGGACTGGTATGATGACTTCGTAGAAATGATGGATAAAGTTAATCAAAATAAAGATAACATTGTTCTTCTGGGCGACTTTAACATTGACCTACTTAAGCCCAAAGGGTACCATGCTGCATGGGCATCAACAACAGCCTTATTCGGTTTAAAACAATTAGTTAAAAACCCTACTAGAACCACATCTACATCTTCAACCTTAATTGATCACATTTACGTGACAAATGACGGTAAAATATCAAATGTGCAGGTTCCCTCCTTAGCTGTCAGCGATCATAACCCAGTATGCTGTAACGTCTCCATGAAACTAGACAAGAAAAAAACTAAAAGACATAAAACTATAAAATATCGCTCCTTTAAACACTTTAATAAAGACGAATTTCTGTGGGACCTGCACAGTGCTCCGTCAGCTGATATATTAAATAACCATTTCTTAATGACAGCCGAAATACTGGCATTGTCAACTGCAAATAACAGTAAACCGTATGAAGTGCCGAGTTTTCTCAGAGAACCCTTTAGAAAAACAACTATATCAAATACTTTCACCATCCCTAATATTACAGCTGCTGAAGTCGGCAGATATATTTCTAGCATGCCGAACAAAAAGCCTGCTGGCATTGATGGTATTGATAATGAAACCCTAAAACTCTCATTACCGTATACAGTAGAATCAATAACATACATATTTTCAACCTCTGCATAAAGCAAAGTACATTTCCAACCATTCTTAAAGAAGCAAAGGTAATCCCAATCCCTAAATCTAAAGATCTTGAAGATATCAATAATTATCGTCCAATCCCCCTTCTGTCAGCTTTGTCAAAACCCTTTGAAAAGCACATTCAAAAACATCTTGATTTTCTGGGAAAAGGAAAACTATTTAATATTCACCAGTCTGGTTTTAGACCGAAACATTCTTGTCAGTCAACACTGACACATATTGTAGACAGCTGGCTGGAATCAATCAATAAAAGCCTGATGTCAGGAGCAGTTTTCTTAGACCTTAAAAAGGCGTTTGACCTTGTGGACCATGACATTCTCCTAAATAAGCTAACAGTTTATCACTTGAACGCAACCGCTAAAGCATTCTTCCGATCATATCTCGAAGACAGAAAACAAATGGTGTACGCCCATGGAAGATACTCTAAGCAAGGAAATGTAAAATACGGCGTCCCCCAGGGATCTATTTTGGGACTTCTTTTATTCATACTATTTATCAATGATCCACCGTTGCATATCACTAATTATGACGTTAATTGTAACCTATTTGCTGACGATACGAGTCTTCATGTTTCTGGTAAAAAAACGACGGACATTAGCCATAGTTTACAATGCAGTCTCAATGAGGTATCTGACTGGTGTAGACAGAACCATATGGTTCTTCACCCAGCTAAAACAAAGAGTTTCTTAATTGCCACGCGACAAAAACATCAACGCCGACTACAGCTATTACAATAACAATTAAACGCTGAACCTGTTGAACAAGTCACTGAGCGTAAATTCTTAGGAATACATGTTGATGAACAACTGTGCTGGGAGACCCATATAAATGCTGTTTGTAAGGCCATTGCTAAAAACACTTTCTTATTGTCCCAGCTTAGACATGTAACAGATACAAATACCCGTAAATTGTTTTTTCATGCTCATATAAAGTCCCACGTTGATTATGTCGCCACAGTGTGGGACGGCTGCAGTGATGTCCACATAAAGAGGTTAAACTCCACATACAAAAGAGCTGTAAAATGATAGATGCCCCATCCCTACCACAGACAAATTTAGACATTTAAACATTCTCTGCGTCAGCAACTTACTTTAAACAAATGCGTCTTTATGCATAAGATACTGAATAATATGACACCCCAATATCTAATAACTAAATTTATATCTCACCAAGAACGTGAACGGACCTCAAGAAACAATACCTTACCCCTACCACTGCCAAGAATCGACCTTTTTAAAACTAGTATGTCATTCTCTGGTCCGTTTGCTTGGAATTCAATCCCTGCACATTTGAAAACTATTACCTCACCAGGAAGTTTTAAAACAAAACTTTCTGATTACCTGAAGAGTCAAACTTAGTACTTATCAGGTACTGTAATATCTCCTGTACCTCATGTATTTCATACATATGGTTTTTATGTGTGTGTGTGTGTGTGTGTGTGTGTGTGTGTGTGTGTGTGTGTGTGTGTGTGTGTGTGTGTGTATGTGTGAGCGGCGCGCGTGCGTGTGTGTATGTGTGTGTGATGAGTGTTATTATTTTTTTCTGTATATAATGATGCTATTGGATTTTGTATGTAAATATATTTTTATAGTTTCTCCTTTTTTATGCTGTAGATGTTAGCAACGGCAAGTATGTAAAAAGACGATTTGTTTTCTGTCAAAACTTTTTACCGTTGAAAAATAAAGTTTCATCATCATCATCTATCTAATCTAATCTAATCTAATCTAATCTAATCTAATCTATCTATCTCTCTCTCTCTCTCTCTCTCTCTCTCTCTCTCTCTCAGCTCTCTCCTCTCTCATCATCTCTCTCTCTCTCTCTCTCTCTCTCTCTCTCTCTCTCTCTCTCTCTCTCTCTCTCTCTCTCTCTCTCTCTCTCTCTCTCTCTCTCTAACCGACACCCTTGCTTCACCAGATCCGGAACCCCTACGGTCTCTACAATTTGTCGCCTACACGCCAGTATCCCTGGGCCCCGTCCCATGGCTTTCAGTACAGTACTTTATCGATGTACCCTCCGTTCAACCAGACCCTGCAGCCTGTCTAAGCGTTCGTAGCTGATTCTATTAACCCTTTTGTGCTTCCCTTTGCCATAGACTTTCCGACTGTGAAACCGGACTTTTGACTTTCAGGTGTTAGACTGCAAAACTGCGTGGACACTGATCCAGTTTCAACTCGATTTTCTTGTCATTGTTTTTAAATTACACGATAGTGCTTTACTGTGACAAACATTTGGCGTTACTGCCAGTCCTTATGATCCTTATTAGGGTTATTGCCTGTGCAGCTCAGTGCGTATTACCTGTTTCTGAACTGTTTTGTTCACAATATTTCTCATTTCAACATGTCAGACTCCTCTAATATTCATATAGGTCATCTCAATATCTATCATCTATGTAACAAGACTCCCGATGTGTGTGTTCTTTTGAGTCAACCCAACCCTTTCCACTTGTTTGGTTTCACGGAAACCCGTCTTAACTCCACTATCAGCGATGACGTCATTTCTATACCTGATTTTTCCCTTATACGCCGCGACCCACAAAGCCCCACACATTGCGGTGTATATTCATGATTCTATAAAAGACATCACCCGTAGAAGACCGGACCTTGAATCAGACACAGTGGAAAGTGTTTGGGTTGAAATAAAAAACAAGTCAAGCCCTGTATTAGTTGGTTTTATTTACAGGAACCCCTCTGCACCAAATGTATGGCTTGATGATTTCACTGACATGCTAGATCAAGTTAAAAACTGTACATCAGATGTGCTTTTGTTAGGGGACTTTAACATTAACATGTTTTCCGCTAACCCTACATGGGAGTCCACTATTACTCTTTTGGGGCTCAAACAGCTGATAACATCTCCAACTCGTGTTACGTCTACGTCCTCTACACTCATTGATCATATATATACAACGAACAAGAGCCGAGTGTTGGAGACTGAAGTACTACAAGTTGGAATCAGCGACCATTACCCTGTGTGCTGTAACTGGACCGTGAAAGCAGATAAACCTATCCGTAAACACCAGCACACTACCATCAAGTATAGATCGCTTAAACATTTTAACAAAGAGGCTTTTTTTTGTTTGACCTTAGTTCCGTTTCTTTTGATACTGTTTATCATCATTGCGAGCCTGATGGTGCGTAGTCTGAGTGGTACAGATTGTTCCTCAGTGTTCTTGATAGGCACGCCCCGATTAGGGAAAAACGAGTAAAACACCCGCAACTGCCGCCTTGGCTAAACAAAGGTTTGGTCGATGCCATGCAACTGCCAAAGATGAATTAAAACAGAGAAAAGATTTCCCTGCTTACCGTAAGCAGAGCGCTTAATGCCCTTACAAAATCTAACTATACCCCAACACATACCTCTATTTCTGCAGAAACTTTCAATAATCATTTTCTTCCTGCCGCCCAGTCGTTGCTGCAAAACACTACGTCCAAGGCACCGTTTGTATCCCCAATCCTTGTCAAATATTGTGATTGCAAACTTTCTTCTCGTTCATCTTTCCACATACCTTGCATGACAGTGCATGATGTCGGTAAAGCGATTGAATGTCTCAAAAGTAAGCGCACTTCAGGACATGATGAAATTAGTACTGCTGTGTTAAAACTATCACTACCTTTCATAGTAGAATCTTTAACGTACATCTACAACCGTTGTATCGAGCGTGGCGAATTCCCCTCTGATCTGAAAAAGCCAAAGTTATTCCGCTTCCTAAGAACAAAGATCTTACAGATCCCAATAAATTCAGTCCAATTTCTATCTTGTCTTCACTTTCAAAACCCATAGAAAAGCATATACACAAACACTTACAGCACTTTCTTGACACACACGACCTTATTCATCCCTTACAGTCAGGATTTCGCCCGCGGCACTCTTGTCAAACAGCTCTCTCACATTTAACGGATCGTTGGCTCACATCAATAAATAAAGGACTGTTGACTGGAGTGGTCTTTTTAGACTTTACCAAAGCCTTCGACTTAGTTAACCATACCCTCCCTCCTTACCGAAAAACTCTCAGTCTACCGCGTAAGTGACCGAGCTGTATCCTTTTTTAAATCCTACCTTGAAGGCCGACGACAGTATGTCAGCCTAAATGGCAAATCATCCTCTGAGGGGCTGATTATGCATGGCGTGCCCCAAGGCCCGATCTATTCTCGGGCCTTTATTGTTCACACTTTACATAAATGACTTACCTTTACATATCTCACAGCCTGACGTTACCTTAGCTTATTTGCAGATGATGCAACTTTGGATATGTCTGCGCCAGACGTGCCCACAATCACTAGTTCACTCCAGCAAACAATAAATGAAGTCTTTGGTTGGTGCCAGACTAATTCCATGATTCCAAATCCATCAAAGACGGAATGTATGCTTGTGACAACAAGGCAAAAGCATCAGCTGAGCCCGCCGCCACTCAAACTTTACCTTGAACAGCAACCAATAGCGCAAGTTAGAGAACATCGTTTGCTTGGTGTCACTGTAGACGACCAGCTCAGTTGGCACTCGCATACTAATTCTATTTGTAAGGTTTTGTCAAAAAAATCTATATTTGTTATCTAGACTAGTTCTATTCACCGACGTTTCAACCAGGCAGTTGTTTTATAAAGCACACATAAAATCCCATCTAGATTACGCATCGACAGTATGGCATGGATGCAACGATATTTCTTTAAAAAGAATAAATTCACTTCATAGACGTGCGGCAAAGCTTATCCTAAAAGATTCCCACACCCCTTTGACTACCGACGATAAACTAACAAAATTAAATATGTTGCCCCTTCGTAAGCACTTTTTATTCAATAAATGTGTATTTATGCGTAAGATCACACTTTCAAAATCACCTGGATATATCGCTGCTCTCTTTAAGGCTCCCCACACTCCGTACCCGACACTGAGGAACGACCTGGTAGTGCCTAGGCCCCGACTTGACATTTTTAAATCGACCTTGTCTTATTCAGCAGCCAAAGAATGGAATTTACTCCCAAAAGAAATCAAATCTATCACGACCATAAAATGCTTTCAAGACACGGCTTCATCAGCATTTGCTACAAATGCAAGCGCAAACTGCTTTTGTTTTAGAATGACGTGGTATTTTGAATTTGTCTATCTGATTGTTGTTGTTTTTTTTTAATCTTATGGTACACTTGTTAGATGTATATCTCATGTATATCTCATTATGTGTATTAAATGTGTTTATGATGTTTTTGTATATGATCGCCATATGTACACACTGGCTGTATCCTTGCTGTCGCCTTCGAGCGGCAGCTGATCGAGGGGGGCAGCCAGTATGACTCGCCTTGTTGGGCGCTTATGGTGTGTCAGTGCGTGCGGCCCCGTGAGTGGGTGTGTAAGTAGTTCAGCAAGGACAAGATGGAAGAAAGGTCTTCAGACCTAAATCTTTTTATCCTTGGAAAATAAAGATTCATTGTCATTGTCATTGTCACTCTCTCTCTCTCTCTCTCTCTCTCTCTCTCTCTCTCTCTCTCTCTCTCTCTCTCTCTCTCTCTCTCTCTCTCTCTCTCTCTCTCTCTAACCATCAACTAAAAAAATAAACATAGAAGCAAAGAACAGGTAGACAGATGGAAAAGCAAGCAAACAAGCGAACGAACGAACGAACAAACAAACATAGAAACAAACAAACAAAAAAACCAACAATAAATAATTAACATGGGGCGGATCAGTTACCTAGAGGGTGGGGGGGGGGGGGTCCAAGTTTTTGTTTGGTACCTTTAAACTGATACAGAAGACCTCCCCGACGCTAGACCCTTCTTCCAGTAGGGGGGGGGGGGGAGGAGAGAGTGAGAGAGAGAGAGAGAGAGAGAGAGAGAGAGAGAGAGAGAGAGAGAGAGAGAGAGAGGATAGAGAGAGAGGAGGTGGAGGAGGCGTGTATGTGTGAAGACTCTTCAAAATATCAAACAACGTAGGGGGAGGGGAGGGGGCCAATCACACCCAAAAGGGACTTCGTTACAGCATTTTAAAGAATTTTGGGTTGCCCTTGAATAAATAAAAAATAACGAACAAATGATAATAAATAAATAAATAAACGCACGAACACACTGCCATCACGTATTTTTCATAAAAAGGCCAGAACTGGCTCATTCCGGACTCCTATGTATAATGCCATTCCACCCTCACCATCCTGGCTGACTGCCATGTGACACCACACCATCTTGATTACAATTACCGCACGCAAATCACCAGGTCTGCTCTGGAGAGACAAGACACATAGGCGTAAGTCCATTCTTGTGGAAAGCGAGATTTTCGCTGCCATACTATGAAAATCGAGCTTTCACTAAAACAGACTTACCGTCATCTGCCTTCGCAGAGCAACATTGTCGCGGAGGCGGACATACAGAAGCAGCAAAATGGGAAAGCGATCAATTATTACAAAAATAGGTCTACTGGTTCCACTTAACCCATATCATGCTGAGGCTAAAGCTTCAAATTTGTACACTGCCTATTATGCACGCTACATTATAGTACTTACAGATAAGGATATAGGCCAATGACTTTAGTTCAAGGGTGGTGCCAGAATAGCTTGGCGCCTAGAGGCGCCAAGCTATTCTGGCACTACCCTTGAACTATTTTAGTCAAACTTATTTGACACACTTGTGTATTCCGAATGATAAGGGTTAACGCGCCAACTCAACCCTAGATCTTGCCGTCAGGTAGCCCTCTGGCAGTCTAGTTCACGTAGAACCTTAAACCATTTAGCCCCAACGCACTACAGCAGGAGATGTTGCGACCTAGATAATTCAATGGTTGTGCCAGATAAGCTTGGTGGCATTAGGCACTACCCTTGAATTATCAAGGTCGAGCAATCTCCGCAACTGGTACATAGTCCTTGGGCGACACCTCCCAAAGGCCGCCTTAAGGTTAAATAGGTTAAATATAAAAAGTGGACTAAATATGATAGATTAATGCTTGATCAGGTTGGCGCCTGGACAGGCGCCAATCTGATCAAGCAGGATCCTTGATTTATCACGTCTGATCCAAATCTCACAACGCTTCCGCGGTCTGCAGTGGTCAGTACGATAATTTGGATCTAACAGAAATAATGGCAGACTGAAACGAAGAGCATTAACACGGAAAATGGCACTCAACAACGCATGTCTGACCACAGGCTGTAGTGGAGAGATGCGTGCAGTGTATCGGTGTCTTTTTACACTGTAGCGTAGTGTAGTGTAGTGTAGTGTAAAGAAGAGACCGATACTCTACAACGCGTCAGGTTAGGCTCCAGCCTGTACGCCTAGTCTTCCAGTACTTTTTGTTGAACGTCCCGGACAAGTATAACTTCGAATAAATCTTACACACACTGCAAAGAAGTACATTTTTTTTTTAAATTGAGTCAGTCAGACAGTCTGTCACTCAGTCACTTAGTGCGTCAGTCGGTTCGGTTTGTTGGTCGGTCGGTCAGTCGCTGGGTCGGTGGGTCACTCACTCACTCGCTCGCTCGCTCACTCACTCACTCACTCAGTTAGTTAGTTGTTTGCTTGTTTATCAATTTGTATTCATTTATTTTCAGTTACTGACATTTATTTATTTATTTATTTATTTATTTATTTATTTATCTATTTATTTGTGCATTTATTTACTTATTTATTTTTATAATTTATATATATATATATATATACATATATATATAATATTATTATTATAATATTACTTATTTATTTTTTTATTTATTTATATAATTCTATACTTATTTATTTATTTCTGCATTTATTTATTTATTTCCTTTCTTCCACCGTTCTTTCATTCGTTCATTGCCTCATTGCATATGAATTTTATTTATCTGCTGGCGACTTCTCTTTTTTTTCCATTTTGTTGACAATACACAGAAAGTTTTACGCATACCACTGACATCCTCCTCCCTCCAAAACATATGAGTAGGAAACTGCAAGGACTCTGCTAGGCTAATCCATTATACGCCACACAATTTGTGTGAAGCGACGCGACTTCTGCGATGGATTAATTCACTCCTTCACAGGTGGGAAAACCGCCCTCTGCAAGAGGCATAGACCCTCATGAGCCCCCGCTCTAGCGGGGGTTCATGAGGGTATATGCCTCTTGCGGTACGTGGGCACAGTTTATGAACATTTAGTCCCTGTACATGCACCTGCATTCTTCGTGCAGAGTTGTTCGCTGGACTTTAATGCAACGAATACGTGGAGATTTCAGAGAGATTATCCTTCGCCAATGACAGCGAAGGGGTGAGCGGAAGTGCGTGAGAGTCACGTGATCAAGGATGACGTCTAGCATGACAACACTCAGTCACTACTGACTCGGTCCATCCACCTGGAACACTCTCCCACTCTCTCTCCGTCAGAAACATTCTCTCCCCTTCCTTCCAGTCTGCCCTCAAAAATCACCTCTTTCAACAGTTCTAGCACTATATCACCACACTCCCCACCCCAAGCTGACTGTCGTAATGTATTTGTGGTACGTGAGTCATTGTCTAAAGCGTGCGCGAGTTGTGAGTGCGCGCTTAGAGTTATAATTATTATAAGATAAGCGCATTATAAATACCGTAATTATTATTATTATTATCACAGCACGCAATGTGATGGAACCTTAGCCAGGTGTGGATCGGGGGCGTGGGAAAAAAACAACAAAACAACAAGAATAACAAATGCCATGCAGTTTTCCCTTTTGGAGTGGTTTCAAACCCCAGCACCCCCCCCCCCCTCCCCCTTACGCCCCTCCCTGGACAGTGGAACCACGACAACCATCCCTTAAAAGGGTAGACGCCCCATGCCCCCCTCCCCCCGCCCCCCTCCGCCCAATCTCCCTTCCAACCCCACCACTCCCCTCCCCTCAAACGTTTTTGTTTTTATTTGTTAGAGCCATAGACGTCATCAGTTTTAATCCTAGCGTCAGCCTATTCATCTTTATACACGACAACAAAATATAGATGATCCATGATAGTTCAAGGGTGATGCGACAATAACTTGGCGCCTATAGGCGCCAAGTTATTGTCGCAACAACCCTGCAGCCGTCCAAAGAACATGCACATAAAGTGGTGTCAGCAAAAGGCAAAGATCCTCATGAGCCCCCGCAACTGCGGGAGGCTCATGAGGATCTGTGCCTCTTGCAGTTTGAATCGTGTTCTCCTAGTTATCTCTCGGCATTGAATGGGTTAAAAGATATCCTGATGGCTTCCAGGGTAAGCTGAAATTTACAATTTTTACTCAGCCTCAGTCGCTCGCAAGCTGCAACTAAGTAATAATAATAAAAATAATTAATAATTATTGTTATGTCAGTTTTTATATCGCCAAAGCTCCATGGGTGCTCTGCGTGCTTTACAGAACTTATATTAGTGAGGTTTCTTTTGCAACGAACGACTTCCAACAGCGAACGAGAGCGAGACCATGGATGACAAACATTGTGGACCATAAGCATAGAGAGCACTCTACATCTCCGAGAGACACAGATCCTCATGAGCCCTCGGGGCTCATGTGGATCTGTGCCTCTCGGAGATGTTTGGAGTGTTGTCTATGCTTATGGTACATGCTGGTTATCTGTCGTGATTCCGTTTTTTTTTTTTTTTTTTTTTTTTTTTTTTTTTTTTTAGTCTTTTGTTGCAAACGAAACCTGACTATTAATTAAACTCGAAGACGATTACAGAAGAGCAACCACTTTCAAATGTAACAGGCTGATGCTAAAAAAAGCAGTTGAAGTAGATCAAGTAGATCCGGTTGGAAGTTGTTCTACGCCCCGCCCACAAAGCAGACGAGTTTTAGATTTGTGATTAATCTTGGATATTTTGTACAGACCCGTTACACATTTTGTTTATGTCCCAAGAAGTATCATGTAAGTGTAAATTCGAGTAATTTATTTCTATGATAACGGGTGTGCCACTCAAATGTTCACGGCAATGACCATTGAACACTGCTGCTGTGAAAGGCTAATGGACCTCACCGGTGCGAGCATTTTCAGCCAATCAGAAAATAGAAAACAAATTGCCGCAGCGCGGTTCTGTTGCTGGGTGCCACAAGCTTTCCCGTAACTAAGCAATGAAATGGCGAAGTGCGATACTGTTTGTGCGTATACATTTCACTGAAATGGTTAGGCATTGCCATTAGGGTACCTGCAATCCATCAAAGAAAAGTTTCTGTTTGTTTTTTTTTCTTCTCCCGAAACCAACGAAATGGGCTGAATAAAACTGAACTTGCTCGGATCGCACACTGATCCGCGGCATCTGAACATCGGGATACTACCCCCCCCCCCCCCCCCCCCCTAGAGGACAAGAGCAAACGCAGAGCTGTTTGTATGCCGCGGTAAGTGTCATTTTTCTAGATTGTTCTGAAAATGGTTACACTGAGTTCACTTGCGGAAGTGGTACATAATTCAGCGATCGAGTTACCACGGCCGGAGCGTCTGTAGGCCTACAATAATGTGCAAGCACTCGCTATCAGGCAGCACCGCTACACTGATCTGCACACTTGGAATGAATGTGTGTGTGTGGTGTGTGTGTGTGTGTGTGTGTGTGATTTTAAATATGGAATTAACTCTCCAGAAACACAATAACCAAAGGTGTATGCCCTTACAGGGCCGGACCTGGGAAAAGTCGATGGGGGGGGGGGGGGGTTACAGATTCAGTATAAAGCGAAGGCGCGAAGCGCCGAGCCTTCTAGGGGGGTCCGGGGGCATGCCCCCCCGGAATTTTATTTTTTCAAGGATGCAAAATGGTGCAATCTGAGCCTTGAAAAAGCCATTTGTGATGGTCTGGGGACTTTGAGCTTTTTGAACAATCGAACTGACAAACTCTGGGGTACAAAAATTATCACCTGCCCCTCCCTTAAAAAAAACACCCACACCCACACCCACACACACACACACACACAAACATTTATTTATCAACAGAGATGTTTTGTATACTATTATTATTCACTACTTTTCGTTGATCGTTAACGGTATAAAGCTTTACCTTGTAGTTTATGAACATCAGGGCCCTGCTTTCACTTCAGTTCAGTCTTGCTGCACTAGGTTCCTCGGCATTAGTACCATTTGTGAATTGTATCTTCTGGCAAAACAGTTCACTGCCTCTTTGAAGTCAATATCAACATTCCTGTGCACTTTCAGTAAAGCAAGTGCATTGAGTCTCTGTTGCCCCATTGTAGAGCGCAGGTAGTTTTTCAGGTTGCGCAACTGACTGTTTGAACGCTCACACTCGGCAGTAGTGACAGGCAGGGTGCAAAGGTTCTTTAGCATGATGAACAGGTTGGGATAAAAATCCCTGTCACAGTGTTTCAGTGCTTCTGATGCCGTGGATGGGATGATAGCTGTCGCATTCTCAGCAGCACTTCGCCATTTGCAAACCCACCGTTGGTATTCTGCATCAAGGGTAGCGTTGTCTGGTAGGTCAGACTCCCACAACATTGCCAGTGTCTTCACCCCTTCTGGAACCTGCATGAAACCATCCTGGTTGTCTATTAAAGTGCTTGGCACCAGACAGAGACCATCAACTGCTAGGTCAGCATTTTTGAACCTCGAGTCCAGTTCGGTTGACAGGTGTTCCAAGAAAGGAATGGCAATGCTAATCTTGAAATATTCTTCTGGAGTGGCCGCAGGTTGGTTGTCACGGAGAGTCTGGCGGGATGCTTGACGAGGAACAACAACATCAGTTGTCAAAGCATTTGCCATTTTGCTGACTTCACCAAACCAGGCAACGAACGCTGTGTCGACATCTCTTCTATGGTATCTTCAAGTTTTCGTTGTCTCTTTGGAGAGTTTGAGAAAAACAGTGACAGTTCCCTCAGTGCTCCCATCATGTTCTTCACTGCAGGCAAGCCGCATGCTTTTACAATGCAGAGACTCAAGCTATGGGAAGCACAGTGAAAGTACAGTGCTTTGTTGTTCCTTGCTTGAAAACGTGCCTGCACTCCTTTAAACTTTCCTGCCATGTTTGCGGCCCCGTCATAACCTTGTCCTCTAACATTGTTGAAATCAAGCCCCCACAAGCCCAGACACTCAACAATCTTGTTGTAAAGTGTTTCACCTGTGGTATCTCTGCACTGGACAAAAGCCAGGAACTCTTCACGAACTTTCAGACTTCCATCGACGAATCTCAATATAATTGAAAGTTGTTCCCAGTTTGAGCTGTCTGTGACTTCGTCAGCAAGCACGGTAAACTGTTTTGCTGCAATAATTTCTGCAAGAATCTTGTTGCGGATCTGATCACCAAGAACCTCTATCAGTCTGTTTTGTGTACTTTTTGAAATGTATGTGGCCGTCTTATCGCATGTATCTAGATGTTTCCGGAGAGTTTCATCTCCTGCATTGATGCACAGATTCAAAAGGGCATTGAAATTGCTTCTGTTCTCACTCTGAAGAATGCCATCATCACAGTTGCCCCTCAGAGCTAACCCCTGTCTTCCACACACTTCAACAATCCTGAAGAGGCTTGTCAGAACTTGTCGATTTGCAGCGATGTTTTCTGCATTTTTCTATTGATTTCACTGGCGATGCTCTGCTCTGGTTTATCCATGATTGTCAAAAACTGCTCTCCATTTGCCATTGCATCTTTGTGGTATTGTAATAACGAGTGCTTTTTGATCTGATCACAGGCTTTATTCCAGTTCTTGCATGGCGTCTTCACACACTTGCCCAGGTTTTCAGTAGACTTTGCAAATAATAGGCAATACTTGCAGTAAGCCCCATCCTCGAAAGGAGAATACACAAGCCAGGAGTACTTTTGCAACCACTCATGCTGAAATTTTCGGTTCTTGTTGTTTATCACTGTTGTTGGAAACTGAAAACCAGGTGATGGTCTCCAGTGTTGCCTTAGAAGATGCTCCTTGTCACGGCTTGACAGTGAAACGACTCGCGTGTGTTTCTTGAAAACTTCACCAAAATCGATATTTTTGTTGCTGGTGATCTGAGAGGAGAAATCTGAAGAGGAGTCAGAAAGCAGGCTCACATCAGGCTGGTTGGTCATTGGCATGGCAGAGGATTCAGAAAGCATGCCCCCGGCAGGCTGATCAATGCTTGAGGAGGAGTCTGAAATACAAATAAAAGTTGGGTCTATGAGAAGTCTGAAATACTAAAACGATTGTGTGTGTACCTGTGAGAGAGAGAGAGAGAGAGAGAGAGAGAGAGAGAGAGAGAGAGAGAGAGAGAGAGAGAGAGAGAGAGAGAGAGAGAACAATGAACAATGAACAATGAACCTTTATTTTCCAACGGTAGAAGTTATTGGTAACAGGACCAGTTTTCAAACTTGCCGTTGCTACATCTACTACATAAGTGACATAGACATGTAAACATACACATACCACACACTGCTGCATGCACTGCTGCATTCGCTTACGCACGCACGCACGCACCACGCACATACACACAAACATACCCACACACGCACTCAGGTACGCACGCATGCACATCACAACTCGCGCATGCACGCACGCACACACACACACTCATGTACACCGCAATTCAGTACGCATGCACACACGCACGAACACTCACACACACACACACACACACACACACTTACACACGCACGCACTCAGGCACATACGCACAAAAACAAACACACGCTCTCGGACACGCACTCCAGACATTCCTACCCGCATACGCGTACGCACAAAAATATAAAATGAGTAAAAATACAAAGTAAAGCAATAAACAAAGAATCATTAAGTACATTAAAGTTCATACAGCAAGGGCAAATATGTATGCAGGTGCTATCTCCCCCCCCCCCCCTCTCTCTCTCTCTCTCTCTCACGCCGACACACACACACATACACACACACACAGCATGCACGCACGCACACACACACACACACACACACACACACACACACACACACACACACACACACACACACAGAGTCACACATACTGAGAGAGAGAGAGAGAGAGAGAGAGAGAGAGAGAGAGAGAGAGAGAGAGAGAGAGAGAGAGAGAGAGAGAGAGAGAGGAGAGAGAGAGAGAGAGAGAGAGAGAGAGAGAGAGAGAGAGAGAGAGAGAGAGACCTGCAACAAGATAATTACATTTAAAGCATATATATGTCTTCGTTTACACACTTCAGTCAAGCTTAGATATATATTTATGATCTGAAATAACAGCTTTTCTTTTTAGACCCCTCCCCCCAAATGATGGACAAAATCTTTGCTACCTTATGACTCGTAGAGTCTTCTTAGGCTAATGATAGCCAATGGAACACACCAGTCATTTTGTTTAATATTAATTATTAAATTGAAACACTCAATCACGTATCAATTTCAGGTTGTATTTAATTTATTTTTTTTTTTTGAGAGGGGGGGGGGGGGGGGGGGGGCGGGGCAGTAAATTACTCACCAACACTGCTTTTACTTGTTCCCATGTCACTGTTTCGAACTCCACTGCCAGTGGTCTCACTTTGGGTTGATTTTTGTCTCTTTCGAGGAACTGCATCATCTGCCGTTTAGAAAAACAACTTTTATTATTATTATTATTATTAAAGGTTTTCTTATATAGCGCTTACCTGTAAACAGCTCTAAGCGCTTTACAATTTACTCAACAACAACAAACAAAAAGAAAAAAAAACAAAAAAAAAAACAAAAACAAAGACATAACATAAAAATTAAAACATGAAATTATCCTAAAAGCAACAACAAAAATGTAAAATAAAATAGAACCGTCTTTTCAACATCTTAATGATTATGCACTGCAGGTGTTAACATGTCTACTACAATTTTATAATAATAATTTAATATAAAAAAACAGAGGTTTTCTGATTAGTTCTTAGCTTATTTTAAATTTCATCAACAAAAGGCCTAAGGGTGAATAATCTTATTTTGTAGCACGCTGTTCACAGGCATAGGAACTGTTAACAAATTTGCTGATTTTCAGCAGTTGGCAAAATTTCAGCACATTTTTATTTTCCATTTTATTATGTGAAAAAGGCAGTGGTTGGGATGCCGTCATGATGGCTTCTTGTCGTTCCAAAAACCGAAGTCGTCATGACGGTTTCGCACCCGGAAAGGCTATGTTGCCGTCACAATTGATGGCGACGCTGTCAAAGTGGTGTCAGATAGGCTTTGGTTTCTATAGTCAGCCATCAAGACGGTTCTGTTCTGCTCTCCGAAGAGATTTACGTCACAATACATAGCTAGTAAGCTGCACTAGTGAAAACGATACCTTATAACTTAGCCCTTGGTTTTGTTATTGAAAACGATATTTTGCCGTCCAAAGATTTTTTTATAAATATAAAAGCAATATTGATCATTGATGCCGATATCTTTATTCTTTAAATTGACATTTTTAAAGTTATATATCATAATACTTTGTGAAATAAATTTTAGGCTATGCATTACTTTAATTGTTACCTGTTTTGGTATTTTAATAAGTGGGGCTGTTTTATATCTATGATATTCATTATATGCAGCTAGTATCAGCTCCTACAGCATAGGCTACACTCACAGGAAGGAAGTACCGGCTCCATCGCCACGTGCTCATTTGAATCGAATTCGGAATGGGTGAATTTTACCTAGTTCTACTGACTACATTTCTTTTATGAGACAAAATTGGATTTAAAAATGTACCCACCTTCTGAAATGGAGCTTGATGAAAACCAGCATGACAGTCGCCTACTGCCATCAGCATCTGTTTTTTTCAGTTTCGGCATTTTCGAGGAGACAGCAAAAGTGAAGTGTTACCAAAGAAAATAGATCTAGATTTAAACTTCCCCCCACAAACCTTAATGACGTCAGACGTCTTTTCACTGATCTTTCTCGGAAAGACATGCACTGAAGGAAAGCAACTCTTTTGGGTACCTGGTCGATTCAACGGAAATCCATTTCAACGATGTTTTTGGACGATTCAACGATGGTCGTTTCATCGGATGTTCGTTACAACGAATTATCATAATTATCAACTTAGCGTCTTAATTAATCTTTCTAAAAAGTCGTTTTTGGGGGATTAGGGCTGTATCAAGGTGAAGGCGCTGGAAGAGGCTTGTGGCCAGAACAAGAAAATATGGCTGCATTTACTAATTTAGGGTTAGGGGTTGGGTTACTTGGTTGTTTCAACGGGAAAACGTTTTGGACGTTTAAACGGATCCCTTGAAATGGATTTCCCTTGAATTGTCTATAAATAACTCTTTGTGCCTTGGATCAAAAGTGACTAAAAACTGCAATGTTTTAAAAACAATAAAAAAAAAATAATAAAACTTTGGAACTCCCTTTGCATAAAAAAAATTCACTGTTCTTTTTTTTTTTTAGTTGGGAGGGGGGGTTCCGGAACCCAGGTAACCCCCCCCCCCCCTGGGTCCGGCACTGCCCTTAAGTTTCTTCAGTTTGCACTCTCTCACTAACAAATCACGACAAGCACAAATCGACACATCACTTCTACACTGAGTAACACATTTCATCAGATCTATTTATGATGAGCATATATTCATGCAACGTTTTTCTTCTCAGCATTTGTGGGATGGTGAACCCAGTGAGTTGCACCCATTCCAGCAGACAAGTCATCTGCCTACAAATCCAGACTGCTCACAAAAGGGCCGGGGCAGTACAGACTGATTCCGGCTGTAAAATCCTCGCAAGTCTTGCAACATACACCTGACACTGTAGCTGGCAAGTGTGGGGCAGCGGAACAATGATGCAAGTATATCTTTGTGTATATATGCTGACAATAACAGCAGAGGTGCATACCTAACACTTCGCTTACACTCTGTGATGACATTTCACTTTCCAAGTCAGACTTTCATTGTTCCTTGTAGACAGCTGACAGTGTGAAACAGTGATGCCATGAATGGAATGTTTGGTGTGACCGATGTGAAGAAAGATAAAATGACTTTCGGATTACTATGGGCCACAAACTATATGTCTGGAAGCAAGGTATATTTGTTTTTACTCATGTTCTTGAATCCTTCTGAATATAAAAAAAAAAAATTGCAGTCAGTTGTCCTGCTACTGGGGTCAGTCAGGTTCTTTCGGAACCAGGTTGCATACAGCTAACCCATCCCGCCCCGGCCCCCTGCAGCAGGAGATGGATTGACCATGATTGCTCAGGAGGAGTTCCAGATTACCTTGGCGCCTGAAAATGCCGGGCTGGCCTGGCACTGCCCTTGTGTTGATCCATCTCCCGCGGCGGGTGCTTGGTCTCAAGACGTTGGCTTCGTTTTGGAAAATGCTGCTTTGGGGTACATGGGTTAATTGAAGTGATAAAACACTATAAGTGATTATTGTATAAGCCAGCTCAGGATGCATGCTAACAAGCAATAGTGTGTACACATTCATGTGTGTGAGGCACCAACCCTTGGATTCAATACATGTCCATGTATTTGTTTTTGGGGGTGTTTTCTGTCTATTTATTTTAAATATACTTAATATATTAAATATTTATTTTGTTTATCTGTTTTTGACATAGATTATGTCAATTCAACATGCACGCGGACTTGTATGTTATGCATGTAAACACTTTTGACAAACTGCTTCTGTGTGGTGCAGCTGTTGATGTGCACATATATATGTATGTTCATGTGTTTGTGCATAGTTTGATGATGATGGTTTTGCAGTCTTATAATGCCTATATATGTATTTTCATTGAGTGTGCACAGCTTGGTGGTAGTTGTGCTGCAGTCCTATGTGCCTATATATGTATGTCTCATGTGTCTGTGCACAACTTGCTTGGTGGTGCTGCAGACCTATATGAAGGCATACATTTAGGCTAGTGTGCCAACTACAGCTGCAATCCTATTAGGCAGGCATACATCTAGGCCAGTGTGTCAACTATAGCTGCAGTTCTATATGCAGGCACACCTTTAGGCCAGTATGTCAACTATAGCTGCAGTCCTATATGCAGGCACGCTTTTAGGCCAGTATGTAAAATATAACATAGGGTGTGTGCATGTTGGCCAGGCTATTTGTATAATAACGTTTTGAGAAACTTTAACCTTGCTACATGAACAGGATAGAATAAGATGTATAAACAGCAATATTTGGAACCCACACACATACCTGTATGCTGAGCACCAAACACCAGTAGGTTCTAGTCTTTTGTAGTTGTTTTTATACATGGATACCACAAACTCAACATGCATGCGGGCATACCAGCTGGGTACTTTACTTATAAACATTTTTATTGTGCAATGCTGATCAGCTATGTCTTTTTTTGTTTCTTTCAACGAGAGGGTGTACAATACATGTATACATTTTTGCTCTTGTAGGGTGTGTGTGCGTGTGCGCATGTGTGCTGACATGTACGTGGACAACTTGCATGAGAAATGCATATATGAGTGTATTGATATATATGTGCGTGAATGCACACTTTTGTTGCTGTTGTTGTTGTTTTTGTTTTTTTCTTAGAGTAGGTACCAACTGTGGAGCTTTGTCTCGGATTTGAGAATGTAGATCTCTTAGATAGTATACACTGTCAGTACCAGAGAGAGTCTTGCTGTGTGCACATGTGCCTACAGGTGCAGATGCATATATGGGTCACACTATGCACACTTTCTAAAAAGCAAATTTTCTGGGATTTTGTGTGTACTTTGTGTCACATACATATGTACATTTTTAGATTTAATGGTGTTTTCAATAGCTATTTAGGATGTCAGTCCCAATAATATTTTAAATCAATTCACATGAGTCTGAGGTAGATATTCCAATAGCCTCACCATTTTGAACATTGTCCATGGCAGACACAAGTGGCCAGGCTGGGCTACCTTGCCAATTTTTGTTGTTTCTGTGTATACTTTCTCTTAATGATTTGTGGGGTTCTTTTTTTTTTTCTTTGGTGCTCCTTATGCGTTTTTGTAAATATTGTCCTTGTTTTTGTATTGTCTTTTCTGCTGGGAGAGACAGGTTGTCATATATATTTTCAGGATGTATTGTTCTTGTCTATGTTGATAGAAAGTGGCTATGCGCTTACTACAGCCCATTATGTGGAATGCATGCCCGTACTTTTCATATAATTTATGGACAGGAGAGTATCGTTTTGTAGCATGAATTGTAGAGGCCTCGGAGATCCGAAGAAACGGGATGACGTGTTGCATCTTTTGAGAGAAAAAGAATATAGCATATGCTTTCTACAAGAAACACACTTTACGGAGAAACAAGAGCATATCATCAGGGCGAAATGGGGCTATCAAGCATTTTTAAATTCTTATGCATCAAATGCAAAGGGTCTGGCTGTTCTAATTAACAATAATTTTGGTTTTAAACACCTTGGTTTGTATAATGACCCTGAAGGAAACTACATGATTTTTAAAGCGCTTGTTGATGAAACTGTGTACCTGTTGGTTAATGTGCACGGGCCAAACAATGATTGTCCAATTTTTTTATGAACAGTTGAAAAGCAAATTATGCGAATATGGGGATGTTCCTATGATTTTGGGAGGTGATTGGAATATGGTCTTGGACCCTAAGCTTGATTATCATAATTACAAGCGCACAAATAATCCACTTGCCAGAGAAAAACTACACGAGGTAATTGAAGAATTTAATTTGATAGATATTTGGAGAGAAATGCATCCTAATGACACAATATTTACGTGGAGGAGAAGAAACCCCCTTCAGCAGGCACGCCTGGACTTTTTTCGTATATCGGACGCAGCTGCACATATGGTAGTGGCATGAGGGATTAATGCATCCTACAGATCCGATCACTCTGTTATCTCTTTTGCTATCCAGTTGGGAAATGGCAGTTCGGATTCTTATAGTAGACATGCCCGTACTTTTTGGAAGTTTAATACCTCTTTGTTAAAGAATGCAGAGTATGTAACATCAGTGAAAAAGTGTATTTATTAAACGAAATGTCAGTACGCACATCTGTTGTACCGGCATGAAGTTATCGATCACATCCCTTCTCCCGATCTGCAGCTTGTAATTAATGATCAGTTATTTTTTGAAACTCTTCTTCTTCAGATTAGGGGAACTACAACAGCTTATGCATGTCACAAGAAGAAGGTAGAAAACGAACGAGAAAAATGGTTGCTCAACAATATTGAAGCTATGGAAAATAGTCTGAGCCAGCATAATCAGGGAGTTTTAGAGACTTTACAGCAGGAGCTTATAACATTAAGGAACGGAAAATGGATGGGGTTCGAATTAGAGCAAAAGCAAGATGGATAGGAGACGGAGAAAAAAAATTCAAAATACTTTTGTGGGCTAGAAAAAAGACATTACACAAGTACATTTATGAAGGTTATAGAAAACAACAATAGCGAAAAGATAACAGATCAGGTAGAAATTGTGAGGGAAGTGGAGGAGTACTATAGGGCATTATATAAAAACAGAGATTCAGATTTACATGAGGTTAACTGCTCAGATTTCGACAACTGTCTTTTTCGAACGCTTTCAGAAGAACAGAGAGACAACTTAGAAGGCTTCATAACGGAGGAAGAGGCATTACGAGCTTTAAAGAATATGGAAAATGGGAAAAGTCCAGGAAGTGACGGCTTCCCAGCGGAATTTTTCAAATTTTTTTCGAAGGACCTAGGGGCTTTCTTAGTGAGGTCTATCAACGAGGGTTACGACCATGGGTCTTTGTCAGTCACGCAAAGACAAAGGGGAAAAACCTAAACAATATTTAAAAAAAATTGGCGCCCAATATCCCTGCTTAATGTCAGTTATAAAATTGCATCCGCATGTATCGCCAATAGAATAAAACTGGTTCTCCCTTGTATAATTCATGAGGATCAGAGTGGTTTCATCTCCGGTAGATCAATCTCCGACAATATTAGGCTTCTGTATGATATACTTCATTATACAGAGACATTTAAGAAACCTGGATTGTTGTTGCTCATCGATTTCGAAAAAAGCGTTTGACTCTGTTTCTCACTCATTTATTCAGAAAGCTTTAAAAATGTTTAACTTTGGCTGTGGCATCACAAAATGGGTGGATTTTTTTTATAAGAACAGTGAATCTTGCCTAATTGTGAACAGCCAGGTGTCTGGTCGCTTCTCTGTGGATCGTGGTTGTAGACAAGGGGACCCCCCTCTCACCTTATATCTTTTTAATATGTGTTGAACTGTTGGCTATAAAGTTGAGGAATAATAAGAACATTTCAGGTATAAAATGCAAGGAACAGGAATTCTTAGTCTCACTGTTTGCTGATGATATGTCATTGTTTTTGGATGGGTCACAAAAATCATTTGATTCTGTCATCCTAGAATTGGAACTTTTTGCAGTTATTTCTGGGCTAAAAATTAATTTTGAGAAGACTATTGCTGTTAGGATTGGCACTAATAGGTTTTGTCTTACACGCTATGCCCCACATCTAAAGATCTCCTGGAGTCCAGATACCTTCACAGTGCTGGGATTGACCTTCTCTACAGAACTGTCTGATATCATACTCCTGAATTATACACAGAAACTTGTAAAAATGAAGAAAATTGTAAAGCAGTGGAAATTGCGAAATCTAACCCCTGTTGGAAGAAATGTTGTTTTCAAGTCCTTAATTCTTTCAATTTTTACTCAAGTCTTCATCTCTCTGCCCTTTCCAGGGAGTGTAATTCTCAAAGAAATTAATAGTGCGATGTTTAAATTCATCTGGGGAGGGAAGAGAGATAAGGTGAAGAGAACCACAGTGTTCAGACAGTATGAAGAAGGAGGGCTCAAGGTAATTGATATTGAAGTTTTTTACAAAGCACTTAAGGTCACCTGGATTCGGAAAGTGTTGACTTCGGGCACTAACTGGAACCTTTTACTCACATCTTTGTATGGAAATATTAAACAGTGTGAGGTTTTTGGTGGTTACTTCCTAGAAAGTTTAGAGATGAAGAACCCCTTCTGGAAAGAAGTGGCGGCAATTTTTAAAGAATATCATAATCTTTTCTGTCCCGCAAGTATTGATGCGTTCTAAAGCGAACCATTGTTTTTTAACCCCCGACTTCTGAAAAAGGATACTTCGAAATCTGTCAACAAGTGGGTTTTGAAAAATATTTTTACAATTGGGGATGTTTTTGACGATAATGGGGGCATTATTAGTTTCGAAGCTTTTTGTGAAATATTTGGTGCAGATGTTTCTTTTCTAGAATACTATAGTAGAACAAGTGCTATACGAAATACAAAAAAAAAAAAATGTTACGAATATGGACCGATGCAGTTGATGTAACTGATTTGGGTACACCTTTGGGTGTTGTCTTTAAACATAAAAAGGGTACAAAAGATATATACAACATTTTCTTAAATAAAATGACACCACCTACGTGTATTGGGAAATGGGAAAACAAATATACTGAACTAAAGTGGAGAGCTATATTTTGCATCCTATAACGGTCACACAAGACACCAAATTACGCTGGTTTCAGTATAGAATTATCCATAGAATACTGACAACCAATGTTTACCTACGCTATAGACAGTTAAAGGATTCAAACCTTTGTACCTTTTGTTCACTCTCTAAGGAGTCTATTCTCTTGGCTTGACTTCGCGAACGAAGATTTTATAGGAGTTGCCCACGACGTCTGCAGGCTTGTTCGTGGCTGCGGAGGCCAATCCGAGACAGGCAGGTTCGACCGCAGTGGCTGCAGGGGAAGGTATGGCCAGGGTTCTGAACTGCAGCATCTCTGTTTTTTCTCCTGAGCCGCTTGTCCTTAAGGCTAGCTCTGTGAGAGTCCTCAAAGGAGACAGCTGCCTTGTAAACGGTGGAGCGCCAGGTGTCACGGTCCGCAGCAAGCGAAGACCACTGGTGGTGGTCGATTTGGCAGGCACTAAGTGACTTCTTGAGACAGTCTTTGTATCTCTTCTTTGGTGCCCCTCTGTCACGGTGTCCAGTAGCAAGCTCGCCGAACAGGGTGATCTTTGGTAGGCGATGATCCTCCATCCTGGAGACGTGCCCCGCCCAGCGGAGCTGTGTCCGCAGCAGCAAAGCCTCGATGCTCACAGTTTCAGCCTGTTCAAGGACCTCGACGTTGGTGACATAGTCACTCCAGTGAATGCCCAGGATGGTGCGCAGGCAGCGCTGGTGGAAGCGTTCGAGGAGTCGTAGTTGGCTGCGGTAGAGGGCCCAGGACTCGGAACCATACAGCAGGGTGGTGAGGACCACAGCTCTGTACACGCTGATCTTGGTGCCTGTTTTCAGCTGTTGATTGTGCCACACCCGCTTGAAAAGTCGCCCGAAAGCGCTGTTCGCTTTTGCCAGCCTGCTGTCAAGCTCCTTGTCCAGCTTGGCGTCCGACGTGATAATGCAGCCAAGGTAAGTAAACTGGTGCACTGACTTTAGTTCAGACTCGCCAATGGTGATGTGAGGAGGGCGATACACTGTCTTGGGTGCCGGCTGATGGAGGACCTCTGTCTTTTTCAGACTGACCTCGAGTCCAAAGAGCTGGGCAGCATCTGCGAAGCAAGACGTGATGCGCTGCAGGGCTTTCTCTGTGTGTGCAACGAGGGCAGCATCATCAGCAAAAAGCAGCTCACGAATCAGTTGGTCTAGGGTTTTCGTGTGGGCCTGCAGTCGTCTGAGGTTAAACAGGCTGCCATCGAGACGATACCTGATGTACACTGCATCTCTAAGGAGTCTATTGAACACTTATTTTTTGAGTGCCCAGTGGTACGGGTTTTCTGGGACAAATTACTGAACAGACTGAAAGAAAAATGTGCTCATTGTGACAATTTTGAACTCTGTACAGAAGTAGTTGTGTTTTTGGTGAAAAATGGGCTGTGGACAGACCCAGTTCTTGACTGGCTCTTATAATGGAAAAGTTTTTCATTTACGGTTGCCGTTGTTTGAATAAGCAGCTAAACCTTTCTGTTTTTCTGGCGAAATTCAAAAACAGATACTGTACAGAGAAATATGTATTTACTGTCAGAAACAAACTTAGCCTTTTTACACGTCTGTGGCTGCCTTATTTGGACTTTGTGTAAATAATTAATTTCTGTAACCTATTTTGTTAATCTGTGTGGACTGCAGTTGGTTCGGTTTGGCCTGCTATGATTCACAGTTACTTCATTCTGAATTTTGACAACTATCCGTTTACCAATACATGCATGCATACTCACAAAACAAATTCCAGGAACAGTCTCTCACTCTCTCACTCTCTCTCTCTCTCTCTCTCTCTCTCTCTCTCTCTCTCTCTCTCTCTCTCTCTCTCTCTCTCCCCACAAACATGCATTAATTTAATTAAATCAATTATTTTTAAACATACTTTATTATCAGTTTGTGTATGTATGATTTTTATTCCTTTTGTATTTTTGTTGTACTTGTTTGCAGTGTTCATGTCACAAATCTTGAAAAATGTTCAAAAATAAATTTTAAAAAAAAATGTCTGGTGTGATTTGCAATACATTTGCATACCTTTGGGTAAAAGCAATAACCTGTGATATTTAGCTGGCCCTGCACCTGCGTATGGTTGGAATATGATTTCTTCAGTCCCACGCTGGTGTTGTCAGCTAATTTCACACAAAATCCTGGTAACTGACATGCCTCGAGTATGGTGTAATTTCTGGATGTGGGTGGGCATTAGACTTTGATTATGCCTGTCTGGCCACTGTCGCACACTTTGAGTTGCTCCTAGAAATAGAAACTGTGGATTAACCACAATGCTGCGCGTGTGCAGGTGTCTGTCAGGAAGTACTTCAAAATATTTACTCTTGGCAGTGTCCTCATGTCGTTTACTTGTCAGTGTCCTCATGGGGCGGTCCGTGGCGCAGTGGTTAAGGCGCCTGCCACCAATGCCAAAGGTGCGCGGTTCGATACCGGGTTCCGGCGTTGGACTTTTCTCCTCTGGTAAGTGTCACCGTTAATTCGGGCGGACCGTCGGGGGTTCTTTCTCCGGGTACTCCGGTTCTTCCACCCCCCCCACCTTGGTACCGGTCTCAGGCCACTTTACAAATTTCAAATACAAGCGATCAAAAATCTCTGTAACTTCAGTAGCTGACTGGCCCTTCGTTTGTCTTGTACTGTGTTTGTCTTAAATGGCGTAAATCCGTGTCTGTTTCGTGAGTGTGTGTGTGTTGGGTTTCAGGCGCGGCGCTTTGAGTCGATTTCCCCAAAATTGAGAAAAGCGCCAATATAATAACGGTATTATTATTATTACATAACATGTGGCTGCAGCTGAGAAGAAAGTGTGTGAAAAGCTTCTGTCAATATTTTTGTCAGAAACGTTTGCTTTTCTATTTAGATTTATGTGGAAGTTTCATGTTGCTAGTTTCTTGGAGGTTTTTTGTTTGTTTTTTCCCTCTACCCAGTTATTAGAACTGGTCAGTTCTCTGTTCTTTCCTCACGTTTCTCGGGATTTGGACACTAACTGGTCAAGCAAAGGCGATCCAGTTCTTGTAGGAGATCAACTGGGGACCTCGTTTTGACACACATGTCAGCGACCCTGTTGATTCCTTGGCACTGGCTCTCTTTTCAGTCTCCTGGTCTGTGGACAAATATTGAGTGCAGCTTTAGAAATACGTTTGACGTTTTAAGTTAATCTTAAACATATACTGTTTATAATTTTTTTTTATTTCTCTTTCAGGGATTTCACCATTAGACTACCTGGCTATCGCTGCAGAGTGCAAATTCTGAAATAGCAAGCTAGAAGATAGATAGACCTGCTGGAGGAGGAGATCAGATCAAGAATTTGACAAATCTGAATGACCCCATCTCAAGGCTGCAAAGAACTAAAGGTGTGCAGACGCAACCAGCAGAAGAAAAAGTATTTGGAGTGGACTTTGTGAGAAAAAAAGGAGAGACAACTAAACAACCTGTTCCAGTTCTACACTGTAGTAACATATGTTTGGGTTTTGGATTTTTTTGTCATTTTTGTTGCCAAATGGTCACTCTTTTAAGCACAAGTATAGCTTTTTCACTATTCTTGTGCTTAAAGGATAGACTGTTTCTCACTCTTTGCCGATTGAGAAATTTTTGAAGACTTCATAATAAAATGACAATGAGTTTTGAATCTAGTATTCCTATGCTATCAAATTGTGTCACTGTGAATGAGCCATTTATGACCTGAACCATTATTTCTCTGTGTCTTGTGTTTTGGCATGTGAACCACTCATATTCCAGAATAAAATATAATTTACCACTTAATAATAGTTTTGATTTTATTTTAGGTAATGCTTACTTCTTGCTTGTGTTGATGTGGCATGTTTTGGGCCTTTTCGTCCGCTTCTCCGATGGCCTGGCTAGCACACCATGGTTTTGTTATTGGGACAGATGCGACCTTGGTGCCTTTTGATATTGTTGCTCACCAGGCTTGTGGCATGCCCCTGCAGCTCAGTCGATTAGGCACATGGGTCAAACAGTTTAGCTGCCTTGAAATACTGAAGAGATTTCTGAAGCCCAATGACATGAAAACAGTGACCATTGAACCTGAAATACAAATCATACATGCATGGTATTTAGTAATAATCTCTCTCTCTGCATGCATGGTATTTAGTAATAATCTCTCTCTCTCTCTCTCTCTCTCTCTCTCTCTCTCTCTCTCTCTCTCTCTCTCTCTCTCTCTCTCTCTCTCTCTCTCTCTCTCTCTCTCTCTCTCTCTCTCTCTCTCTCTAGATACGTGGTATCACATCTTTCTCAGAGTGCTAGATAAACACGCGCCCTTGAGACAACAAAGAGTTAAATACGCTACTTTACCACTCTGGCTGACTGCGGATCTTATCGAGGCCATGGAGCACAGGGACGAGCTGAGAAGAGAGAAGCGCTTCACCGATTACAAGAAAGAACGTAATCGAATAAAATCCATGGTTCTGAAGGCAAAGAAATTACTTTTCGATAAAGTTATTCACGAAAGTAAAGACTGTGCCACAATATGGCGTGCGATAAATTTAGTTACTAGAGGCACGAATAAAAGCACAACTCCTTTACCGCCGCATCTCACAGCAAACAGCTTCAACAGCCACTTCGTCTCCGTAGCAGAATCATTAATCCCGCCGGGAACTGAGTCGCATGACTATGTATGCCCGGACAATTTAGTCGATTTCTGCAAGCAGAGAACTGCCGGCACAAAACCTTTCATCATACCCACTATAGCGGTCCATGAAGTTGGTAAATTAATTACATCCTTGGAAAATAAAAAATCATCCGGACTGGATGAGATTAGTGCGAAAATACTCAAGATATCCCTCCCATACATTGTAGAGAGTATTACTTATATCTACAACCTCTGTATTAATTTTAATTGTTTTCCAGACGCATTTAAAGACGCGAAAGTAATACCTCTACCTAAATCTAAAGATCTTAGTGAAATTAATAATTTTAGGCCCATATCACTTCTACCTGTTCTGTCCAAGCCCTTAGAACGGCATATTCACAAGCATCTATCTATATACCTGGAAAGCCGAAAATTAATCTATTCATTGCAGTCGGGCTTCAGATCAGAACACTCATGTCACACTGCGCTGATACGGATGATAGACACCTGGTTATCTTTCATCAACGACTCAAAACTTACAGGAGTCATGTTTCTAGATTTTCGTAAAGCCTTTGATCTAGTAAACCACGAAATACTGATCAAGAAATTATCCATGTACACCAACAACTCGGCGTCGTTTCTCAAATCCTACCTTGAAGGTAGAAAACAAAAGGTATTACTAAATGGCTCATACTCGAATCAAGGTTTAGTGAAGCATGGCGTACCACAGGGCTCTATTCTTGGTCCCCTTCTATTCTGCTTGTTCATAAATGATCTTCCTCTTGCGATAAAAAATGAAAGCGTTACATGTGATATGTTTGCAGATGATGCTGCTGTACACACGCCAGATAAGGATATATCAAACATCAATTCACGACTGCAAAACACACTACAAGGTATTGATGAATGGTGCAGTCATAATATTATGATTTTAAACCCGGTAAAAACGGAGAGCATGGTAATTAGCACCCGCCAAAAACACCAGCTTGGCTCTCTCTCACTCAGTCTGTCCCTCCAAGGCAAAACCATCAGCCAAGTTACTAACCACCGCCTGCTAGGAGTCACGGTGGACAACCAGCTTAGGTGGCAGCTACACATCAGTAACGTTTGTAAAATTGTCTCCAGAAATCTATACATCTTAGCAAAACTTAAACACATTACTGATATGGAGACACGTCAACTGTTCTTCAATGCCCATATTAGATCGCATATAGACTATGCTTCTACTGTGTGGGATGGTTCGAGAGATGTCAATTTGAAAAAATTGAACTCTCTACATCGGAGAGCTGCCAAACTAATACTCCCTGGTCCCAGCTTAACTACTGACCAAAAATTGGCAGCCTTAAAAATTCTGCCCCTGAAAGATCATCTAATTTACAATAAGGGAATGGTTATGTTCAAGGCATTAAACGATAAGCTACCCCGATATATCACATCGCTATTTACCGTCCAGTCATCAACATACTCCAGATCAAGAAAATCCCTTATTGTGCCGCGACCTAGAATTGATCTCTATAAAACGAGTTTGACGTTCTCTGGCTCTAGTCTTTGGAATGCCTTGCCTAGAAACGTCACGACATCAGCTACTTTCTCCTCGTTTAAAGTCAGTCTCATCAAGTACTTATTTTTGTCAGCAGAATCCCCGTGACTGTGCACATATTGAAAAATACTATTTCTCATTAGATCATTAATTGCGTGTATCACAGCTTTCGACTGATGACTCATATTTATTCGGTACAGCTTGTATGTAGCCAGCTACTCATATGACTGACTAGCTTAAGCCGCGTAAGCGTACGTGTGTGCGTGTGCGTTGTGCGTGTGTGCGTACGTGTATATTAGAGATAGGGAGTGGCGTGCTCAAATGTGCATGCGTTATGTATGCGTATTAGGTTGTGTGTATTCTTATTATATTATTTTAATTAAACCTCACAACATGTCATTATGCCCGACCAGTAAAGTTGGTAATTCCTATGTCACTTCCCCCCTACATTATTTTATTTTTTTATTTTTTATTTTTATTTTTTTATTTATTTATTTATTTTTTCATTCTTGGCTTGTGCTGTGTCATGTATTTTTTTTTTCCTTCTTAGTAGTAGAAAACAATTAGTACGATAGTAACTCTGTAATCAGTAGATTAGCAACGGCAAGTTCGAAAAATGGTTGTTACTACCAAAACTTTTACCGTTGTCAAATAAAGGATCATTGTCATTGTCATTCTCTCTCTCTCTCTCTCTCTCTCTCTCTCTCTCTCTCTCTCTCTCTCTCTCTCTCTCTCTCTCTCTCTCTCTTTCACACACACACACACACACACACACACACACACACACACACACACACACACACACACACACACACACACACACACACACATCGATTCGATTTGTGAGTGAAAGTTACCAGCTCAGCCTGACACTGAACACAGCCGGCAATAGAGAGCGCCGAGCTGCACTGCCATCCTGCTACGATGAGACAAGATGGACTAAAATGGCTCGGATAAGTGTGCTAATTTTTTTTAAAGCAACACCAATAATAAAAACACCTACCCGGCTCTGCAGGCACTGATAGCTTCTGTGACCTGTGCTTGCTGATGCTCATTTTCCACGTACAGTTTGTGTGGATCGGCGCCGCGTTCTTGTAGTTTTGCGACCGGTCAACACGGATGCAACTTGAACGGAATCACTGCCAGTTGTGTGATAAATACGAATAGCATCAATGAAACTTGACGCAAACTTGCTTTGCCTCGATCTAGAGCCGTTTTTGACTTATATTTGTATCCTAGCATAAATGTAGGCTTGTAGAATTTGCAACGCATTCAGTCGAATCACGCGCGCTACCGTCCGCCATATTGCCCAAGGGAGAGGAAAGCTTGTGGCACCCAGCAACAATTGCTAGGGGGTGTGGCGTTTGTGGCGCGTGCTCGGTGAGGTCCATTAAACATACCATCTGTTTAACAGAGTCTGCTCCAGGACCCAAATCCGCAAATTTTGAAGATGCCCCCTGAACACTGTATTACACTTCTGGAAACAGATCGAGCGTGATAGTTCAAGGGTTGTGCCAGAAAAGCTTGGCGCCTATGGGCGCCAAGCTATTCTGGCACAACCCTTGAAGTATCACGCTCGATCCATGTCTTGCCGTGGCGTGTCGGAGTTGAATAAGTTAATTGTCTGTACGAGGCCCAGCTGTGTCAAACTGCATTTGCGTGTATTGCTACGTCATAATAAAATAGACAGTATTATGAGTGACTACACATACAATTCAGCTCAAAGATGTCATGGAATATCGGGCTGGTTGAAAATGTTCTTCCTCGTTATGATATCGCTACGTTATCAATAGGAACTTTGCTGAAACTTTGAAACTTTATTTCTGAAGGATACATAATAATAATACATAGTTTTTATGTAGCGCCCTTCCCCAAGGAGAGCAAGCTCGGAGCGCTTTACAGCACATAAAAATATATTTTACAAGGGGAAAAATTAGAACGCACTCACTCTTTAAATAAACACCTGCTCGCACCATGTAGGCGCATTCCTAACACGAAATAAACACGCACATACAAACGCGCGCGCGCGCGCGCACACACACACACACACACACACACACACACACACACACACACACACACACACACACACACACCCGCAGCCTATCTACATGGGCTACCCATATAAGAAAACAGCCAACATTTCCAGGCAGCACATCCAGACTAAGCTTATCTTGATATGCTACCTGCAAAAGATGGGTCTTCAAATTTGTTTTGAAGGTCACCAGGGCAGTGGAAGTGAGTTCCAGACGTGAGGCGCCTGATAACCGAAAGAACGGGCACCAGCAGGTTTTAGGCTGACTCTGGGCTGAACAAGATGTTTCTGTGAGCTTGGGCGTAGACTTCTACTAGGATTGTGCGATGCAAGGGAAAAAGACAGATATGCAGGAAGTGTATTGTCATAGTGATTGTATATGCCATAGTGGCCAGCTTATACTCTGTTCTCTGCTTGACAGGTTAGCCAGTGGAGATGCTTTAGTAGTAGTGTGACATGATGAGTACGTTTTTTGCGAAGGACTAACGGGGCTGCATTATTCTGGATACACTTAATGCGTAATTAGGTACAAAGATGCCTGCTTTTAGAGTCAGTCAGGACAATGATTGATTGATTGATTGATTGATTGTACATTGCTTAACGTCCCGACAGCAACAAGGCTTTCAGTCAGGACAACACGAGAGCAGAGTTAACTCATTCAAGATGCCCCGCATCAGCAGCTGCGGAAGTGTCTTGTAGTGTTGCGTTCCCCCACCCCCACCCCCGCCCTCTTGCCCCCCCCCCCCCCAAATCCCTTGTCCACCACCCCACTCGTTTGATTTGCAGTGTGCTTAGGCCATAAACCCCCCGAACATCCTCCTACAACACTCAGTCGTGGCTATAGTTCCAAACAGTGTACTTGGCTTATCCCTTTTAGACCCAAGGTCCCCTTTCTCCAATTGTGGAGGTGTCGCCTAACGACTATGTACCAGTTGCAGGAGGTGGCTTGACCATAATAATTCAAGGGTAGTGCCAGATTAACTTGGCGCCTTCATGCGCCAAGCTAATCTGGCAATGCCCTTGAATTATCATGGTCAAGCCATCTCCTGCTGTAGGGATTCGGGGCAAAAAGTGTAAAACAGTGCTCATTTAAAATAAAATCATGACGGCCAACGTGCTGTGCTAACCTGCAGGCAATGCATCACTTTAGTTCCAAATGTGTGCGTGTATGTCACTCTTATGCATGTGCTGGTCTGTGATTTTGGACCTTACGGCTGAAAGCCGTAAGGTCCAAAATCACAGACCAGCACACTAACAGGGATGCATTGACGCCCTTTAATGATATCCTTAACGAGAAGAATTTTGTTCTTATTTTCAGAAAATGAAGTTTATCGTTTCATTACCCTGGCATGGCCTAAAGCGTCTATCGTGAACGCGCCACGGCGGCAAAACGAAAACGTTTCACAAATGCAAGCGGACTGTACTGGTAAATTTAATGGGGACTTGCAACTGTAAAAAATCGGTGCAGACACAGGTATGCGTTCTGTAACTGAAAACGCTGGAGGAATTTCTATATGACACCACTAGACATGCTCTTCTTAAGCCACGACTGCAGCGCAAATTTAAATTAAATGTATTAAAGTGACAAGCTGCCGTCTCAATGTCAGTGCCAGCCATGCAAGCAAAATGGCACCACGTTCTTAATATTCGTGTTATCTGGTTCGTGGTGTAAAGGTGGATATATTGCAGGAATTTGACATAACAGGGGGATGACCCAAAAATGCCTCCACCTTTTTTTAAAAGTCTCTTCTATTTATAGAAGAGACTTTTTAAAGATGGGACGCGGTGGGGCGATTTCAAAAGAACACATGACATCATAGTCGGGCCTGCCCTAAAACCCTGACAGTGAAGTAACAATTTACGTTTAAAAAATTACGTCATGTCTAGTTACGCAAACCTCGCTGTTAAACGTATTTTTGGCACGAAAAGCCGCGCGTGCTTGCGTGCGTGGGTGAGGGAAAGTGTGTGTGTGTGTGTGTGTGTGTGTGTGTGTGTGTGTGTGTGTGTGTGTGTGTGTGTGTGTGTGTGTGTGTGTGTGTGTGTGTGTGTGTACACCAAAGGACTAAAATGGGTTACTTTCTTTACCATCCTTATGCAAACTGGGTGTCTCTGAAATTCTGGGTGACTAAATCAGACACCCATTTTTTCTGAGGGTTGTTTCTGTATTATCTTTCATTCAAAAGTCAGAAAAAAATATCAAAATACGATGTCCCCATTTTAACAGATTTACTTCATGGTTGTGTTTCAGGGATGCCCTGGGCCTGTGTGTGGACACGGAAGCGGCCGGAGTGTTTTCAGATCAATTTGCTGATCGCTGATTCGTTAAGCCAACACCGATGAACGGAGTTGTTTCCCTTGCTTAAACGTCTTTCGTCTCCAACGGTCACACCGGCCATTCTTTCGCGTTGCAGAGGTACTTTATGCAATATTTCTTAGTTAAGAGCACGCCCAAATGTACTTGTTCAGTGCAGTTATTTAACTGAGAGATGCCTCCAATCCCCGATACCCGTTTGACCCAGAAAAATAAGGCGTCTGCTTCAAACGTGTCTTCGGCCTCTCGGCCGCTCTGACCGTTGAGTCTTGTAGTAAATGATAATAGAACCCCACGATTTTAACAAAAGCTTTCTTCTTTAATGAAAGGAATTCGTTCAATAACCCCATTACATGGTCAATCTGCCACGCGATTTTGTTTCTTCTTTTTTTTTCTGACGTGTTAACTTGCCACATGCATGCACAGTATCAGTTGACTTTTTTTTTTTTTTAAACAAAAATGGCACCAGATTTCAATCCTCGTTCGCAAAACTGCCTCGCGATTCGAAGAACAAACGTCCACAAACAGGTCTTTAGGAATGTGCAACTGAAGTGTCGCTTTTTACTGTATTGCCAGTTTTTAGTTCTCAGGGTCACCCTGGTCAGCCCCACAGGGTGGGTTTTTCTCTCTATTCTGGGGCATGCATGTGTTTCTGTCTACCCTTTGTCCATTCACCTGTATTTGCCTTTTTAAAACTCTCCCTACTGTCTGCACTGCCTGTAGCTCTTGATATTGGATGTGTGTTGCTAAATGGTCTTAGCTTTATGTCTTGGCCCCATGTGTTAGGTTTATTTAACTCATTCTACCCCAGACACACCACGGCAGGATAAGGATCCACCATGATAGTTCGAGGGTGATGCCAGAATAGCTTGGCGCCTACGGGCGCCAAGCTATTCTGGCATCTCCCTTGAACTATCATGGTCGATCTGTGCCCTGCACTGCAATGCAGTCTTGAGAGGACAGGGGCAAAATTTAAAGATTTTGGTGTTGGTGTAGAATGAGTTAAAGTATTTGACCGGCAGGCGACATACATGGCAATGTTCTGTTTAGGTGGGTTTTTTTTTTTCACAAGCAGTGCAGGCACGTCCTGAGAAAGCCTTGTGGATGTCGGGACGTTAAGCAATGTACAATCAATCTGATTCAAAATGTCAGTTGGTTTACATGGTTGTATTGGACATGTTCTCAGCAACACCGTTTTGGTCACACCGGCTCAGGACTTTCTGCACACACCCAGCGCCGGATGGCAGCAGGATGTCCAAACCCATCGGGATCTATGCTGCAAAATCATGGCCCCCCAGCCTCTGCCACAGAGGGTGCGTCTGGTAGGAGGGTGCATGGACGGCAGCGGAATGCTCCCAATTACAAACTGGTAAGTAAAGTGATTCTATGATCATCTTCATTTTATTGGCTGGCGTGCGTGCGAAGCAAAAGTGAGTTTATGTTCTGGGCCACTGGTCGTCCGTCCGTCGTCCATGGTAAACTTTAACTCATTCTACCCCAACACCAAAATCCTTAAATTTTGCCCCTGTCCTCTCAAGACCGCATTGCAGCGCAGGACACAGATCGACCATGATAGTTCAAGGGTGATGCCAGAATAGCTTGGCGCCTGCGTGCGAAGCAAAAAGTGAGTTTATGTTCTGGGCCACTGGTCGTCCGTCCGTCGTCCATGGTAAACTTTAACTCATTCTACCCCAACACCAAAATCCTTAAATTTTGACCCTGTCCTCTCAAGACCGCATTGCAGCGCAGGACACAGATCGACCATGATAGTTCAAGGGTGATGCCAGAATAGCTTGGCGCCCGTAGGCGCCAAGCTGTTCTGGCATCACCTTTGAACTATCATGGTCGATCCTTATCCCAGGGGTGGGATTCTTCCGCGTTTCCGCGGATTTCCGCGAAAATTCTTTCACAATTCCGCTGAAGTATATTTATTTTTTGCGTCTAATAACAACGAAAAAGACGAAAAAAAAATCTTCTTAAATGGCAAAAAAAAATCTCAAATGGGTTGGATTTGTATGTAGTTTGGTTCACTATCGCCCGACTTTTCCGGTAGCTTTAGGTCGCAGTGGAAAATGGCGGTGAAAAAGGATATTGTCCAAGACAGAGTGCCGTTTAGTGTGCATCTGAACATAAACTGGTAATAATAATAATAATAATACCGTTATTATATAGGCGCTTTTTCCTCAATTTTGGGGAAATCGACTCAAAGCGCCGCGCCTGAAACCCAACACACACACACTCACGAAACAGACACGGATTTACGCCATTTAAGACAAACACAGTACAAGACAAACAAAGGGCCAGTCAGCTACTGAAGTTACAGAGATTTTTGATCGCTTGTATTTGAAATTTGTAAAGTGGCCTGAGACCGGTACCAAAGTGTGGGGGGGTGGGGGGGGGGGGGTGGAAGAACCGGAGTACCCGGAGAAAGAACCCCCGACAGTCCGCCCGAATTAACGGTGACACTTACCAGAGGAGAAAAGTCCAACGCCGGAACCCGGTATCGAACCTCGCACCCTTGGCATTGGTGGCAGGCGCCTTAACCACTGCGCCACGGACCGCCCCAAATGGTACGCACATTCCATTTTTATACTGCAGATCACGAGTGTCATAACAAAGTCCATTTTCGGGTGCGTTTGGTCTCGCTCCCCCTGTCGGTTTTTGGATACTTTGGCGAACGGTGGACACGCGCTTATACCCCCCCCCCCCCCCTTCTGTCGTTTGATTTCTCGGCCGCTGAAAATGAAGGACATGAACCAACCCCCCCCCCACCCCCCCACCCCCCCACCCCCCCACGTCGTTTGATTTTCCGCGTTTTCTTTCTCGCTCCCCCTGTCGGTTGTCGGTTTTTGGATACTTTGGCGAACGGTGGACACGCGCCTATCCCCCCTCCCCCCCCCTGTCGTTTGATTGTTCGGCCGCTGAAAATGAAGGACATGAACACCCCCCCCCCCCCCCCCCCCCCCGTCGTTTGATTTTCCGCGTTTTCTTTCTTACTAGAATCCCACCCCTGTTATCCTGCTGTGGTGTGTCTGGGGGTAGAATGAGTTAACGGTGGCATTTTCTCGGAGACTATTCAAGCCACATTCTTCAAGCTTGGCCCAAGGATACTTTGTGGCAAGACCTTTCTAAACATGCCAATTTGAGTGACCTCTCTCAAAGGGTCACGCAGGGTTGACAAATGTGTGAAAACTGCTTGCATTTTCAGAAAACGTGGATTTTGACTGCTGCAGAAGCCAGCCCTCGTCACTGAGGTCACATATGTAAATCAGTCATACACGGGATTACTCTTTTTATTCTTGTGCAAGGCCCCTTAAACCAAAATTGGGCTGTTTCTGTTTCTAATGCAGCTTTGGTTTTAATCTTTCTTTCTTTCTTTCTCCAGTTGGCAAATGGCGCCTGGGATGGACCCGAGACTGAGAGTAGTGCCAGCGCATCGCAATACGAGGGCAGTGATGACGAGGAGTTTGTTCCTGGCTCGAGCTCACCGGATTCAGAGGGTGTGTCGGCATCAATTGCTGGGATCTCTGACATAGACAGTATTGTATCGACTATGTTAGATTTCATCAAAGTGGCAGGTTCCGGGTGGCCAGGTGTTGGTGACGCTAGTACCAGCAAGGTGCAGTGTGCGTTAGGGGGTGGCAATGAGAATGTGGATAGGCAGAGGAACATGATGCTGGAAAGAGTGGGGAAAGAGCACTTACAGAAGAAACAGGTGTGCACGTATCGCAGAGAGGGAAAGGAAAGTACAAATGGGACAAGAAACATGCATGCAAATTGTGTGGCAAGCTTGTCTTGAAAATGAGCACGCACTTACAAGATGTCCATGCAGATGAGGCAGACGTTGCTAAAATTTTGTCGATGAAAAAAGGGACCAAGCAGAGACGTCGAGCATGGATCAGACTACAAGATGAGGGTGATTACATGCATAACGTTGCTGTTCTTGAAAACAAATCCGGATGTTTGATTCCTAAGTATCGCACCAAAACTAGTAAGGTAGACGACCTTCTCGCCTATAGCCATTGCGAAGGGCTGTATCAAAAAAAGCTGATCTCTGTACACTCAAAACGTTGCTGTCAGAAGCCAGGAGGGTTTCAGATCACTCGGCGAGGAGACGCGGCGCGCCGTGGTCGCCTAATGCTTCCAATACCCTTAGACGTTGAATTTTCATTCTATCACATCGCCAGCCAGAGAGATGATGAGATAAGCCGTCTCATCAGAACTGACCCCTAGCTTCTTGAGTATGGAAAGAGATTATTTGACCGCAGGGACATTGAAGAACACACGGCTGGACAAATCAGCTCCAGGATGCGGGAGTTAGGGAGACTATTAAAGATTATCAGAGTGAGGTCAGAAATGAAAATCGCAAGTTTAAATGCTGTGATCAATTCAGCTAGCTTTGATCATGTTGTCCTGGCTGTAAAAGAGCTAGCAGATTTTGATGAGGACACACATCAGTTCAAAAAAGGCAATCTCGCAATGCGCATAGGCCATGCTTTGAAAAAGTGTTCACAGATCAAACAGTCACAGGCATCCAAACAGCTTGGGCAGGGTTCAGACGACAGGTGGCGACAGGAGCTCTCTGAGGCGCAGCGGTTTGACTCTGTCTTCAACGGGGACTGGTATGATTGTGTGTCCGCTACAGCAGCCCAGTCGGTCGGGAAAATGACCATGAACAAACCCAAGCTGATCCCATCATGTGAAGATGTGAGGAAGGTCCAACAGCTTCTTGAGACAAGGATGGTTTCGGAAGATTATCCGACGGTGGTTAAAGCAACTCTTTGTGCTGTATCACTTTTCAACCGAAAACGAGGGGGAGAAGTTCAGAGAATGAAGGTGTCAGACTTCCAGAATGCTAAGATTGGATCGATCACCAATCAAGATATCTTGAAAGGTCTCACAGAGGTTGAAAAGAAAATGGTGAATCATTTTCAGCGAGTGGAAATCAGAGGCAAGTTTAATAGGAGTGTTCCCGTTTTGCTGACGAAGAAGATGATGACAACTGTGGACAGAATCCTTCAAATGAGGCAATCAGTGCCAGCTCTCGCTGATTCCCAGTACATCTTTGCCACACCTTCTGGTCAGAGGCCTTACAGAGGCCATGATGTTCTGAAGGCCCATGCCCTAGAAGCAGGGGTGTCATACCCAGCCATGTTCACATTTACTCAGTTGCGGAAGCAGGTTGCAACTTTGGCTCAGTCAATGGCCATCTCGGAGTTAGACCAGGATCAGCTGGCAGATTTCCTTGGCCATGATATTCGGATACATCGCCATATCTACCGCCAACCTCAAGACGTCCTTCAAAAGGCAAAAGTGGCAAAGATTCTTCTGTTGGTTAACAATGGGATGACAGATTTTGAGAGTTGCATTAGAGCTGAGCTGGGCGATGATGAAGAGATTGACTTTGACAATGAAGACACATCAGAAACTGGCAGAGAGGTCTCGGGGGGAACAGCACCTGTGAATGAATCAAGTAGCAAGTCAGCAACACAGGAATCGATGAGCATGACGGAGAAAAGACGTCCAGAGCCTGATGACAATCTAGATAGTTTTGATGATGACAGTACTGCGTCAGCTCCTGTTCGAAAGAAAGCTAGATTTACAAGGAAACCATGGGGGGAAGCTGAAGAGAAAGCTGTTCAAACTCGTTTCAAGACACACCTCGTCATGAACAAACTTCCTGGAAAGGCCGAGATACAGTACTCAATGGCAGAGGAGCCTGCACTTAGACATAGGCGCTGGACAAACATTAAGGATTACGTCCGCAACAGACTGAAAAAGTTACAAAAGAAATGAATTGAGGTTCCCCGCCACTCGCGGCATTTTCGATTTCATACAGATTTATTACATGAGTGTTATTATTGGGGTGGTTTCAGCATGTATAGCCTGCTTTTTTTTTTTTTTTTTTTATCTGATGGACGCCTGGATCATTTGTGACCCTCTCTCACAAAATCAGTCTTAAGAACTCGCATTTTGGATGTTTTGACATATATACATTTATGAAAACTACAGTGTTTGCTGATTACTGTGATATATGACTGTAGGCTGTAGTGCAAAAATTGTAAAAGCTGTTAGTGTTTAAAGTTGTTAAAGCCTCCGTTGGCCATTTTGAGAAAACAGCCTGTGAAGTTTCTGTGTGCAGCATAATTGGGGCCAAGGGCAGACTTTTAAAATCATTTTTTTTACCTATTTAATGGCATTTTTCATGATAAAGATTTTAACCATACGATACTTTGGTGTATGTAGAATACATTTCTCCAAAAAAGTGAAAATGCCCCAGATTGACCCCCACCACATATTATTGCGTGAAGTGCTGATTGGCTCGCTGCGAGTTAAGACTGGTTTCGTGAGAAAGGGTCACATTTTGTATACTGTATAACCTTTGGATTTGCAAAACGAAACAGCCGGCTGGGGACAAAAGACAATAATAAGATAAGAAAACCATTGACAATGTAAAGATTGATTACAAGAGTGTTATGGGGGGAGGGGGGGGGGGCGGATCATTTTGTAATATACTGCATGCCATTTTAAAAACTCTGCAAATGAAAGAATGGTTGGTTGTACTGCATACCATTTTAAAAACTCTGCAAATGAAAGAATGGTTGGTTGTTTGTTGGAGACGAAAGACGTTAAATAAAGGCTGAAGTTTCAAGTGATTTCTTATGTTGTCAGTTAATTAATTAATGTCAGTGTTCTGTTCTGTCATTTTAACTCATTCTACCCCAAGACCGGAATCCCCAAATGTTGAAGTCGTCTTCAGAAGACTGCGTTGCAGTGCAGGACACGGATCCACCATGATAGTTCAAGGGTGATGCCAGAATAGCTTGGCGCCCATAGGCGCCAAGCTATTCTGGCATCACCCTTGAACTATCATGTTGGATCTTTATTTTGCTGTGGTGTGTCTGGGGTAGAATAAGTTAAGCCCAAATGTTGAAGTCGTCTTCAGAAGACTGCGTTGCAGTGCAGGACACGGATCCACCATGATAGTTCAAGGGTGATGCCAGAATAGCTTGGCGCCCATAGGCGCCAAGCTATTCTGGCATCACCCTTGAACTATCATGTTGGATCTTTATTTTGCTGTGGTGTGTCTGGGGTAGAATAAGTTAAGCCCAAATGTTGAAGTCGTCTTCAGAAGACTGCGTTGCAGTGCAGGACACAGATCCACAACGATAGTTCAAGGGTGATGCCAGAATAGCTTGGCGCCCATAGGCGCCAAGCTATTCTGGCATCACCCTTGAACTATCGTGGTGGATCTTAAATTTTGCTGAGGTAGAATAAGTTAAGTGTTCGTTTCTTCATCTGGGTCTTTTTCTATCTTTCATATTTTTCCACACTTTTTGACCCGCATCATAGTCATACTGAGGCTAATAGCTTCAAATTTGTTCACTGCCATAATTCTTTGCAAGCTACATTACAGTACTTACAGATGAGGACATAGACCAATGGCTTTAGTTCAAGGGTGGTGCCACAATAGCTTGGCGCCTAGAGGCACCAAGCTATTCTGGCACTAACCCTTGGACTATTTCAGTCACACTAGTTGCACACACTGGGGTATTCCGAATGATAAGGGTTAATATTCAAAATGCTCTGTTGCTGTTTGTCTGAAACTCCAGAGTACCCAAAAACACAAAAAATGTCCTTTAATTTCCAGAATACATTATGTTGATTCTCACATCAATGCCATGATAAACTGTTTTGCTTCAGAAGGACAAAACGCAGCAATGTTTAAAAGATTTCCTCTGTAAAAATCATAATCGAAAGGTTTCGGGCCAGTGTTTATTGAATTTTGCACCATACAATGTAAAGAATGTTAAAGCACACATACACATTAAGTTGGGAAAAAAAATTAATGTGAAAAAGAAGTATTCCATGAACTTGACCTTATTACAGACGCCTGCTGTTGTGAAGACACCCATTTTGACTGTAATGCCAGTCAGTTTTGTGTGAGAGAGACACCCACCCACTTTATTGGCAGAAACCCATTTTTTCGGCATCTAGTGCCTCTGTTTCTAGAAAATGTCTTTTTATTTTAAGTTATAGAGCTTAGTTATAAGGTGAGTTCTAAACATTCGCATCAATTCCAGAGCCCTAGAACAAATAGAAATATGGGAACCCATTTTCACATGAAATGGTAGGTAACCCACTGTGAGGCTTATGTGCGCCTGTGTGTGTGTGTGTGTGTGTGTGTGTGTGTGTGTGTGTGTGTGTGTGTGTGTGATGGTGTGTGTGTGAGATGGTGTGTGTGTGTGTGTGTGTGTGTGTGTGTGTGTGTGTGTGTGTGTGTGTGTGTGTGTGTGTGTGTGTGTGTGTGTTTGTTTGGTTACAGTTGTCAGGTTATGTTCGATAGTTTACAGTTGATAGTGTTCAATAGTTTACTTTTGAAGTTTTAACTTTACTCTTTCAATTTTTAGTTCAAGTCTTAGAGTTAATATTCTTTCATAATCTATGATAACTTATAAGTTTATCTAAAACTAATATGTGAGTATGTGTGTGCGGAAATGCCCGAATGACGACACATTGTAGCGATGACGACCGCCAACGGCTTCCGGACGTTGTCGACGAATCCCGATCGTTTCCTACATCGAATAAAATATCATAATAACAATCAATTCGAAATGTCATGCACACACACACGAATACGACATATTTCCGCACAACACATAACCCCTCAAACTCGACCCGCATCATTTCAAAATCAAACAGGCTCAACGAAACGCTTCCCGATCATCCGACTTCCCCCCCCCCCCCCTCCCCTCCCCCCCCCCCCCCCCCCCCCCCCCCCCCCCCCGCGCTCGATCGCCAGACGACACCTCAAACTCGCCGATGCGCGCCCGAATGTCATACAGTTTCCGATCCAGAGACAATCAACTAACACACTTCCCGAAGCTACTATTTAACAAACAAATACCTACCCAAAGATGCGTGAAAGGTTTACTCCGTCGACTTATTTTTGCCTGTCTGCCGCCCACCATGGCCGTTGACAAGGTCACTGGTTAGTCAATCCGTTACACCGTAGTTCTTCAACTACATGTCTTGTTACACTCCTATATTGAGCATTCTGCTCTTCTACCATCTATTCTACAATAGATTACTACGCGGCATCTCACCGCCACCTCCACTTCTCACAAAACTAAATTCTGGCTAAGAGCAAAATCTCTTATGACTTGATGTGTCTCCAAATCCACAATGACTCATACCGTCCCTTCAAACAAACATCCTACGTCACATGTTCTTGACGTCACTAAAAAAGAACATGCCATCATCTCAACACAAAACGTAGAACGGAACTTATATGCAAAAGAAAATAATGAATAATGATTAAAATAAATTGTGACAACTGAGAAGGCCAAGATCCTGCACAGATGGGCAGAACATTTTGAAGCTGTGTTGAGCAGACCGTCCAGGACAAACGATGACGCGATTGACCGCCTCGATCAAGCAGACTTAAATCTACAGCTGGACTATCCTCCCCTCGAAAGTAAAGTGCACAAAGCTGTTAACCAGCAGTCAAGCGGCAAAGCTCCTGGAGCTGATGCCATTCCAGCAGAGAACTACAAAACTGGTGGATCGGTGCTCATCGGTAAACTAACTGAACTCTTCACGACGTTCTGGAACAAGGGCGAGATCCCCCAAGAGCTCAAAGACGCCTCCCATATTCACCTATACAAGAGGAAAGGTAACCGTCAGGTTTGTGGCAACCACAGAGGCATCTCACTACTCTCCAAAGCAGGCAAAATCTTCGCTAGAGTCCTGCTGAACCGGTTAAATGCCCACCTAGAGAAGGGCCATCTCCCAGAGTGCCAGTGTGGTTTCCGGAAGGGAAGAGGAACTTAAGACATGATATTTGCTGCTCGCCAACTCCAGGAAAAGTGCCAGGAGCAGAACAGCCAGCTGTACACAACGTTCATCGACCTCACCAAGGCATTCGACATCGGAAGCCGCGAGGGCCTCTGGAAGATCATGGCGTAGTTCGGTTGCCCTGACAAGTTCATCGCCATGGTCAGGCAGTTTCACGATGGTATGACGGCCCGAGTCCGTGATGACGGCCGACTGTTCCGAAGCCTCTGTCTCAAATGGGGTCAAGCAGGGCTGTGTTTTAGCTCACACCCTCTTCAGCATGATGTTTTCTGCTATGTTGATGCCATTAGGGATAGCCACCAAGGAATCCGTATCAAGTATAGAACTGACGGGAAGCTGTTCAACCTGCACAGACTTAAGGCCATAACAAAAGTTAAGGAAACTGTGTTGAGAGACTTTCTTTCTGCTGATGACTGCGCTCTTAATGCAGCCAAGCCAGCACGGACCAGTTCTTCTCAGCATGCGACAACTTCGGCCTAACCATCAACACCAAGAAGACCGAAATCATGCACCAGCCAGCACCAGACCAACCCTATGCTGAGCCCACCATCTCAGTGAATGGACAAAAGCTCCAGGCAGTTAACAAGTTCACATACCTTGGCAGAACCCTCTCCAGAGCAGTCCACATTGACGTCGATATTAATTGCAGGATTGCAAAAGCCAGCGCCAACTTCGGGAGGCTGCAGGAGACTGTCTGGGAGCGCAGGGGAATCAGTCTGGAGACGAAACTCAAGGTATACCGTGCAGTTATCTTGCCCACCCTCTTGTACGCTTGCGAAACCTGGACTGTGTACAGGAGGCATGCACGCAGACTGAACCACTTTTACTTAATATGCCTGCGCAAGATCCAGAAGATAAGGTGGCATGACAAGACTCCAGATACTGAAGTGCTCCTTTCTGCGGGTGTGCCTTCTGTCCACACCATGCTGATGATGCATCAAGTCAGATGGGCGGGCCACGTCGTAATGATGCCAGATGAACGCATCCCCAAGCATCTGCTCTTCGGCGAACTGTCCTCAGGCAAGCGTTGTCATGGCGGCCAGGGCAAGCGTTTCAAAGACACTCTCAAGGTTTCCCTGAAAACCCTTGAGATAGATACCAACTCCTGGGAGAAATCAGCCCTGGATCGCACCTCATGGCGCAGCCTTATCAACAAGGGATCCACAAGCGCTGAAGATAGACGCACGACCGAAGCAGAGAGAAAGCGCCTCCAGAGAAAAGGACGAGCGGCAAGCACCTTCAATGCTGTACCATCTCACGTGTGTCCCACCTGTGGGAGGCACCTCCATGCCCGGATTGGCCTCACCAGGCATCTCCGGACACATCATTATTAGACACAACATGGCTAGGGATGTCAGTGGTCCTCATCGCCCGCAATGGACGCATATCATCATGTGTGTGTGTGTGTGTGTGTGTGTGTGTGTGTGTGTGTGTGTGTGTGTGTGTGCGCGCGCGCGCGCGTGTATGTGCGTGTGTGCGTGTGTGCGTGTGTGTGTGTGTGTGTGTGTGTGTGTGTGTGTGTGTGTGTGTGTGTGTGTGTGTGCGCGCGCGTGCGCGCGCGCACGTGATTGTAACGCATCACTCGAGTAACGGGCATCATGCGTTATCCTTGTGCTGCCTTAGCTCTGACTGAATTTATGTCTGTGTGCCTTTCATTTTTATTTTTTATTTTTTATATTATTATTTTTATTATAATTATTTTTAAATTTTTTTTGTTTTGCATTGTTAACTTTTCTGATGTTATATTTAAATTGTTATTAAGGACAGACATGGAAAAACGTTTGCGTGCCTGGTGTCTTCGCCCTTACAAAATAAAGGTTCAGCTCAGTTCAGTTCTCAGCTCTCTTAAATACATAATATTCTTACAAGATTACTGAACCAGCATAATATATCATAAAATAGTAACGTTGGCTAAGTCGATTTCCTTTAAAAAAAAAAAAAAATAGAAGCCACATTTCCTTGCGAAAGCAATGACCCAACGGCGGCCGACGTCGGCCCGATGGCCTTGGCGCACAGGGAATCAATCGCTTAGAAGACTCGGGAAAATGTACTACAGGCCTAGGGTATTACTTGTTCATTTTTATCTATTTATTACCCCCCCCACCCCACCTCCCCACCCCCACCTCCCCCACCCCCACCCCCTCCCCTCCCCACAACATGTGGCTGCATGAACTAGGGAGTTAAACCTTTCACTGCCAGCAGAGGCTAATTCTGTTTCTGAAAGCTTTGTTAGTTCAACTCCGAAGAGCCCAAACCGTTTGAGCAATGCGGAATCAAAGTGGAATCAGAAGAGGCACAGATCCTCATGAGACCCCGCAATTGCGGGGGCTCATGAGGATCTATGCCTCTTGCAGATGGGCCGTGTTCAGTAGGGAAGGGGTTAATGATCATATCAGCCTAAGGAAAACGGATAACAAATAAAAATGTGGCTAGCAAGAGCCAGATATTTTCATCCCCCTGCAGTGTTCTAATCTGCCCGGCGAATGCAAAAGGTAGTATGTACATTATTTTGTCAAAAGCAAGATTTTCGTTGTAATACAATGAAAATCTTGCTTTTCGCAGAAATTAATTTATGTCTTTTGCATGCACGAGATAGATCAGGAAGTCGTTTCGTGAGGACCTGTGTCAGTTGAGCCGCTGCCATTGATATCGGATTAATTGCTAGGATAAAAGGAAAGATGCACGGCGGAGGGTGGAGGGAGGGCGAGGGGGGTGCGAGTTTCAAGGAAGGGGAGAAGGAGCAGGGGGGGGGGGGGGCATTGCTGACTGAGCAGGAAACCGTTGCTCTAACATTATCTTGTGAATTTAGTTGAATCAGCAATTTCTTAACTCCTCCCCTGCCACTGTACGTATATTGTTATTCTGAAATATTTGTTCACTCAACGCCCAAATCCACAATCGCCCAGGAAACCAGGATACAAATGTGTGTCGGCAAAACATAGATCCTCGTGAGCCCCCGCAACAACGCCCAAATCCACAATCGTCCAGGAAACCAGGATACAAATGTGTCTCGGCAAAACATAGATCCTCGTGAGCCCCCGCAACAACGCCCAAATCCACAATCGCCCAGGAAACCAGGATACAAATGTGTCTCGGCAAAACATAGATCCTCGTGAGCCCCCGCAACAACGCCCAAATCCACAATCGCCCAGGAAACCAGGATACAAATGTGTCTCGGCAAAACATAGATCCTCGTGAGCCCCCGCAACATCGCCCAAATCCACAATCGCCCAGGAAACCAGGATACAAATGTGTCTCGGCAAAACATAGATCCTCGTGAGCCCCCGCAACAACGCCCAAATCCACAATCGCCCAGGAAACCAGGATACAAATGTGTGTCGGCAAAACATAGATCCTCGTGAGCCCCCGCAACAACGCCCAAATCCACAATCACCCAGGAAACCAGGATACAAATGTGTCTCGGCAAAACATAGATCCTCGTGAGGCCCCGCAACAACGCCCAAATCCACAATCGCCCAGGAAACCAGGATACAAATGTGTGTCGGCAAAACATAGATCCTCGTGAGCGCCCGCAACAACGCCCAAATCCACAATCGCCCAGGAAACCAGGATACAAATGTGTGTCGGCAAAACATAGATCCTCGTGAGCCCCCGCAACAACGCCCAAATACGCAATCGCCCAGGAAACCAGGATGCAAATATGTCTCGGCAAAACATAGATCCTCGTGAGCCCCCGCAACAACGCCCAAATCCACAATCGCCCAGGAAACCAGGATACAAATGTGCCTCGGCAAAACATAGATCCTCGTGAGCCCCCGCAACAACGCCCAAATCCACAATCGCCCCAGGAAACCAGGATACAAATGTGTCTCGGCAAAACATAGATCCTCGTGAGCCCCCGCAACAACGCCCAAATCCACAATCGCCCAGGAAACCAGGATACAAATGTGTCTCGGCAAAACATAGATCCTCGTGAGCGCCCGCAACAACGCCCAAATCAACAATCGCCCAAGAAACCAGGATACAAATGTGTCTCGGCAAAACATAGATCCTCGTGAGCCCCCGCAACAACGCCCAAATCCACAATCGCCCAGGAAACCAGGATACAAATGTGTCTCGGCAAAACATAGATCCTCGTGAGCGCCCGCAACAACGCCCAAATCCACAATCGCCCAGGAAACCAGGATACAAATGTGTCTCGGCAAAACATAGATCCTCGTGAGCCCCCGCAACTGCGGGGGCTCACGAGGATCTATGTTTTGCTGAGATGTGTCTCTTGTTCACCTGTTTTTCGCCACTGAACAGGTTAAAAGCTTAAAGTACCATTACACTTGAATCTGAAGACACATTTTAACACCATTTGTGTTTGTAATGCCTTGTCGATACACCTACTGAACTCTAACAGCAGTTTGGACACGCAGCAAAAGGACACGCGTAATGGCATTAGTTCAGTATTCTGCGCTGCCGTTAGCGTGTCAATCTATTTTTAGCTGTTTCTCGCACTGAAAGCGTTGCATTTTTAGAAGGGAGTGGAGTCATTGTCAGGATACTTGATATAAAGACGACGTATGCTGAACTGGATTGTCCTGTGTCTAAATGAACCATAACTAGACCAGTGTGTAGCTTTCCGTAACCATCTGTTACAGAAGTGTATCTTTGAAAAAGTTACGCCGGGAGTGGGACTTCAAAGCACACGTTTCAAAAGTAATATATTACTCCGATTATAACATACTCATTGATTTTCCTTTATCCCAAAAGACCACCTCAACCGAGACATGTTTACAGCAAACACAAATAACAAACACAAATCATATTACGAAAACAAAAAACAATAGGAATTCATTTGCAGTAGCATAGATATTGTGACCAGACACCAAACACGATACAGACAAATAAATGCAAACATCGTACATTATCAATGTTAAATGAAATACTCGGAATTCGTTTGTAATAACATTTATATTGTGACCATAAACGTAACTTAATATAGACAAAACATATGCAGACATCTCACATTACCGATGTGACATTAAATATTGGGAATTCGTTTGCAGTAACATTGATAGTGTGATCGGGTCAAGTAATCACATCTGTCTCTTTTCGGCACTATATCAAGCAAATTGCTGCCCAATATAATGTATGTTCCCAGTCCAAAACAAAACTTTACCTTCGCTTCGTGCCCTCCACTCTGTGCGACCATTTTAGGTTTGCATACAAAGATTATAATGCACACCGAAACAAAACATATGCATATTCACAAAATGATTTTAATTCAGTTTAATTCATAAACAAAGTTTACCAATGAAACACCCATAGCAGCAATGTAGATAATGACTTGAAAAAGAAAAATAATATTAGCAAACAAATAAGAAAACATGATTCCACTATAGGTGCTATGTGAAGCAGACGACATTTGTGTTGACGCAAGGAAGTGATTTTGAGCGTTTGGCTGTTTCGTCAACCTCCTACGCTAATACAGTTTCGGTGGTTGTTTTATTCTTTAGCTTGGAATGTTGCATTTCGCGACTCTAGTTTGCGTTACATATCTAAAACAATGAAGGTTTCAAGTTATAGGTTAGTGTCTTTAGCCTTTTGTACTCTTTGCATCGCTTTTTACGGGTTTCCACGTTCAATGCGAGTGCCGAAGCACACGATGACAGCGATGGCACGTACACGGACGAAAAAAGTATCTTCGACATTGGTGAAGAACGGCACGTTTAAAATTAAACAAAGTGTTGACGTTGTCATAATTGAAAAGGATGCATTAGTGTTGCAGCAGAGTGATTTATTTCGTAAAATCTTGGCTCGAGAATCCATCAACAATTTTGCGGGCCAGGGCGGCAAGGTTTTCGGGACGGAAAGTATATCGAGCAAGCTCATGAATAATTAATTTGCTTGTTATACATGAGTCAAAGAAGGGAATAAATATGGAGTGGGTACATAGACAAATATAAGGAGACATCTCACATTACCTATGTTACATGAAATACTAACTTCTTCTGGGCGTACGTGGGTGGGGGGAGGAGGGGGGCACTGCCAGCGTGAGCGACATACCAACTAGATGCTAGATTACTTATAATGAGTTTAACTCATTCAGCCCTGACGCACTACAGCAGGAGTATCGGCGCCAAGCTAATCTGGCATTGCCCTTGACTTATATGGTCGATCCATCTCCTGCGATAGGTGCACAGTCGTTAGATGACGCCTCCAAAATTTGGGAAATACGTGCGTGAGGTTGAATGAGTTATGTCCATAAACATTACGCTGACGTAATGGTAAGAATTTCTGAGGGGATTATAATAAATTCACTGAATTATTGATCTCTGGCATTTTGCTATATCCCAAGTTTTCTATATATTATTGTATTGTACAGAAGGTCACAACACTTTGACATACTGCGCTGGTAGCCTGGATCGAACTCTTTTTGTGCGAGTCAATTTGGTCAAAACTAGGGCTGCCTAGATTATACTTATCTGCGGACGATGGTTTGATTTGATGGTTTGATTAGCAGCGCATAGATAGTACTTGATCAACTTGGCGCCCACAGGCGCCTCTAGGCATAGGTCCTCTGGCCGAGGTTGGCCGCAGTGGGCCCGCGCACGACAGTGCGCGGGCCCACTGTGGCCGACCTCGGCGCGATGGTCTGTTGCTTCCTGGGGCGCAAAGATGATCAGGCGCTATCCTTGCGCTCTCAGTCGATCTATCTCCCGCCGCTTGTATGCATGCAGTAACAATCACAGGCGCCTTTAATTTTTTTTAAAAACTGCTTCACGTTGATGTAAGCAGGGATTAAGCCTTGATCGCTCTTGTGTAAAGATTTTAAAATCATTAACCTTCTGGTTTCGGCAGCGCTTTTGTTTTCTGCCGAGGTGATTCCCGGGCCGCAGGAATCACCTCGACGAAAAGCGCTAACAACAGCGAGAGGGTTAAAGAGGTCGATCAATAACGAGGCCGTGCGGTACTTACACCGCACTAATGCGCGCGAACTCTTTCCGCGCTGAGACACAGTTTCCACACACCGACCGCACCCCCACCCACCCCACCCCCACTCACCCCCCTCCCCGCCCCTAGCCCCCCCCCCCCCCCCCGGTTGGTTGGTTAGTTCGGGTTTAACGTCCACAGCACCGAGGTGATCATGGACGGCCCTGACGGGCTGGTTATGGGGGACAGGGAAATCTATTGCCTATGGAGTACGACCTGAACACTGATCAACTCAGGCGCACTCCAACTGTGCCACTTTAATTTACCAGGACCTTTCAACGGACGTGCTATTGAACAAATCCGTTTTTCCCCCTGGATTGTGAGTCCACGGGATTCGAACCCACGACCCGGCGATTCCCTTCGCTCTCCTGCTCCGACGTTTAACCGCCTGAGCTATTTCGGACTCCCCCCCCCCCCCCCCTTAGTTATTTAATACTTATTAGCCAACCTTTCACCGTCAGTGGAAGCGGATTTCGCGTCTGAAAGCACTGCACACTGACCGACATTCACGCGAAGAACACAAATGAAAATGGGACCAGAAACATTTTGGCCCGAAGAACACGGGACTAACAAGAGACACAAACCCTCAAGAGCTCCCGCGTCTGCAGGGGGCTCATGATGTCTTTTGCCGTCCGGCTTGCCCTGGCAGCTTAGGGTTTAAGAAGAATTTTAAAAAGAATGAGTCGAGGTTGGTTGAAATCGATGGTCCTTATACCAGCCTAATTAACCCCTGCCACTGGGCGCCTATTTTGTTTCTGAAGGCTTAGCTTACGGAACGATCAAAAGCCACAACCGTCCAAGTAACATGGATACAAATTGGTCTCAGCAAGAGGCATAGGCAGTCGCGGGGGCTCATGAGGATCTATGTCTCTTGCAGTTTGATCGCGTTCACTTGCTCTCGGCAGTGAAGGGATTAATCAAAGTGAACAGCTCGCACTGAACGAAAGGCGATACATATTGGACACCCTCGACCTTTTTCTTAATTTATTTATTTATTTATTTAGTTTTATTTTTTAGAAGATTTTGTAGATTAAAAAAAAAAAAACTAATAAGGTAGGTCGAACATATTTTTACCACAATAATGAAAGTGCACCATTTTAGGACGAACGAGAAGTAGTATCTCTTCCCTCCCGTAGAGATCCCAATTATGAGATTTTCGACAAAGCATGCATGCAAGACAATTTTCAAAAGTGAACCTTCACAGAGACGTACCTTGGTGTCTTCGGCGTCGGAAATTATTGAAATTTATCACGTAAAAGATTGTGTGCGTGTGCTCGATTGCGTGCGTGTGTGTGTGTGTGTGTGTGTGTGTGTGTGTGTGTGTGTGTGTGTGTGTGTGTGTGTGTGTGTGTGTGTGGTGTGTGTGTGTGTGTGTGTGTGTGTGTGTGTGTGTGTGTGTGTGTGTGTGTGTGTGTGTTCGTGCATTTCAAGGTCTATTAACTCATTACATCCTGAGGCTGATTGCAATTTGTTCTTAGTTTCAAAGAAATGACATGACATGACAGCAGATCTCTTTAACTCATTCGAGCCGTGCCGCCTCCGGATACGCGGCATTAGCCGCTTATCCAGAGGCGGCACGTTTCGAATGAGTTAAAGGGTCTGGCTTGCTATAAATACGGCCGGTCGGAAAGATTTGGACCATTTGCTTTCAAACTCTTGATATGTTCATATCGCTGACTGGTTATCACAGATGACGGGAAAATAAAGCATTTCTTAGCATAACACTTGACACAAATAAAATCTGGCAAACTCTTGAGATGGTCGCATCGCTGCCGGGTTCAAGTTATCAATCAATCAATTTTATTCTTCCGAATACATGTTGCCACGTACAGGAAAATTTGTTTCGCCACCTCAAGTGCAACTCGCAATCACTCAAACTCACACAACAGTTACAAACAACAAATGGACAATGGCTCGGGACGGGTGAAGCCCGTCGCCAAGGCGTCTCATGGCCGGCGCCAGCGGCCCCAACCCGACCTGAACCTCCATAACACAAAGAAAACTAAGGACAGCCCTATCATAGTATCTCTTAAACACGTAATATAATGTTTTTAAACTTCCTGCTTGGCTGAGACTAGTTACACTTAATCATCATCATCATCATCAGTCCCTTGCCCGAACTGGGCGTTGGGGGGACTGAAAGGCAGCAGCAACAGACAGTGCTCTCCACTGAGTTCTATTTTGGGCGGTGGCAAGCAAGTCTGACATCTCGAGTTCGGTCCATTCTTTTATGTTTGCGACCCAACTCTTTCTCTGACGACCTCGCCGACGACTTCCTTCGAGAGTGCCTTGGAGGATAGTCTTGGACAAGGTGTTGTGTCGGGTCACGTGGCCAAACCAAGCAAGCTTGCGCCGTTTCACGGTTGCCAGAAGGGGTTCATGTGGGCCCACCAGGGAAGTGACGATGCTCCGTACATATTCGTTGGTCTTGTGCTCGCGGTACGAGATGCGGAGCAACTTCCTCAGGCACTTGTTCTCAAAGGCCTGGATTTTCTTTTCTGAGTCTGCAAGCAGTGTCCAAGTCTCACAGCCGTAGAGTAGAATAGACACTATGAGGGACTTGTAAAGCCTGTACTTGATGGTGAAGCTGATGGAGTTACTTCGCCATATCCTGTCCAGCCTGGCCATTGCGGATGTTGCTGTACCTATCCTGATACGGATCTCTGCTATGCAACTACCGTCTTTGGACAGGGTGGCTCCCAAGTACTTGAAGCTATTGACCTCTTCTAGCTTTTGGCCATTCATGTGAATGTTGCTGCTGCTGTCGCTTGTGGTGTTGATCATCACTTTGCTTTTATCCGTACTGATCTCCATGCCATAAGACCCTGCGCTACTTGAAAGTTTGTCTGTCAGGTTTTGGAGCTCACTATTGCTGCCTGCCATGAGGTCAATGTCGTCTGCGAATCGAAGATTGCACAGGGATCTGCCACCAATAGAGATTGAAGTATGGTGGTCGTGGAGGGTTTCCTGCATGATCTTCTCCAGGAATATGTTGAAAAGGACAGGAGAGAGCAGGCATCCTTGACGGACACCGATCGTCGTCCTGAAGAACTCGCCTGACTGATTGTTAAGTAGAACCGCGCTGCAGGCGTTCTTGTAAAGCGCTTCTATCATTTGGATCAGTCCCTCCTCTATGTTGAACGATCTCATGACTTGCCAGAGTCCGTCGTGCCAGACGCGATCAAATGCTTTCCTGAAATCAATGAAGTTGTGGTAGAGTTCGCGCTGATGCTGCAGATGTTTCTCGATCAGGGCGCGGCAGTTGAAAATCTGCTCTACAGTGCTTCTTCCAACTCTGAAGCCAGCCTGTTCTTCTGCCAGCAGTTCCTCGGCGAAAGTTTTGAGGCGGTTGAGAATGATTCTAAGCATTACTTTGCTAGGGTGACTTATCAGACTGATAGTTCTGTAGTTCTGGCACTGTTTCAGGTTTCCTTTCTTGGGGAGCGGGATCACTAGAGACTGTGTCCATTCTACTGGCCATTTCTTTTGCTCCCAGATCTTTTGACAGAGTGTAGTGAGGACCTTCGTTGTTACTTCTCCTCCATGTTTCAACAGTTCAGCAGGTACGTTGTCTACACCTGGAGACTTTCCTCCCTTCAGGCCGCGTACGGCTGCTTCCACCTCTTCAGCTAACAGTGGCAGGTCTTCAGCCTTCCTGGCCCCAGCCTGGTTGTTTTGGAGGATGCTGGTGTCTGGCTCAGCCTTGTAGTTATACAAGTCTCGGCAGTACTCAGTCCATCTGTTTAGTACAGCAGTGTTTTCCGTAAGGAGTTGGCCGCTGCTGTCTTCGATGACTGTGGCTGTTCGCTGTTGAGTCTTGGTGAGGGTCCTTAGCGTTTCATAAGCCTTCTTGCTGTTGCCATTTGCCATGCCCTCTTCCACGCTACAACACTGGTCTTCAATCCAATCTTCTTTGGCTTCTTTCATCCTCTTCCTGATCTTCTTGTTGACAAGTCTGTACTTGTTTGCTGATGTGAGGTCTTGGCCTCTCTTTTTCTTCCAGGCTCTCCTCTCATCACAGACATCGAGGATATCATCGGTGACCCAGGGCTGTTTGCGCTTCCTCTGCTTCCCCAGCACTTCTTCTGCTGTAGAAAGTAACACCTCTTTTATATTTCCAGCAAGGGTGTCTACGTCGCAGTCCAAAGTAGCCAAGGCTGCAAATCTGCCTCCCACCTGGGCTTGGAAGAGCTCTTCTACTTCCGGGTCTTTTAGCTTCTGGAGGTCGAATCTGATGCGAGGGTTCTTGCTATCTCGTTTCAATGCCAGCTTCAACTTGAGGCTAGTAAGGACGAGGTTGTGGTCGCTGCCAATATCAGCGCCAGGAAAGGACCTCGTTTGTGCTTTGTTAACGCTGGATTTGAATCGTCGAGGCAGCAAGATGAAGTCAATCTGGTTATGGACCAGGCCTCCTGGCGATTGCCATGTCACTGTTCTTGACTTCTTGTGTGGATGGAGGGTATTAGCAACGGTGAGACGGTGACTCTCTGCGAACTCTAAAAGTCGCAGGCCTCTGTCATTTGTTTCTCCAAGGCCAAACTTGCCAGCTGTTCCTGCCCATTGCTGGTAGGCGTCAGGGCCGATCTTTGCATTCCAGTCACCGAGGACAGTCAGAATGTCTTTCTTAGGTGTTTTCTTGATGATGTTGTCCAGTTGTTCGTAAAATTCTTCTAATTCTTCATCATCATGGTCTGCTGTTGGAGCGTATACTTGTATGATAGTGATGTTGTGCGGTCGGGCGGAGATGCGGATGGAGATTAGTCTGCTTGACACGGGGGTGCAGCTGATGACAGTTCCAACCATCTCTTTCCTTACGATAAAAGCTACGCCATGTTCGTGCTTGGTTTCTTTTCCGCTGAACCAGATTTTATGGCCTTCATCTGTTGTTGTTTCTCCGAAGCCTGTCCATCGAACTTCTGCAAGTCCTACAATGTCCCAGCGATAGCGCTTCAACTCGTGGGTGAGTTCCTTCACTTTGCCGCACTGGTAGAGTGTGCGAACGTTCCAAGTTCCGATAGTTATTCCTTAATACGCATAAACAAAACAAATAGACGAATTATACTTCCACAGTTGCTACCTGGGGGCCCATCGCTATAAGAACAGCGCCGGCTACTACTTTACTAGACAGTCGCTCCGGCATAAACAGTCACCACTACCTTAATTATAACTTAACTAGTACCAGTAATATAACTTCACACCTACTCATTTTTAAAGCAATAATAGTAAAACTACAACATTAACGTGGAAGCAGTCCAAACTGAATTGTTTCTAAAGCGACACAGTATACACATGCACATCGCAGATGACCGGAAAGCAAAGCATCTTTTGAGTGCAGCACTTGACACAAATAAAATATTTACATCGATCTTCGCAAATAATCAATCACTATCTTTAGTTAATACGGATTTGGTCAGTATATAAGGATGAAATTCTTTAAATCGAGGAAAATTCAGAGCTGTATGAGCGGGGCTTGTCGAGTGACGTTAGCAAACAGTGCGTAAATGACGTCATTATAGTTACACCGCGTCAGTGTATTAGTCATACGCTCAATGCCCGGATGCATAAACACCGATGATGCAGATGGGGCCGACGTAATGTCAGCAAGAGGTATAGATTCACATGAACCGCTGCGGCTGCAGCGATTCATGTAAATCTATGCCTCTTGCAGATATCGGTAGATTGAGCAGTGACTACTATATTTCTGGACTAACATGGAATAATAATGTTGTACTTACCACACTGTTACACCGGGCTCGGCAGCGGGCACGAATCATCATGTTCTTTATAGGAGTGATCGGCTCCGTGCTGGGCAGGCAGAGGTTCGAATCCATGCACAGCAAAACCATCAGACCGCACAGCAAAAGCCGCGCGCCCAATAAAATTCCCGACGCAGAGCGCCCGGCACCCGGTGGGTCAGAAGTTACAGGACCTCGAAGGCTGGAGGTTCGTTCCGTCTGGGTTTTTGTTGGAGACATCATGTTGGAGCACCAGTTAGAGGTTCGAACACACGCTGGACGATGCCCAGAAAAAGTGGAGAGTTTTAAGATTCACTTTCTACAAAAGTAGTCCCTCGTAAAACGTAGCATCCAAATAGAAATGTAGGAGAGGTAGACTCAAGTGTCTCAATATCCTACAATAGTGGCACAACGATGTTCGTGAAACTGGTGTTCATCAAGATTGTAGCATCAAACAGATCCCCTCCGAGGCAAATTAACGTCTTCGTATTGTTTTATCCTTCAAAGCTGCACGGTTTAGAGATCAGTCCTGACTGTCCTGGCTGATGATACATATCTGCCCATTCCTTTCAAAGCACGACCTTTCAGGCGAATTTTTTATGCATTGTACAATCTAAAAGCAATTATACCGCAGCTTCACTCAAATGAAACAAACATTTCTTTACAACTCTGTATTTCGATGTGTGTATTGAACTGCTATAAAGTGCATGTGTTTCCTGATAACAGTGTTAATGCGATCAATAGTTTCGTACATCTTGAAATTCCTCACATCTCTGACAACACCTTTGGCAGGTATCACACATTCGTTCGGAGTTTGATGTTTCAAGGGATCTGTCTGATTCAACAGGAAGTACTCGTGTTTCTTAGTTCACAGGCACTTGAGAAACTTGTAATTTTTTTTTTAGTTTAAAAGTCTCTAAAAATAAACAGTCTCAAACGCTAGTACTCATCTTATCTCTTTAGTTCACAAGCACAAGAGATCATTAATTTTGTTGTTGTTGTTGCACTTGGCATCACCATCACATATATTCACTCACACTCGATCCACGTCATAGAAATTTATCAAGACTTGCTTTGCTGATCAGAAGTCCGACTTGTCTGTGCTCTGCTGTGGGGGAACTTTTCAAGGTGCATTGCTTGTGGACCTGAAAAAATAAACATACAAGCGAGTAAAAAAAAAAAAAAAAAGAGAGAGAAGAAGCTGCACTTTAACCCCTTCGCTGTCGAGTAAAAATTAACATGACCCAACTGCAAGAGACATAGATTCTCATGAGCCCCCGCGACTGCGGGGGCTCATGAGGATCTATGCCTCTTGGTGAGAACACTTTGTGTCCGTGTCCTTTGGACAGTTGTGATCTTTGGTCGTTCAGTGAACACAGATTTCATAACAAAATGTACGTAGAGTGGCAGAAAAGGGGGTTAACAAGTAAGACCAAGTATTTTACACATTGTAATCCAACATCAGAAAATTGGATAGAAATTTCATTTTAACAATGACAAAACTCAGTATGTCCTCCTTTTTTTTTCTTTTTTTTCTTTTCTTTTTTTTTTTTTTTTTTTTTTTTTTTTGGGGGGGGGGGGGGGGGAACGAGACAGATTTTCAATGCATTACATTGAAACTCTCATGTTTCACAAACGTAGACATCTTGACTTTTGCCATTGTAGGACAAATTTAGTTTCTCCTTAGGTGGGTGTATGGGCGCCAAACAATGTATGAGTGAGAAATCGGGCACTACAGTTAGACTGTCATGGTCGATCCACCCCATAGTTCATAAACGTTGTGAGTGGTACAAATAGTCCAGTGCATAATTTATACCATATAGAACGTTTCCAGATTGCCCCAGCACAGACAGTGCGGTCGAGAAATTGAATTATTTCTGAGATTTTCTCGTTTTCTGAGTTGTCTTCTCTTGTCTTCTCTTGACTTCTCTTTTCTTCTCTCGTCCTTTCTAGTCATTTCTTGGATTTTCTTGTCTTTTCCGTTCTTTGGTTTGCTTTTTGGGGGAGTGGGGGGGGGGGGGGGTGTGATAAGGAAGGGGCGAGAGATCCGAGGACAAGGTGAGAGAAGTGGTCGTAACTGAACGCCATATTCAGTTCACGTTTGCACGCGTTAATCTTTAAACCCGTTCAGTGCCGAAAAATGTGACCACCCAGCTGCAAGAGGTATAGATCCTCATGAGCCCCCGCAGGTGCGGGGGCTCATGAGGATCTATGCCTCTTGCTGACACCACTTTCAATCCATGTTCCTGGGACATCTAGGATTTTGGGTCTTGAATTAGCGTAGATTGCAGAAAGCCAGTTTGCGTCAGCAAGCCCTGAACGGGTTCAAAGTTCACCACTTTTCTGTTTTATGTACACAGTTGCACACAGTTGCAAGAGAGCATACAATATCACACACACAATGGCAGCATTATTTGCTAACAGTTTTGTTAAACCATATCATACTGAGGCTGAAAGCTTCAATTTTGTACATTGCCATATGCAAGCTACATTATCGTACTTACAGATAAGGATACAGACCAATGGCTTTAGTTCAAGGGTGTTGAACGGAATAGCTTGGCGCCTATAGGCGCCAAGCTATTCTGGCACCACCCTTGAACTATTTTAGTCAAACTTAGTTCACACACTGGTGTATTCCGAATGATAAGGGTTAAGTACTGGGATGCTTAAAGAAAATGATTATGGCTTTGAAGTCTCGGCAATCTCAGCTATTAAGGCCAAAAGCGTCACGCCATGAAGAAATTAATTACCTCCTTTACAGCCGAGTAAATAAATTTCGATCCAACTGCCAGAAGCATGGGACCTCATGAGTCACTCAGTTACGAGGACTCAAGGTATGCATCTTGCTGCCGCCAATTATGTATATTTCTGTTTCTCGAAGTTTGGAGCTCTTCGGCCTTAAATCGACAACGATTTCACAAACACAGTTTGCGACCACTCGAAGTTAAGGGTCAATCAAACTTTTCTTGCTGTGTGCCTCACAATTTCTCATTGGAAAATATTACGTATAAATGCGAAATATAGAGAATAAAAAAAGACTTATTATTACAACAGTGAGTAACAGAGCGTGGCCTACAGACATATGGCGACTAATAATACCACGCGAACATTATGCAAACTAATAGATAAACTTTAAAGTTGTTTTCTCCAAATATTCGCCAATGAAACGAGTTCTCAAAAATGTTCCTGCTTAACTAAAACTTCTTATTCATCTTATCACGTGCCACGTGCGTAGGTGCACTTTAACAGAAGAGCAGCGAGGGAACCGTCCTATGTGGCAAAATAAAAAGAACAGAAACGTCGGTTATTTTCTACATTAAACAATCTAAATCTATATATTTTTAAATTCTGCAACATTATTGTACGACATAGCAGGAACATTTATAAAAGATGTGATGTGAACTATTAACCGGTTCGTTGGCGAGAAAATCTGAACACCACCCAACTGCAAGAGGTATAGACCTTCATAAGCCTCCGGCAGCTGCGGGGAGCTCATAAGGATCTATGCCTCTTGATAACACTACTCTGAACCCATGTCCCTGGGACAGCTATATTTTTCGTGTTGAATTAAAGAAGATTGTAGAAACACAGTCTGCGTCCTGACACAGCTGGAACTGAACGAGTTAATCCTCTATTACACAGAGAAGTTAGCTTTAACCCTTTGGTTGACGGTAGCGGATTTTGCTGTGAAGATTCCTGTAGGACACAATGCGGTATTAAATAATAATGCACATAGGCTGGTGGTTTACAGTGGGTCACGCACATTAACCCATTCAGCCCTAACGCACTACAGCAGAAGATGGATCTACCATGATAATTCAAGGGTAGTGCCAGTGTCTGAAGCTGGGCGATACGCTGAGAATGACAGAGAAAAGAGAGGAATGGAGGGAGCTGGTTGCCAAGTCATCAGTGGTGCCCCAACGGTCGGCAAGACTACGGGAGATAGATAGATAGATAAGATAGATAAGATAGATAAGATAGATAAGATAGACAGACAGACAGACAGACAGACAGACAGACAGACAGACAGACAGACAGATAGATAGATAGTGCCAGTGTCGGCGCCAAGCTAATCTGGCACTACCCTTGAATTATCATGGTCGATCCATCTCTTGCAACACTGCATAGTCGTTACATGACGCCTCCAAAATTTGGGAAATACCTGCGTCGGGCTGAATGAGTTAAACAAAATATAACGTAATCCGGCAAGATAAAAAAAAAAAAACACTCCAACGGTTATGAGAAACACAACGAGGTGTTCAGGCTCTGGTCTGCTGGACAGATATGCGTTTAGGATGCGGCACACATTATGCTAATAAGCGGCTTACAAAGCCGTAGACCGCGGGCCGACTGCGGCAGACACTCTGCGGGCCGAGTCCCTTGTGTTCACTGGACACCTTGTGGACGATTTACGTTCCTGTAAGCAACCAAGTCAGACACAAGAAGAATGTATGGGTTCAGAGGAAGTAACTCTTGTCAATGCCTCATGACAAATAACTCGATACTGAATGTTCATGACAAATGTGCAGCTGGTAGGCGGTAGTGTTTTTTAGGGGATTGAAAAATTAGGGGATGACTGGGACCGACTAACTGGACAGTACGGAAACGGCACTGTGTTCTTTGGCTTGTCAGAGGCACTACATGCCATATGTGACATGGACCGGAAGCTGATTTAATATAACCATATAATTGAGTTTGGATTTTTGCAGTTGGGAAACTGAGAAAAGCATGACAATTTTGAAATTTTGCCCAAAAATCGCTTTGCTTGCAGTTTTATAGGCGTTTTTGCATGTTTTGCGTCGCAACATCCTGTTTACCTGCACTGTGGGTCATGTTTAGTGTGTTTGTTCATTTACTTTTGGTCTTACAGGCATTCATGAGTCTGACCTTCGACCTTGAGCTATGACCTTTGACATGGACAAGGGGTGGGTTTGCGGCGTTCAGTTTGCTAAATGCATGAAAGAAATGCACTCATTCAGTTATTGAAGTTGTGGGGTGGGGTGGGGGTTTGGGGTGGGGGGGGGGGGGGGTTAAACTCAAAGGTTAAGATCAAAACTACAATGAAACAGTGTCAGCAGGTTCATTTCATCAGACAACTGACCTCAGAGTGAAATCAGCCGCCCAAATAATTGACATGCAGAAGTTATTTTGCATGATCCAACTACATTTGTATACATCACAGGCTGCATCTGAGGTGTCATTCTGCTGTAATTGTCATGAAGGATGTCCCTTCTGAGCTGAACACAAGCACTTTTACACTGTGTAAAGCTTATTTGAGTGCGTTGTTATGGCAGCGGCAGCTGCGGCCACTGGTACAGGGTTTTACAGGAGTGTTCACAGGTTTGACACACACATGCCTGCTGCATTTGCAACATGAGTTGAGGTGTTTTGAGACTCTGACAAGTGTTTTATGTAAAAATGAACTGTACATAACCATTTTTCTCTGCTAACTCCTAAATAAGCACTCCAGACACTTGTTTGGGTATGGGTGTGTCCCGCGTAGCATAGTTTTGGCTATTTTGTGTAATCTTTTGCCTGTGGGATAGCTCTGTGGACTTAATGTTTTAATTGCACAGCTGTTTCATGACTCTTTTTGTCTGAGGAAAAGATTGCCAGCAACATTTAGGGCATGGCAGCTGGTTACAGGCCTATTCCTGCTTGCTGTCACCAGACAACAGGGTCAACGAGGATGCCTGGGTGTTGTCTTTTTGGCTGCCCTGAGATACACAATGCAATTGCCTTGAGTCTGAAAGTTCATTTTCATAAATGTCAGTGTTTATGGTAATCTTTTTCAGTTGTTCAGCCCACTGGGAGTCAGTTTCATGTATTGCATGTGTATGTAAACTTGGAAAAACAGAAAAAGTAGGGGGATGGGTAATGAAAAAAATATGAAAAAAAGCCTGTCATGTGTCTATGCCTCAAATGCGACATTTATGAGAATCAGATAATATTACTTGATATACATGCCAATTTTGGAGGCATTCTGACAATATCTAGTCTGTTTTGTATGGCATCAGATATACATGTATGATCAAAAATATAAACATCATAGAGAACGCCACAACGACGCGCTACACATAATGGGCCATATAAAGATGCAGCAACATTCAATGGTGTCACTTTGGGTTTGACTTAGCTAGTGTCTAAGGATTGCACCGATGGCAGATTGAATGGCGTTCAGGTGAGACAGTTTCTTTAACAGAGATCTATGACGACCTTGTTTCAGGAGAAGTAACTCTTGTCGACGTCTCCTCAGGAGAAGCCTAACATTTGTAGACATATCCCTCCAAGTTCGCGCGAGCATCGCACGAAATACAGCGCAGACAAATGACGCATGCCATGTTAACCCATTTAGCCCCGCAGCAGGAGATGGATCGACCATGATAATTCAAGGGTAGGGCCAGATTAGCTTGGCGCCTGATTCATCTTCTGCAGCTGGTACATAGGCATTAAGTGACACCTCCACAATTTGCGAAATGCGGCAGAGTGTACAGTGGGTTACAGTAAAGGCTACAGTAAAGGTCACTGACTTCCAACGAACAACATCAAATTCTGTATTACATCAACGTGATGGACGCAGGCGGTTTAGCAGCAGACAGTATGTCCTTTGTTTGCAGTATTGTCTCTGTCGTGTGCTAGTTACAAATTCTGGGCGACATTTCGTTTCATAGGAGAATGGGCAGGCGAATGGCCAGCCGGCAAGACAGAAGCGGAAATCAGAGCGCTATTAGAAGCAAGCACCGAGATCTGATCATATAGATAGACGTTTCAGACACAGACAACCAATCAGGTTGAGGCTTCACAAACAAAACGGCAGTACCATACGCGAAGACAGTGCAGACTACACATCCAAGACTTCGCCGCCTAACAATGGAGGTGGAGGTTGTGGTGGCCAACGCTCTCAATTGGACTGCTACGCTGGACGACAGCCAAATTAGTCACACCATTATTTTCACAGACGCACAATACCTGCTGGGAAAAAAAATAAAAAATATAAAAAATTAAAAAAATAAAAAAACGACGCCGGAATGGCAAGCCCAGACTGGCACTGGGCAATGGCCGATATACAACTCCGAAATCGTCTGTGGTAGCAATGCGTCACCTTTCTCATTTTTGTCCAGCATTGTTGATAGACATAGTAAGGATACTTATCAGGGACATATTGCAAACTATTAACCCTTTATTATGTGGAGTACGTGGCTTTAACTCATTCAGTCCCGACACACCACAGCAAGATATGGCTTGACCATGATAGTTCAAGGGTGGTGCCAGAATACCTTGGTGCCTATAGGCGCCAAGCTATTCTGGCATCACTATTGAACTATCATGGTCGATCTGTCTCCTAAATTGTAATGCAATCCTTAGAGAACAACTCCAAAATGTGGGTATTACGTACCTGGGACACAATGAGTTAACGTATGAAGTTTGAACGGAACAGGCCGGTTGTCCTGTTGGTGATCGCGTTAGTCTGCTAACTGCCAGTGGACATGAATTGTATTTTGAAAGCATGACAGACCGAAAGACCGTTAAGAAACGCAAATATAAAATGGAGTCATGATGAGGAGCCAAGAGACATAGATCCTCATGAGCCCCCGAAGATCTAAACCTCTTGCAGTTGTACTGTGTGCCTCTGCGGAAAGGGGGGTAAACCGTCGTGCGCCATTAACCCATTCAGGCCTGACGCACTACAGCAGGAGATGGGTCGACCATGATTGTTCAAGGGTAGTGCCAGATTAGCTAGGCGCCTGTCGGCGCCAAGCTAATCTGGCACTACCCTTGAATTATCATGGTCGATCTATCTACTGCAACTGTGCATAGTCATTAGATGACGCCTCCAAAGTTTAGGAAATATATGTGCGTCGGGCTGACTGAGCTAATGAAACACATATAATGGAACGTCGGAATTAATTGATTGATTGTACATTGCTTAACGTCCCGACAGCAACAAGACTTTCTCAGGACGTGCCTGCACTGCTTGTGAAAAAAAAAACAAAAAAAAAAAAAAAAAAAAAAAAAAAAACAGAATATTGAATGTATGTCGCCAGCCGGTCCAATACGTTCAATAAACCTACAACATGGGGGCCTAAATAAAGCTAAGACCATTTAGCAACACACATCCAACATCAAGAGCTACAGGCAGCGCAGACAGTAGGGAGAGTTTAAAAAAGGAAAATACAGGTGAATGGACCAAGGGTAGACAGAAACACATGCCCCAGAGTAGAAGGGAAACCCACCCTGTGGGGCTGACCAGGGTGACCCTGGGAACTACAAAGTATTTAACCCCACCCAAATCCCCCAGGGCAGACCCGTGTGGGGGAACGCCGGAATTAGATTGAGTCATGCCACATAAAGAGGGCTTAACAAAGCGTACATGAAAGAACAGATGCTGTATGCGCTGTGTCAATGTATCCAAATGCGGTCCTCGTTGATTGAAATTGGCACAGAAATGCTTTTGTGCTGCGCGTAACATCCTCCGTTGTTTGGAATGAATGGGCGTGAGAACAAAGCCGTGATGAAGCACTAAAAACGAGCTGTATTCGTTCATGTATTTAACCCCTTCGCTGCCAGCGATCGCGAATTTCGCGCCTGAAACCACTACCCACTGACAGACATTCACGCGTGAATAACAGAGATGAAATGGGACCAAAAATAAGCGTACAGAACGTAGAACTAACAAGAGAAATAAATCCTCATGAGCCCCCGCATTCGCGGGGGCTCATGAGGATTTATGTCTCTTGCAGTTTAGATGGGTAGTGTTCACTTTGCCGCGGCAGTTAAAAGGGTTGCAGCTGCTCAGTACATAATTATATTAACCAAATTGCATAAGCGCTGCTGGAAACAAGGAAATAATGACACACGTGTGGGTTCATTTTACGCGTTTAGAGCAGCACGCATTGTTTAAGCCAGTGCAGCTTATTAACACACTCGAGACCTGTAACAGCCAGATGAGCTGCCTTTTTTTTTTTTTTTTTTTTTTTTTTTTTGACGCCTATCAGGACGCGGCACTTCTCGAATTACTACTGCGCTCCATCTCTTACATAAAACTTCATAGTGTCCAGAAAATGTCGCAGTTAAAAACTTATGCAATCGACTTTGCATATAGCAAGTCTGAGCATAACAAAAGTGGTACACAACAATATCAATTATTGGTAGCAGGGGTTTGCTACACCCTTGCGGTAGGCCTTCGGAAGGTCAAAAGAAACATTGTAGGCCTGATGGGTACAATGGTTCCTTTAAACTCCCTTAGGCCTACAAGGGTCCGTGCAGCACAGCACGCCTCTGCTACCAATAACAAATTTGTTTTCATTCCTCTACTATTTTCGTTAAAGAAATCTTCCGACCTGGATCACGCCAGATATGACGGACGTCAAGGAAAACACATATATACATACGTAACATACATAACAGACTTATGACGAAATTTTAAATCGTTCATGACGTTGCCGTCTCCAGTAGAGTGCCTGATGTTTCGAACAACACTAATATAAGTAACTTTGTACTTTAGAACCTTTTGGTGGTCTTTAGCAGAACAAAACTGGCATTCAAGGCGCGTCAGAAAGAGGGCTACAAAAAGTCCGCCATTAGTCGCTACAAGGGTTTTTGTAGCTCGGTCATGTGGTACAGTTTGCGCTAAAGAGATTGGACGTGTGACGTAGGGATGAAAACAATAAAAGTTATGGGTTGCAGGGGTTCGCTACACGTACCCTTGTAGGCCTGAGGGAGGTTAAAGGATTACAATGGTTCCTTTCACCTCCCTCAGGCCTACACGGGTCAGCGCAGCAAGCCCCTGCTACCAATAACGTATTTGTTTTCACTATTTTCGTAAAAGAAATCAAGAAGAAATCTTCCGACCTGAATTGTGCTCGGAGGAATGACGCTCAGAGAATTGCGTTCGGGGTAAAGAACGAGAGAACTGTGGGAGGGGGGATGACGCGCAAGGCATTTTGCTAGAGAGAAATGATTGATTGATTGATTGTACATTGCTTAACGTCCCGACAGCAACAAGGCTTTCTCAGGACGTGCCTGCACTGCTTGTGAAAAAAAAAAACTAAACAGAAAATTGAATGTATGTCGCCAGCCGGTCAAATACGTTAAATAAACCTACAACATGGGGCCTAAATAAAGCTAAGACCATTTAGCAACACACATCCAATATCAAGAGCTACAGGCAGTGCAGACAGTAGGGAGAGTTTTAAAAAGGCAAATAAAGGTGAATGGACAAAGGGTAGACAGAAACACATGCCCCAGAATAGAGAGAAAAACCCACCCTGTGGGGCTGACCAGGGTGACCCTGGGAACTAAAAAATACCTAACCCCACCCAAGTCCCCCAGGGCAGACCCGGGTGGGGGTTAGAGAGAAATGATGTACGGAGAATGAATCATGCTCGGGGAATGTCGGTCACCTGTACATTCCTCTATTACTGCGCTGGAAATGAAAAAAAAAATGTACAAAGAGACGCACGCAGGAACGACTAGCGTTAACCCCATCGTTAATCTCTTTAACCCCTTCGTGGCCGAGTAAAAGTGAATTACATCCAAGTGCAAGAGACATAGATGCTCGTGAGCTACTGAACTGCGGGACTCATGAGGATCTATGCCTCTTGCTGACGCCATTTTGTACTTACGTTCCTTGGGGAAGGTTTGGCCCCGGGCTGTTTGTATAGGCCTAAACGAAGTCTGCTCACAATCGCGGTCTGCGTACACTGGCAGGAAAGAGGTTCACTCATTCTGCCCGCGACACACCACAGCACATATGGCTCGACCATGATAGTTCAAGGGTGGTGACAGAATAGCTTGGCGCCTATAGGCGCCAAGCTATTCTGCCACCACCCTTGAACTATCATAGTCGATCTGTCTCCTGAATTGTAATGCCCCGCGGCAGTCCTCAGAGGGTAACTCTAAAATGTGGGCATTTCGTACCTCGGGCACAATGAGTTAAACCGTTTGCGTATGCGGCCTGTGATACTGTACACAATATCAGGTAGCTGCATGCGCATAGGAGTTAACACATTTAACCATAAGGCCGCGTTCCCGAAAGGCCACATTTTGGAGTTGTGTCTCACCTTACGACTATGTACCGACTATGCAAGGGATGGGTCGCCCATGATAATTCAATGGTAGTGCGAAATTAGCCTGGCGCCATCAAGCGCCAAGCTAATCTGGCTCTAATAATAATAATAAATAATAATACCGTTATTATATGGGCGCTTTTTTCTCAATTTTGGGGCAAATCGACTCAAAGCGCCGCGAACTGAAACCCAACACGCACACTCACGTAACAGACACGGATTTACGCCATTTAAGACAAATACAGTACAAGACAGACGAAGGGCCAGTTCAGCTACTGAAGTTACAGGGATTTTTGATCGCTTGTATTTGAAATTTGTAAAGTGGCCTGAAACCGGTACCAAAGTGTGGGGGGGGGGGGGGATGGGTGGAGGGTGGAAGAACCGGAGTATCCGGAGAAAGAACCCCCGAAACCTCTACCCTTAAATTAGTATGGTCGATCCATCCTGCTGTAGTGCGTTGGTGCTAAATGGGTTAAACTGATATCTAGGTCGATTTCTATGAATAGCATCATTAGATGACGTGTTTTCCGCTACAGTTTTATCTACGCCGACATCTCTACTGTGCCTCCGGCAACTGGGTTCAATGCATGGTGTAGCAAGGCACAATACAGAAAGTCCTCTTCGAACAGCGTGACTTTCATTGAATAGCGTAGACAATCTCGCTTTTTAAACAAAATCACATAATATAATATTAATATAATATGCACTAATCCTACGCTAACCTTATCATATCACGATCTTTTTTGTTCCTGTCTTCTTTTCGACACACACGCATGACGCGCGAGGAATTTAGCTCACACACACACACACACACACACACACACACACACACACACACACACACACACACACACACACACACACACACACACACACACACAAACATACAAGCACGTACACACACATATACGCACGCACGAACGTAAGCACCCACACACACGCACACAAACGAACACCATATATGCACACAAAAACGCACGCACGCACACACACATAAACACGCACGCACACACACACACACACGAACACACAAAAACAAACGCACGCACGCAAGAACGCACACACACACATACACACACGCACACACACACACGCACATACACGCAAACACACACACACACACACGTCTGTAGATCTTATAGTGACGGGCCCCCAGGTAACAACTGTGAAAGTATAATTTGTCTTTTTGTTTTGTTGATGCGTATTTCTCATTTGTGTAACTAGTCTCAGCCAAGCAGAAAGTTTTCAAACGTTATATTACGTGTTTAGGAGATACTATGATAGGGCTGTCCTTAGTTTGCTTTGTGTTAGGGAGGTTCAGGTCGGGTTGGGGGCGTTGGCGCCGGCCATGAGACGCCTTGGCGACGGGCATCACCCGTCCCGAGCCATTGTCCATTTCAGTGTTGTGTGTAAACTGTTGTGTGAGTTTGGGTGATTGCGAGTTGCACCTGAGGTGGCGAAACAAATTGTCCTGTACGTGGCAACATGTATTTGGAAGAATACAGTTTTTATTGAGTCTGTAAATCCACGATGATAGTACAAAGGTTGCGCCCGAGTAGCCAAGTGCCTTTGCCAGAGCGCCGCTAATCCGGCTCTAATTTTGTGCCAGCGTGGTCAATCAATAGAATGTTGATGATCTTGCTATAATATGTTACAGCTGACCCCTTCAATAGCATGTCCGTTGAAAGGTCCTGGTAAATCAAAGTGGCACAACTGGAGTGCGCCTGAGTTGATCAGTCTTCAGGTCGTACTCCATAGGCAATAGATTACCCTGTCCCCCCTAACCCGCCCGTCAGGGCCGTCCATGATCACCTCGGTGCTGTAGAGATACAATAATAGACATTTCTATTTCATTGTATCTCTGCTGTGGACGTTAAACCCGAACTAACCAACCAACCAACCTTCGCTGACAGTGCAATGGATCACACACACACACACACACACACACACACACACACACACACACACACACACACACACACACACACACACACACAAAATGCACCGCAGCACCCATCACACTAACCGACATTTGCGTGGAGAACACGGATGTAAATGTGACAAAATTTGGTTTAGAGATGACAGGACTAACAGAGACTTAAATCCTTATGAACCCCCGCGACTGCGGGGACTCAAGAGGGTTTATGTCTCTTGCAGCTGGGTAGTGTTCGCCTTGACGGAGATATGACGATGTATTTTGCGATTCACGATGAAGAGGGGAAATATCTTCGTCATATTTAACCTCTTTCACCTTCAACCCCCCCCCCCACACACACACACACACACACACACACACCCTCCCACAGTCTCCGGGGGTGGGGGGGAGGGGGGGGGCAGTGGTAGTGGAGTGGCGGTGGAAAGAGGGGTGGACAGCTTTCACAACATTCCTCAACTGGTCAGAAAATCAAACAACGGTGGAAGGGTGGGCGGGGGGGGGGGGGGCGGGGCGGGGGGGGGGGGGGGGGGGGGGGGGGGGCTGTCTAGAATTAAGAGTTTGGCTACAGACTTTCTCGTTTCACGAAATAACCAGGACGTTTTGACGAATCACGAAGACCAAAACGTTGGCTTTCACGTTTCACGACGACCCCTTCTTTCACGGATATTGAGGATGAATATATTTCAATCATGTATCATGAGAACCGAAAAAAACTCAATCGCGAATCACGATTTTAGGGCATATGTCCCCTCATGATAATACTAGTGGCGTTATTACTAACGTTCACCCATGTCTGCGGGTGCATAGGACGAGCAGATACGGAAAATTAATAATAATGATACGGTGTAACAATGATGTAAACGCTTTAGATGTCCCCATTACAAATCAGCTGAAAGCGGCGCCGGGGGGCTGAACCCAACCAGCACGCTTCCATGACACAAACACATGCACTCACATGCATGACACAACCACAGTATATCATTCACGTGGTGCTCAGGGCAAGCAGGAAATTAAACCCATAAATGACGAGAGAGAGAGAGAGAGAGAGAGAGAGAGAGAGAGAGAGAGAGAGAGAGAGAGAGAGAGAGAGAGAGAGAGAGAGAGAGAGAGAGAGAGAGAGAGAGAGAGTCAATTAATCAACGAATCAATGAACTTTATTTTACACCGGCTTAGGCATTGACATCGTCATCGACACAGCCATTTTACAAACCTGCCGTTGCTAACAACTACAAGACTAATTACAAATATACATACATATATACATATAAGTAAACCATAATACTTGCAAACAATTGACAACACTATTCACATAGACATACTCAAAGACTCACAGACATGCCCCCCCCCCCCCCCACCCCCTCTCCACACATAGACAGAGCTAAGTAGCCCAAATGATTAGCCCAAATGATAAGTGAAAAGGATGACAGGCTTAATTGGGAATAAACTGGACCCAGCATAAAAAGAGACATATAATAAAAGTGGTTTAGGCATCCCTACGAGTGATCACCAAATACTTGCAGAGACCCTTTTTAAAACAGGCTAGCGAGGAGGCGGATTTTACATGGTCGGGAAGCGCATTCCAGATACGTGTCCCTGAAAAAGATAAGCTAGTTTTATATGATCGATCTTTGGTTTTGGGACTATGAAAAGCTTTCTGATGTTTCCAAGCTTGGACTTACAGATCAAAGTGGTAATATACTCAGGTGTTTTGCGTTTCCACACTTTGAACATAAAGATTGCTTTGTTATATTTAAAATGCTCTTGAAGAGGCAGGAGACCTGCTTTTGAGAGCTTTTCTGCAGTGGTTAGGTGTGGATCAGGGCAGATTATTTTGGCCGCTCATCTGTGTAAAGAATTGAGTCTCTTTAGATGGACCTCACTATATCCATCCCATACCGTTGACGCGTAATCGATATAAGAACGTATGTGAGCGTTATAAAATAGTTTACGGGTATATGAATCAATATAATATTTCAGTTTTGATAACATAAAGAGATTTTTGGCTACTATTTTGCATAAGGCGTCTGTATGAGGTTGCCATTTTAGCTGACTGTCGATCATAATCCCCAGTACTCGATGTTCATTTACCTGTTCTACCTGACTATGTTTAAGTGAAAGGTTAAGTAATTGAGGCGTTATCTGCTGTTTTTTTTTTTTTGGCGCGTGGCGACTACCATCGATTTCGTTTTAGCTGGATGTACAACCATTGAATTGTTTATACACCAAGCTGATACTTCATGAAGACTTTGTTGTAAGTTGTCGGAAATTACCTGTAAATTTTTACTAGTAGTATGAACTGAGGTTTCGTCAGCAAAAATGTCGCATTGTACATCTTGGCAAGGAATATGTAGAGGCAAATCATTGATAAATAAGCAGAACAGTAGGGGGCCCAGTACAGATCCTTGGGGCACACTAAAGCTTACATCTTTGAGAGAGGAGTATGAGCATTGAACAAGAACCTTTTGTTTTCTTTAAGCAAGGTAAGATGTCATAAAGCAACTGCGTCTCCGTTATTGAGGTATGTGTGAAGCTTAGCAGTCAGAATAGTATGGCTAATCAGATCAAAAGCCTTCTTAAAATCTAGATAGACTATTCCTGTTAACTGTGACTTATTCATACCCTTGAGCCCGTGTCAACAAGGTGTGCAAGTGCTGTGTGGCATGAATGCTGCGGGCGAAATGCGGATTGGAAAGGGTGGAGGAGCTTATGGTCTTCTAGGTAAGCAAGCAGGTGTTTATGACCATGCCTTTCCAGTGGTTTAGACAAAACAGATAATAAAGAAAAAGGCCGATAATTATTAGGGTCAGAACGATCTTTTGTTTTTGGAAGTGGCATTAAGTTCGTTAGGAAAAGCGTTATGCTGAATACAGGGATTATAAATATAAGTTAAGGATTCTACAATGTATGGGAGAGACTGCTGAAGTATTTTTGGGCTGATGTCATCAGGCTCCGAGGACTTTTTATTTGGAAGGTTACTTATGAGTAAACCCACTTCATGAACAGCTAACATGGGGATGTTGAATGGGGTTGTGCCCATTGTTCTTTGTTGACAAAACTCAGACAGCATATTAGAACGGTAATAAGTGTTATCCTGGCTTGGCGAAATTAGAGATTTGGCAATCGAAAGAAAATGGTCATTGAATGTATCAGCTTAGCAGTAAGATTAGTGGGAATGTTAGTTGCGGTACTTGAAGACCCCCTAGTAAGTGTGTTTAGAAGGAGCCATATAGTAGAGGTATATTTGCTGTATTTAACCGTGTCACGAACTAACTTTTTTCTTGCCTCTCTGATCATGTATTTAACACGGTTACGCTGTTGTTTATATTCAATAAAACATTTTTTTGCTACGTAGATCGTTTCTAAGCGCCATCGCTTGCATGATTTCAGGAGTAAGCCAGAGAATGGGATGGGATGGGATGGGATGGGATGGGATGGGGTGGGGTGGGGTGGGGTGGGGTGGGGTGGGGTGGAGTGGAGTGGAGTGGAATGGAATGGAATGGAATGGAATGGAATGGAATGGAATGGAATGAATGAATGAATGAATGAATGAATGAATGAATGAATGAATGAATGAATGAATGAATGAATGAATGAATGAATGAATGAATGATACTTTATTTCTCAAGGATGGAAACAATAGGCGCACAGGCCTCTTTTCATGTTTGTCCTTGCTAAACTACAACATTAAAAGCAACATTAAAACAATATGTTAACAGCACAAAACAAGCGGCTACACCCACAGGTCACTTGTGTTACATTCCGATACAAGTTCCAAAGTCGCTGAAGATTACACACTCACACAGCAAAATGACAGGGTCTTGGGGGGGAGTGGGGGGGGGGGGGTGCGATGTAAAGTGTGTTTTTAGAAAGCGACTGCACACTTATGATACAGCTACTCATGTGTAGGAATTTAGTGAGCAGGCAAAACACCACGATAAAGAGAGATATTATGTAAAAGCTAACAAGTGCAAAAAGGAGTACCACAGGAAATCGTTGACATAACTCTTTTGGACATATTATCTACGTTCCCTTCAAGTTTGCTCAGAGATGTATTTAAAAGCTTTCGTCCTAAACAATGGAAGATGTCTCGTTTGCAGTATATGTGGAGGAAGTGAGTTCCATAAATAGGCACCCGCATAAGAAAGGCTGGATTTAAACAAGTCGATTCGGGGCCGTTCAATGACGAGACTGTTCCTCAAAGTGCTGTAAACCCTTTCGCTCTCAGTGAAAAGCTTAGCCAGGTAGAGGGGGGCTTTCCCGTTCAGTGCTTTGTGCATAAGTACGCACTTATTAAACGTAAGGTGTTGATGTAAAGGAAGGAGCCCTGTTGCCTGAAGCTTTTCCTCCAAAGTTAGAGAGGGGATTGGGAGGATCAGTTTAATTAACTGCGCGATTGTATAGAGAATTAATCCGCTTAAGGTTAGCCTTACTACAGCCGTCCCAAATAGTAGATGCGTAGTCAATGTGAGGTTTAATGTAGGAGTTGAAAAATAGCTTTCGTGTTTTAGTATCAATGATAGATTTTAATCTTGACAATAAAAATAGCTTCTTTGATAATGTTTTCCCTAGTTGTGTTAGATGGGGCAACCAGCACAGTTGGTCATCAACAATTACCCCGAGGAGGCGATATTCCTTGACTTGCTCAATGGGAACTGAATCAAAGAGAGGTTAAGTGAATGGGGGCGGAGCTGATGCTTTTGGCGTGTTGTGATTAGCATGCTTTTCGTTTTGGATAAGACTAAGCTGAAGATTGCTTGATATTTCAGGTACAGTTTTCCCGCCAGCATGAAGAGTTGAATCATCGGCAAACATGTCACATTCGGTATTTGGATTGGATATATGAAGTGGAAGATCATTTATAAACAAACAGAAAAGTAACGGTCCTAGTATGGATCCTTGGGGCCCGCCATACTCAACACGCTTTTCAGAAGAGAAGGTAGCATTGATGTACACAGTTTGAATTCTCCCTATGATATATGAACGAAAGAATGAGAGTGTCCCTGGGCTGTTATTGTTAAAGTAGCAGTCTAGTTTCTCTAATAAAATTTCGTGGTTTATAAGGTCGAACGCTTTTTGGGGGTCTAGAAAGACAGCACCAGACATTTTATTTCTGTTGATGTTGAGCAGCCAAGTGTCAATCATATGAACCAAGGCAGTGTGACACGAATGTTTAGGGCGAAAACCAGATTGATATTTATTCAGGAGAGACTTTTCTTCCAGGAATTCGAGAAGATGTTTGTGTACATGCTGCGCTTCTCAATAGGCTTCGATAGAATAGATAATATGGATATAGGCCGAAAATTATTTGGATCAGATGTGTCTTTTGTTTTAGGTATAGGTACCACTTTAGATTTTTTGAAAGCCGCCGGAAAAATATGATTTTGAATACATAGGTTGTAAATATAGGTTAAGCTTTCCACAATGTATGGAAGAGAAAGTTCGAGGATAAAACCATTGATACCACCAATGCCAGCTGACTTTTTGTTCTTGAGACTAGAGATAAATCTGCCCACTTCATGTACAGCGATGCAAGGGGTATTAAAAGCATCGCCCGGAAACAGTCTTTGCTTACAAAAGTCAGTAAGCTTCTGCAATGCGACATGTTCCACCTGATCCAAACCTTCAGCATGTAGTAAAGATTTCGGGGCTAAAATGAAGTGGTCGTTAAATGTATCGGCTGTAAGGTTGGCAGTCGTATTTGCAGAACGATTTTTACTATTGTTAGTTAGTAAGTTTAAAACTTTCCATATTGAAGACGGATTCCCGCCGCGTATGGTTTTCTCTACCAGTGCTTTTTGTGCCTCCCGGATAAGGTATTTTACTCTGTTACGTAACTTTTTAAACTCAATAAAATCTTTGTCCCGCTTGGCTCGATTTCTGGCTTCCATGGTTTGTTTAATCTCCTCCGTAATCCAGGTGGGGGGCTGACGGCACCGTTAGCACTCCGAGAAACAGCTCAAGCCACAGTGAGAGCGCTACATCAGGGTCATTGTGATTGTAAACTTCATGGAACGGCAAAAAACTGAGGTCATGAAGGAAACTATCTCTATCTAGTTTTCTAAAACATCTATAAGTAATGTATAAATGTTGGGTTCGGCTCTGTTTAGGAACATAACATGACCATGTACAGGTGATGAGAAAGTGGTCACTGACAGCTAGTGAAGGGACATCAGTTTCAATGATAGCTTGAGGGTTGTTAGTATAGATGTGGTCAACCAAAGTACACGAAGAGTGGGTTACTCTGGTTGCAGTGGTAATCATCTGTTTTAGTCCAAACAGCATTGGTGTACATTGCCACATCGAATGGGGTTTTGAGATGTCAATGTTAAAATCACCGAAAATGAGTATATCCCTGCCTGTGTCATTCACTTTATCCATCACCTGTACAAAGTCGTCATACCACTCGGTAGTGGATGCTGGATTCCTATACACAAAGCCAACTAGCAGTGGCGAAGTGTTAGGAAGCTTGACTTCCAACCACACGCATTCCACCTCCTTTGTCTCAAGATCAAGACGTCTGCGTACCCTGTGCTGAACAGTGCTGTGCACATAAACAGCCCAGCATGACCAGGAGAAGTTGCATCACGTCGAATAAGAGAAAAATTCGGAATACTGACACATGCGTCAGTGATTCAAGAGTCCAGACGAGATTCAGTGAGACCAAAGAGGTGGAAATGTGACGGCTGGTTCAGAAACAGGGAGACATCATGTACTTTCGGATATAAATGATACACATTTAAATGTCCGACTTTCAGTCCTTGAGTGGCTGAGCCAGTGGATCCACTCGCCATATTGTTCGTTGTATATAGACACTAGTGTACACACGACGACAAAAGACCTTTTTATAAAGTCAATAGTCAATAGTTATCCTTTCTCTTATAAGTCTGTACGACTGATATTTGTACAGAAGAAGAAAAACAATTTAGATAACTAAGAGTTCACGAAAACTTTCACTATACAGTCACACTCCGGCCTCAAATGAGTACGTTCAAGTTATAACCGGCGCTATTCAGTCCACACATGACTATAAACCAAAATTTACTAGTTTCACATTCCAAAGTGCAGATTCACCGTCAGGCACAGTGGATATGACAATGAAACAAATCCCTTTTCACGCAGCTTTTCAAAATAGCCGCTTAATGTCACACTTTGTCTAGAAACATTTCTGGCTCAGTCAGAAAGCTGCTCATTTGCAAATACATAGTCATATCACAGACGACGTCTGCGTCAGAAGCAAAATGAGATTAACGTAGCCAAAATGCTCGGCACGGTAATTTCAGTCCAGATATCTGTCTATCGCAACAAAATCAGCACCAATCGGCTAAATATGGCACTAGAATCCAAATAGATAACAACAAGCCTCACACTTTGTGTCCTGTTAAACTAGTTCACATGTCACTATGAATACATATTAATGACAACAACAACAAAAAACAAAAAAAAAAGGAGGAAGAGTGTGAGATTTTTCCCTCCTCTCGCGTAGGGAGCATGTTTATTAAGTACATTTACTGATTGCTGCATCGCTCACACAGGACTCAGACGCGTCTCACTGAGTCCAAACAGGTAGAACGGTGTAGGATTGTTAATATATACAAATATGTCGGCTAGTTTGTTATACAGATGGAACACATTGAGGTGCCCTATTCTGATAACTGCACCTGTGATGGAAAATTCGCTTTTACTTTTTACAAAATACAGAGTGCACACAAATAAAACAATGAAGAAACAATTGAATACGGAAAAACACGAAAATAAAAAAAAGTACTATAAATCTATAACACGGTAAAAGGCCACGTAATTGAATACAAGTCCTCCAGGGAACACGTAGCAGTTACGCTACTGAGCACTCAAAACTCGCTGCAGTGACCGAACCACAAGAAACAAGTGACGCAACGTGAAACGCCGCAGGGAACATTGTGACCTGTATGTTCGGCTGTCACTAAGCTCCCTTCTTTGTCTCAGTACAGTTTTGATTAAATCACTCAAGCTAATAGTCTGTCTCACTAGCACTGTAAAGACACGAAAGAAACAGAAAATTAAAGTCTCTTTTTTTTTTTAAATGAGCACAATCTTTACAATGTAAACTAACACATTCTCTGGTGGTAACACTCAATGTTACTGTCACATCAGTTTATAACCAACGCGGCTAGAAGGCAGAACCAAAGTAATGAATAAACAGCAGAGTGTAACTTTTCGGATGCAGACAATCTGATTTACGGTAAGAACAAGTTACATCTGTAACAATAGTCTACTTAATAAAAGCACGACTATTTTGCCACAGACGCAATGACGCAGAAACAGTATCGCCATCAGTCAGTTTGCCGTGCTCGAGTTCACACTCACCAAATATAAACGTCTAATTTGAGCGTCAGTAAATCAATGATGAACACCACCTACTAGTTCAACAATGGAAATTAACCCTTTTGCTCATGCATCCGCCGGTGCTGTTTGCAGCATGTACTGTTTGCAGCACCGGTGGTTGCATGCACAAAGGGGTTAAGCAAATTAGTGGCCGATAAATCCCTAAAGGAAAGGCTCTGGTTGTCAGCTGATATCGCAGCTAATCAGTTAATAGTAAACACCACCTGGACAATTAATCCTCTTGTTCATGAATCCATCGGTACTGTTTGAAGCACCGGTGGTTGCATGCACAAGAGGGTTAATGAGATTATTAGAGAGAGAGAGATGAATATGATAGATGGATAGGTGGGTGGGTGGGTGGGTGGGTGGGTGGGTGGGTGTGTGGGTGGATGGATGGATGGATGGATGGATACTGTTTATTGCCATTTGCCTTAAGAACATAAAACATAGGAATGTGTGTTGGTGTCGTTACAATTACAAACATCACAGTCAACAATAAGAAATAATTAATACTCTATCACACAAATCCAATGCCCTACACACATTGTAAAAACTTTAAAACTAAACAACTAATATCACAAACCAATGCGTACCGCACGCACCCACGCTCATCACACACACACACACACACACACACACACACACACACACACACACACACACACACACACACACACACACACACACACACACACACACACAAAACACGCACGCCTATTAATCTAGAAAATCTGAATTAATTAAAGGTATATCGTTTAAAATGAAAACAGAATATCTTACAGTAAATGTCACTAATTTAGTGATCACAGTTAGATGTAAAATTTGTTAATATATATCATAAGACTAGGCTAATACTGATAGGCTATTCTCTCAACCGTTGGGGGCGCGCCCTGCCTGGGGAGGAGACTCATGGAGTCAGCTCGACCAACAGCCAAAGGTATAGCACAAGGGTTGGGCCGGCGAAATGCTCTGTAGGCCGGCCACATGATTCGGCCATGCACATACACACTCTCACTCAGTCATTCACGCAAACATCAGAGATAGTAACTATGGGCGGAAATGGACAATTTATATCTATCCCAAAATTCCGGGATTTTGAGACCACAAACTTCCACGCCTTAACGCCGCCCATTTTTTTTGGTTTCTCCTTATTTTTTTCAGTAAAATAAAGGTTTTCAAAATCAATGACATTAAAATTAATATTTTTTATTATAAAATGAATCAAGACGAATTACTTCTTCTAAATGATATTAATGCTGTAGAAAACAAAGACTTAGACTCGAAAAAACAGCGCCTTCTTTCTGTAGTTGTGTCAGGCAAATCAAAGACTTATCTCGGAAAACAATACATGACAGAAGACATAGAATCCCTCACCTCTGACGAGCTAATCAAGCTTCATTCAAAATATGAAAACCACATCGCTTCACTAATGACTCGTGATTTGAGTCGATCTCTTGTATGTCTATACACAAAAGCAGTGAGTCACTTTCTACCTGTGGATAGTGACAGCCTATCACACGACCTTGAAAGCAATCCTATTGTTTCAAGTACAATTGGCAAATTAGCATGTGTCATGTTTTACAAGTTTGGAAATTACCTTGCACCTGTGGTAACTTTACTTGTTACTGGGAGCCATATTGATTTCTCAAAAATAAATTTTACTGCAGAAGAAAATGGACGAAACCCAGACGACTCCACAACCGAACCCCAGTCCAGTTTTGACACAGGTTCAAACTGTGACGAAGACTAAAAGTCCTGGCAGGGTTGAGGCTGGAAAAAGATTAGCCGAATATAATAGGCAAAAAAAAATTACAGCTTAAGGCACAAACAGAAAAGACTCATGTAACTGATCCACCGTCAGGATCGTCAGGACCTGTGTCAATACCGTCACTCTCTCATCAAAGTGAGAGACAAACAACCCAGTCTACCCCTGACCCTGACCCCGAACCTCAATCAACAAAATATATAATTGCCGGATTTGTTGTCGGATTTGGTTACGTAGGTTATCAATTATACAAAAAATACAAACCACAGACTCGTACAGTGACCAAAAAATCAGACACTCCAAAAACAAAACCAGAAGTCGCCACATTACCAGTAACACCCAAAGCCGTTGACCCATTTTATATGCAGTAAATAAAAATATTATTTTAATTTTTCTTGCCTTAAAAAATGAATGACACAAAGAACTTGATGAACCTTGTCTATCACTCTGCCGTGATAAGTGGACTAGCAGTAGCTTATTCTATGCTAGGAAAAAGTCTACTCAAAATGAAATCAGCAGACTTGAGTAGACTCGATTTCGAAGACAGCGCTAAGCTAATTGTAGTTGTTACAGCGTCGATTGCGACAAAAGATTTTCTTGTCAAGCAGGGAATTATTCCAGAAAATGTTTCTATGTAAATAAAAATAATATGGCGACGATAGCTATTATGATTGGTGGGGCAGTTGTTAACGCATTGGCTTTCAGTGGCTCAAACTATCTCTTTTCAAAAATGGGTAGAGAAGAATCTGCAGAAGAAATGAAACGTCACAATGAGGCATCTGAGAAACTTGCTCAAGCCCAGCAGGAATATGAAAAGAATAGAATTGAAAAACTTGATTTCATCAATGAAAAATTGAGGCTTGAAGGCCACGCACAACATACGTTTTCAAATACAGATGAAGCAATCAGGGAATATTTTCTTGTCACATGTCTATCCCAAAACCGAAACTAAGTGACTATTACAAACCAAGCACACAACAAAGAAACGGGGAGATAATCTTTGTTCTAGTGGGAATGACATTTGTTTATTTTACAGGAGTTTTCATTGCTAGAAAAAATGGCAGCCGAAAATAAACTATCAAAAATATATTACTCTCCATCAGGCTATTGGAAAGGACAAACAGCTATTCAGAAATTACATGCCGCTGTGGGCGGAGATATAACACTCAATCAAGTCAAGCAATGGTTACAGAGACAGGCAATTTGGCAGATATATCTTCCTGCTCCAAGAAAAATAACAAGACCCCATTTTGAAAACACTACCCCAAATGACACACACCAAATGGACCTTTTGTTCTTACCACATGACACAATAAGAAAGAAACGATACAAGTATGCACTGACTGTTGTAGACATTGCTTCAAGGTATAAAGACGCTGAACCCATATCTGACAAAACAGCTAACACTGTTGCGACTGCTTTATCTAGTATCTATAAAAGAGGCCCTTTAAGATACCCCAGACTTGTACAAGTTGATGACGGATCAGAATTCAAAGGTGCTGTTAATCAGTTATTTGCAAAGCATGGTGTACTGGTCAGACAAGGCATTCCAGGTGTGCACAGATCACAGGCAATTGTAGAGAACTTTAACAAACAGTTATCAGAAAGACTTTTCAGTTACCAGTATTCTAAGGAACTCATGCATGACACCCGTAACACGGAGTGGGTAAAGAGATTACCACATGTGATAAAAGCAATGAACAATGAAGGACACCCAAAGCCTGCTGATGCTATTAAATTGAAAACAATTACAGAACCAAAAACAGGACCAACCCCAACCCCCGCACCAGACACAAGTTTATTTACTAAACAGGTGAGATATTTATATCAGCCAGGGGAGGCTGAGAACGATGACAGACGCAGGGCGACAGACCCTATCTGGTCAACGTCTGTACACAATATAAAAAAAATAATTCCCGGTCCTGACGGTCCTGACGCAACAATATATTATCTGTACGACCCTGCACCCCAGAGGGCATTTGTCAGAGAAGAATTACAGATTATTCCCCCAGACACCGTTACTCATTTCAGTAACTAAGTCGTCAATTAATTCATCAACCAGTTCATCACAAATATCTTCAGATAACTTGAGCCTGTAATGTCCGGGTGCATAAGCCTTTTCCTTACTGTGAAACACACGTTTCGTGTCTCCAACTGCCAGTGACTTTTTGTGTGTTTGTATCATTTCAAGATTATGTTTATTTGATCTCAGTGACTTGTTTGGATAATCAGGCATTAATGCACTATCTAACACTTGCTTGTAATGTTCATGATGTATGTCTTTATTTTTTATTGCTGTTTTTTTTATTCCTTTGGCTTTCGACTGACTTCCCTTCTGGTGCAGTATAGAATACATTTTGGATCTCAGTCCAACGTACTCAACTATTGGCACACCATTTAGTTCATCTTTAAACTTACCAGGCACTTTCTTGTTTTGTGTGCTAAACAGCGGGTGATCTTTAGGGTAGTCAGACGTGTCATACATGTGTAACTCTGTTTTCATGTCTTCGTAAAAGTCTTCAGTAGGCACGTCTATGATCATAGAGTCAGTGTCAGTGTATAGCAGACGACACTCAGGATATTTTGGTTTGAAGTAATCATAATAAAATTCAAGCATCAACAGTTTTGACAACTCCAGAATTGCCATACCAATGAATACTGGCTTGTCCAGTTTAACAATCTTTTTTTTGAGTGACACTGCATACAATGATGAATGAAATTCTTTATACCCTGTGTACTGTGGCTTGCCTGTAAGTTTAATTGCGCCCGATTCAGTTGTGACCAGTCTCACATCTTTTCTGTGATGAGGATTTTCCATTGTCTTGCCAAAACAGGCATTGTTCATAAGCTTAAAGAAGTCTTTGTCAAATGCAGTGTTGCCGTCTCTGGCACGAAGGGTTGTGTTCTTCATTATGTAATCTTTCATGAAAGCACTCTGATCAAATTGAATTCCTCTGTGAACTTTCTTTAATACTAACCCATGTCTGATGTAAAACTGCAGCAAGCGGTAGTGACAAACGTAATTGAATTTGTCATTTAAATTTGGTACAAGTTTGGTGTCTTCTTTTTTCCCTGTCATACTCATTTTCTCAACTGCTAATGGATAATCATTATGATAATCATATAGATGGTGCGGGTACTCCAGGTCTACTTCAAAGATCCAACCCTTCGCATCGTTTCGGTCAAGATTCATAATATTGTTAGTTAACCCTGACTCTGTTACATCATACTGTGACAAATCATGCAGACAAAAGTTTTTCAAGGGCAATAACTCACACATTGCCCAGCCATACAAATTGTTAGCGTCTACATAGGTAATAAATGACCTTGACCTTGAGGGGTCAAACCCCCGGCCAAGGTCACCATAACCGTCCAGATATTTATTGTTGGCTCTGGCGTAGTTATTTGCTGCAATACTAATCCCTCCTCTCAATCCGCGTTCTACCATTTCACCCATCGTACGATCAGACAACAGGTCTATAGATATCTTACTGGATTTCAAAAATGCATCCCATGTCATGCCAGGACTAGTTATGTAACAAGCAGGGTCAAGCTTGTAGTGTAACAAACCCTTTTCACGGTAACTTTCAAATACGTCTGCTAGCAAACAAACGTCTGCTTTCAAGTACTGGTCATGGTAGTCACCAATCGTCTGACACCCTAATTTACCCCACGCATCAAGTGCGTGTTGATATTCAGAGTCAGAAATACCTTTTCCAGTTAGTGTAGAATAAAATTTCTCTTTTGGTGGCAGTCTTGTTTCTTCAAACACAACCCAGTGATCAATGTACTCATACGGATACACACCTTTCTTAATCAAGTCTGGTTCAAAATATTTACTCGTTATTGGATACTCAGTCAGTCCTTCTGCCAGACTAGCCAACCCTAAAGACAAATGTTGCATAGAGTCATAAAATGCTAATTTATCTAACCTAAAAGTTAAGTATTTCTCAGTTGTCTGGGCAATACAACTTATGTTTTTGTACGACTCATCTACAGCCTGCATGATAATGTGTGAATCATAACCTTTGAGATTGTGGAAAAAGATTGGCAGTTTGTATGTCTTGGGATCTATTTTTATTAATAAGTTACAATTGCTATGTGCAGCGCCTCTGTAATGACCAGTTATGTGATCATGGTCACGAACTTTATCACCACCTAAAGGTTGTTCACAAATCCAACACGTCTCAGCTGTATCAAATTTCAGTTTGTCTTCTTCTGTCATCACCAAAGGCATCTGGCATGTTGTGAGATACTGTACTACCTGACTATACAGATGTCTCATTTCTGTTAAAAACAAACATGCTGCATTTTCACCTCTGTAGATAACAGGCTCTGAATGCAAACCATCTGACCTAACAAGAATGTATCCAAAAGAACACACCACTTGGTCACTCAACTTTATAGTCTTTGGTAATGACTCTGGAACAGGACCCTCATATGGTACAACCAATGATTCAAAATCTGCATACACTACAAACGGCAACTTTTGCTGATTCCCATAGTTCTTAAAATAAACCTTGCTGCCAGGATCTGGATACTTAAGTACAGTTTGTATGTCATCAGCTGATCTGCAGTGTAAAACATGTTTGTGTGCCACTGCAATAGAGGAGAATCTTTGTAAACATTTTTTACAAACTTCCTGTTTGCCATTGTGTTTTGTTGTATGTCCATGAATTAGTCGTGACATATTTCTGATAATTGTGTAGTGAAAGTTATTGTCATCACCGGCGGGGCCGATTAGCAACATGTCAACATGTCTATCTTCTGACTGTCCATAGGTTGGTGCAATTGGGGACACTCTAATTGGTTGCAACTTGTTCTCGGATTCATTATCCCACACAAACACATTCACAGATATACCAGGATTTAGTTTTTCAAACAAGTCTATGTCTTCTATTTTAACAGGGAACTCAATGCCACTAAAATCGAGTTCATTTACAAATTTGGTGTAGTTAGATACACGTTCAGGCTTTGATTTTACAAAGTGTAGTTTAGCAAGCACACACCACATGAAACAATAGTTGTCATTGTTCTGAATATTAACAACAGCCTTTTTGTTTGCAACCTCTGTTGGCAGTGGCAACCATGATTTGCCTAATATAGGATGATACCTAGACTGCTTTAATTGCAGTTCATGCACATGCCCTTCGTGCCAGCCAGACCCCTTCATTTTTGCACTGTCAATTGCCTGAAGGAAGTCAGGTAATAGTCTGTCTCTAAACACGTTCTCTAATTCCCTTCTTGTATTAACTGTGTGTTGTCTTGTTGATATGTACGATACAATCACCTCACCGTCCACTCTAGTGAATTCTATTTTCGCAACAACCTGAATCTTCACACTGCCTGTAAGAAGATTATCTTGTATGACAGAAAAAGAGTTTTCTATTGATTCATAGACATTATTAGTATTGGATATAGGCAAGTCTGTTGTGTGAAACACGTTTCTTAAGCTTGATGAGCCAGGGTTTGATGAGCCAGGGTTTTGAACATTGTCCGTCATTTTTATTTGACCGACAAAATAATAAATGAAAAAATATTACCGCTGGCTCACCTTGTGTAATACCACTTTATTAACTGTAACACTGTCAATATAAACATTTAGTTTGCGTAGTTGTTTAAATATGCTATAACAAATTTCCCCTAACCAACCATAGTTGGTATCATCAACTTTAAAAGTAGGTGTCTTTAAATCAACTGTCATGCACTCCACATCTGGATGCTCATCGACATAATCCAAAGTCACACTATATGTAACATATATTTCTGATGGTGCTGAAAGGCTTATGTAAGTCTGTTTGGGTGATATTAAGTCAGTAAAGTGCATAACATCTTTGAAAAGGTGTGTAAGATCAAGCACTTGTATGATTTGTCCGTCTGTCATTTTTATTAGACAAACAAATGTATAAATTAATTTACATCAATTTACTAACCCATACCCTGTGGGCTGATCTGTCTTTAAAATGAGCTTTAGATGCTTAGTTGATTTCAGTTTATTTTTTACATCATCACGTTCATGCTTATTTGGGATGACATCATTCTCTCTGAGACAGTCTTCAAAGCTGTCACGATCCTTACAGTAAAACAAACAGATAAACTTTAACTGTTCTCGAAAATCTTTCAGTACAGCATTATATTTCTGAGTGAGAATCCATACACTGATGTTTGCGTGTCTGCCACTGAAGGCAAGTTCTGCCAGAGTGTTTCTCTTCTTGACAATGTCTTTCTCTGCAGAACAGTCATCAACAATAAACAAAGTTGACTGTCCTTCAAATTGCTTGTAAAAATATTGTAGGTAGTCATTCAGTTTCTTTTCAGGGTCAACTAAATATATGTTGTTGTCAGTCCAAATGAATAAACGGTTGTGATAAGCTTTGTTGTGTTTGATAGTAGGACAAAATATGACAATGTTTTCAAAGTGGTGTATGTATCTTGTTTGTAATAGGTTAAGTACAAATTCAGTTTTACCACACCCTGTGGCGCCACAAAATAATCCACAGTGTGGGTCGAGTGTCATTAAGCTCAGGTTCATTTTAATACACAATATAATTTTAATATATGTGTCCACTCAGTCTGCTTTCTGCAATATTGAGTTGTGCATCATAAATCAAATACAAATATATGTTAATGGCTGCAGCAGTTTCAACCTTCTTTTGTATCTGAATTGTTATTCCATCACTACCGTTCTCGACAGTACGTCCTGACCCATGAAGATAATCATCATCTGTACTACGAAGGTCTAGCCACAGTGCATATTTGTTTGTAAGGTATTGTCCGATCCTAACATCATACAGATGTAGATCTTTGCACGCAATGTTTGCTGGTTTATCTCTAATCCTTCCACCCACAAAATACTTTGTGGTTTCGTCATAGTGTTGATAAGGTAACATTCCTGAAGCGTACACTTGATTAGGGCGGCCTTCGATTGTGCAGGACAAATGTGTAATCTTAGGATTGTAGAATTTTTCTGAATCCCGTTTATATGGACTCACCGGTTCAACAAACAACATAAGAATACCTTTCAGTGACCTAGCTGGTGTGTTCAAGTTTATGTTCCACATTGGGTCGCTCTTGTCTTTGGGTATTAAACTATGTCTAATCACACGGTCATAATAAATTGGAAGTCTTGACTGGTATTGATTTTGAATGAGTCTGGCTAGTTCAATATGTGTGACAATTTCATATTCCAAGGAAATGTTAGAGATCTTATATGTTGCATCTGTGGCAGATGATTTTATAACTTTGGAGTAGTCATTGAAAGTTAGTTCAAAGCTCAGACGGTCATTCAGTGCCCCTTGATAATAAGGCAAATGAGCTGTTAGGATTTCAAACTCGAGTGGAATGTAAAATCTGGTTCCATATGTTTCTGCTATAATAACGTCATTGGCTGCTGACGTTGATTTATCTCCAGCATTGATTCGAAGTTTACCAACATTATCAGACTGTATACCTTGGTAAATACGGTCTTCTCGTTCTTCTCTTGTGAGCCAAAGGTCTTTGTAACAGTAGAACACATCTGAGTCGTCAAGACTAAACACTTCCTGTCCTTCAAGTTTTACTTTAATAGTTCTAACAATTGCTCTGCCAAGATTGTCAACCAGTGTTCTGTTTACATCTGCGTCTGATGATAGTTCAATATTAAATGCTAGGCGTGCAGTGCCAGGAACAATAACGTCACTGGGACCTAGGTTTGGAAACTTGACTGTAAGTGTTTGGTTCTGGTCTATGGTACTTGGATTGTTTGTGATGACGATTGATTGTCTTATGCCCTTAACACCCAGAGGCTCACGTAGTTTTCTGTATGGGTCTAACTTTGATCCGTAAGACTGTGTCATTTTTATTATGCACAATAAAAAATAATAAATTAATAAAACAATGGCAGCGGGAGGATTTAATCATGAAGATTTTGAAATGGATGACATGAATGTCTCAGATACCAGTATCACAGATATGACTGGAATGGTAACTACTTCTAGTATGTATCACGAACTGCTAAAAGACAAAGTAAACTCATTTTATGACAGTGTTGGAGCACGCCCAGATGTAATAGATCCTAATCAATTTGAATATGATAAAGGGTACTTATTTGTAAATACAGACAGAGGGAAAATATATCTAACACATAAAAATAATCCTTCTAAGTTTAGGGCTTTAAGTACAATTAAAGGTGAAGTCGGTGGTAACTCTGGGTTGGCAAGGTATCTTGGAATTGGAGGGTCTCCTGTCACGCCAAGACTGGCTAGTGTTCTTCACGACACGCAAACAAAGTTGCCAACAGGGCAAGAGATTGAAATGGCACCAGTAACAAGCCTACCAGAAATAGCAAACACAGTGATACAAGAAACTTCATTTACTGAAGGACAATTAAATGATGCTATGAAAACAATAGATGATCCACCTTTGTCAATGAGGGAGATTATGGGATTGGATAAATCACTGCAGACGATAAGAGGTGAGATGGTAAACAATGTTGCCAAACTAGGTGAGCTTGATAAACACATAGAACGTGAAAAAGAGAAACTGGCTACAGCAGACAATGGAAATCTTGACACAGAAATGAAAGAAAGAATACAACACAGATTAAATGATTTGCAGATAGAAAGATCAGGACGGTTAGAAACAATTAGTATTGGAAGACAAAAACTGAAATCACAGGTCAACAGAATTAGAGAAACTATTCAGAAAATACTTCATGAAGACACTACTCTGGCTGAGAGATTGAAAACACTTTTCAGAGAACAGGGTATCACAATTGCTAGTTTAATTACAGCTCTTGGGTTTATTATCAGTACTGTTGTATTAGCTGTCTCCGGCAGTGGTGGTGGAGCACCCCCGGCACCAGCACCACCAACCCCGGGCCCCCCGACTCCAACAGACCCAAAAGATTTACAGACGTGGGTAAAGAAACAGTTGTCTCACATATCAGACCTGCTTAAGAAATTGGCTGTGAAAGCAATGGACGCTTTGCCTGGCATAATTGGCACTGTTGTCAGTTGGCTGATTAGTACAGCGGCAAAGGCAGTAGGGTTTATGGCAGAGCATGTGTGGGTATTTTTGGTGACAGTAGGAGGGTTGATGGTGGGTTATTTAATGAAACAGATAAAGAAGTAATACCCCTAATCCTGTTAATCCTATTACCAATGCAGTTCTTTCTGACTCATGTGTGTCAGGGGTTGACTGTACTGGTTGTATGAGTGCCGGTGTGGGGGCTGGGGCCGGGGCCGGGGGTGTTACCGTCTGTAATGGTTTTATTGACTGTACATGTGTGGTTGTGGCCCCTAAGTTTACAGATTGATTGAGACCTAGTTTTTGATCACGACCTGCAACAATTATTTCATTATTATAATTTGTTATTGTTCCCATTTGGAGTTGAAGATCAGATGGTAACATGTATAACCCAATGCCAACTACAAAGTCAACTTTTGATCTGGCATATCTGAGTACGTCTTGGTAGCGTTGTATGCTTGATGGGAGATCAACTGTTGAATTAATTGAATCTTCAAGATTAGCAAGAAACTGTTTTTGTGCTTCAAACTTTCCACTTCCATTCAAAATGTTTGATTTTGTTAGTGATTGTGCTCCTAGTAAACACCAGACATATGTTCTGATAGACTCATTGACGCGCTCGACTCCTGCTTGAGTAAACCCGTCACTTTTGTCTAAAATAAATGTGGTCCAGGCGTTAGACTGTTTCTGCTCTATTGATCCTAACCAGACTTGTGATTTTGATGAGAATGAAGTGTAACCAGGGTAATAATCTTGAGGGTATTGTCTGTGACTCATAGCATAATACAATGTACCCATGCCATTGTGATCATCAAGTTTTTGTGTAAAGTCATACTTGGGACTGATGTTAAACTCATTACAGATGCGTTCAAATGCTTTCATATCCATGGGGTTGTTAAACCTGTTGAAACTGGATTCAGTGGGTAGAGGTGTATGCAGTTCTGACAGTATACGTCTAAGCTGGTAATAAGTGTGAAAACGATACACAGACCTAATCAGTTTGTTTGAGTGATTCAAATGGTCTGTGAATGAAACACCACAGCCTGTAGTTGAGCATAGTATTGCAAAGTTGAGTTGGTTTTGAAACATCTGTAGTGGACTTGAGGACCACTTTCTTGCAGTAGAGTCATCTGTTATTGGAGGGTTTAGGTAATGGTCAAACGGGTTGGGTACTTTGACTTGAAATAGATCTTGTACGCTTGCGTCAGACACAGCTATATCCAGTTGATTTAGTTGAATTATTTTCTGTTCATAAGTAGGTGCGACATTATATTTGGCATCCATATTAAATTGAAATGCGTTTGTAGTGGTAATGGTTGGTGATTTAAATTCCATCCTTTTTATATGAGATAATAAAAATGTTTATTACCTTAACAAATCTTGACACAAGCAAACCAGTGTGGTTAACTAATGGGATTGATAATCGTGATGGTAGCAAGGCTGCAGCTATCCATGAAATGTTCTATACAGTAAAATGGTTTAATGTAACAGATGATATATATAATAAAGTAATTTTTGATGGTAAGACTGAAGCTATACCACCTGGGTATTATGACTTTTGTACTATAGCTGAATGGTTTCAAAGTAAATTTAAAATTAAAGCAACTTTAAATCCAGCTAACCTACTTGTTACATTAGAATTTCTGAAACAAGATTGGTTAAAAATTTCAGATAGATTTGCATATTTACTTGGATTTTATATTGACGAAGATTGGTATAGAACAGATGATTTAGATGAAGCTATGTCTGGTATTATAACAATGAAGACAAAAAAACTTAAAATAACTGGAAAACGTCCTGTCAATTTGTCAGTACACACAGTGCTAAATGTTTATTTGAAAGAACTAAACACATCTGAGAATGTTCACAATGGAAAGCCTTCAACTTTGTTGAGATGCTTACCTACTGGAACTGCTCCGTATTGTGAAAGTGTAGTTGTTAGATTTCCTAATTTGCAGTTTAAGAAATTAGGTTCTAGTTTCTTTGAGTCACTGAGTATATCTGTAACTAATCAGGATGACAAACCAGTTCTTATGCATGATTTTAGTGTTGTGTTGGAAATTAAATAATTTTATTTTTGTTTATAAAAATGAGTGGTCTTGGTCCAAAGCCTAGAATCATACCAGTTGCGTGTCCGGTTACAGAGTTGAAAGATTTGGCTGATGTACAGGATTTTGAGAAGGAAGGAGAAATTGGAGAAATATATGGTTTTGAACTTGATTCAAATGGCATGTACAAGAGGAAAGTAATTGTTGACATGAAAGACGGTGAAAGACAGATTCCTAAACTTGGTCAGCTGCGTGATGTTACTGTACCTACTCCACCTGTAAATAATTTGCCCTACAACTTAATACATGTAGGTAGTAAGTGGGTTGTTTCACCTGTGCCTGCACCACCTCCAACAATTGACTGGGACATAAAGATTGAATTTATTAGTCCTTATGTATACACTGATGATGAAGGTGCCTTAGTGTTTAGGAAGGTTGTTAACTCGGGGCCGCTTATTGTAAGTCTTGTTCCAAGCTTTGCTTTAGATGACAATAGCAGAGAAAAACTGAAAGTTGAAAATTATGAGAGACGGAGATATCTTCTTACACACAGGAAGGGTAGGTTTGATGCAAAGGTCGTGTTTGCACCAATAAACTTTCCCATCGCAAGAGAAGCGACAATAGTATTTGAAATTATCATGAGATCAGTAACTACTGCTAAAGAGGCTCAAATTGCACAATGAATTAAACTTACATGGAATGAAACAGTAACAGAATCATCAAAGGTCTTTATTGCTATTACAAAAAATAATGATGTTATTAATGTTTCGAGCAGTGTTCCAGCTGTCAAGGTGGTGGTTGACAAAACAACTTTTGTTCGTCTAACTTACATAAACCTTGAACACATTGATCTTGTTGCATTTTATTATGCCAGCAAATTGTATACTTTTGAAGAGTTGCAAAATGTAATTGCTGATTAAATAAAAAAAAATATTTGTCAATAAAAAAAATGGTAAACTTCTATCCGCAACTACCGACGCATGAGACTGTGTCATCATTTGTGCCTGATCCGCATATGCCAATTGCATCAGATAAAACATTACAGGCAGACGCATTCAGATTAAATAATATTACAGAAGCTTTGAAATATTTGGAAGGAGAAGAAGCGAAATATTCACGGTGCAAAAGGAGGTATAAGACCGTTTTCAATTCTGTTCAAAACACTTCTATGGCTATTGGCGCAGTTTCAGCTTCATGTTCTGTAGGGGGTATTGTTCTGTTCGCCACAGGAATTGGGAGTTTGGCTGGAATAGCAGTTGAGGGTGTTAGCGTTGCTACATGCCTGGCTTGCTTTGGTTTGGAAGCCTTGAACAAGAGGTTTCACACGAAATTACAGAAACATGAAGCATTGAGTACTTTGGCTTGTGCAAAGCTGAGCAGTCTTAAACTTATTATCAGTAAGGCATTGAATGATAATTTTGTTGATGACGAGGAATTTAAGCGCGTCCAGGATGATTTAAATAATTACAAAAAACAGAAGTCTGAAATACAAAATAAGATGCGTAGTCAATCTCCCGTAAATGTTGAAGAACTTAAGGCCAGTTTTTTAGAGATGGGAAAACAGATCGGTGTTCAGGAAACCACAGAAAAACTACACAATCTTTTAAGCAAATAAAAATCAGATTTGGTAATCGTTTATTAATGACATACACTTCACAGAAAAATGACATGCCACCTAACTATTTAACCCCATCAGCACCACCACCACCACCTGACTATTACTAAAAAAAAGTTTTTTCATTGTCCTTGTATCTTGACAAATCTGTCCGAGTAAGTTGTGACTTAAGTTGTGACTTGAGTCAAGAACTTACAATTTGTTATGTTTAAGTTCTTATAAGTTCTTGACTAAGTCACTTAATAACTAATTATAGGTTCTTAAAAGGTTACCTGTAAAGTTATTTGTCAGTTATAAGTGACTTTGGAAATTTGTTATCAAGTATCTGTAGGTAACTTAAATAATTTGTTATCAAGTGCATATAGCAATGTGTTTTTTTTGTTTGTTTGTTTGTTTGTGTGTGTGTGTGTATATATGAATATGTGGACATTGACTAAAAAAAAAAAAAAATGGTATAAATGGTATTGGAATGTATTTTTTTATATCTCTAATAACTAATTAATATGCACACGTATAGGCAAACAAAAACACAGGCACACACACACAGACAGATAGACATGCACACATACATACTCAAAAACATGCACTCACACACATACACGCCTACATACGCAAAAACATGCACTCACATATAAACACATGCACACACGCATGCATACACACACACATGCACTCACACACACATACACGTACGCACTCGCACACGCATGCACAAAAAATACACACACTATGGGTTGCAACCATACAAACTGGGGACGTCCCCCGTTTACTGAAAGTCCCCAGTTGTGGGTGTATGACCCATGTGTGTCCCCGGTTTACGGGATTTGAATACTCACACACACACACACACACACACACACACACACACACACACACACACACACACACACACACACATTACAGGCAGGCGCATTCCGATTAATATAATACACACATGCACTCACGCACACACACACACACACACACACACACACACACACACACACACACACACACACACACACACACACACGCACGCACACACACACACGCATAATCACGCACACGCATAATCACGCACAGACAGATAGACATGCACACATACATACTCAAAAACATGCACTGACATGCACGCACATACGCACGGCACAGTCATACAGACACACACACTGACAAAGACAGACAATCAAAGGCAGACAGACAGACATAACCACAGACACATGCACTCGCTTCACCTGTTGTATGTCACGCGATGCCCAACGTCTGTATACTCAATTAGTCACAGCGCTTGCACTTAGTTTCGTTTTCGTTAAGACGCTACGTCATTGTATACGCTAGATACAACGATCACATGATATTACACAGCTTGCTAAGACCCTTGTAAACAGAGACATTTAACTCTGTGTTTTGTGATAGCAATGACTATGATTGAAAAAATCAATCTTCTGTTAACACAGTCGTTTGCTTTCTGCTCATTTAGCTGGATATCATGATCGCATGAGATAGTTACCGTCCTTTGTAAACAGAATCAGAATTCCGAATTGCTCAGACATTTCTTAGCTGGCAAGTGATAGCATGCCACAGATTAAAGCTGATATCATCAGCAGGTTATTTTAATAAATAAACTTTTAACAAAAGTCCCGTCTGTCATCCATTTCCCAATCGGCCTTTTCAAGAGGGAGTCAAACATGCCCCCTTGAAGAGGCATTGGGAAATGGATTGGCGTTCCGTCGCCCAGACGGGACAAGGGAAGGTACGGACAGACAGACACACACACACACACACCCCACCCAACCCCCCAACCCCCCCTTAACCCCTTACCCCCCCCCTTATTCCCCTACCCCCCCCCCTTATCCCCCTACCCACCTTATCCCCATACCCCCCTTTCCCTTCCCCTTATCCACCCCTTTTTACCCGTGCGCACACAATTTGTTTTATTTATTTGCCGGCCCGGTAATTTGTTAGTTTCTAGGTCCTAGAGTTAATTATTTATTTATTTATATTATATTATATTTTATTTGTTCTGGTAATTATTAGATCGTCACACCCCAGTGGAAATCTCACAGCTCAGACATTTATCGAAACGAAAATTTCTGAGATTTCGAGGTGATTCGAACCGCGACGCCGCACACGTACCTAGTAAACTGGCCCAAGGTCTACTCGGTACATGCGTGACGGAGCCGAAACCACCAGGCCAGTCTCGGCCCAAGATAATGTAGTTATTCTTATCTATATAAATATAAGCAGATCAATACCGGAAGTTGTGCAATGGGTCTTTTCCGGCGACCGGTTCTGTATTGATCGATTTACAGGTCTGTGGCGCTAACTAATCATATAACCGATTGAGCTGTACATCGTTAGCAGTCAGATTAACCTTGTTTAGTTGATTGTTATAGATAAGTGAGTAATTATGTTTTTCTTTTCTCAGAAACTGGAGCGGCAAAAGCCGTAAGCCGCTACAAATAGATTTCTAAGGGAAGGGAACTACTGTTTTGGTTATAACCAAATCGGAAATTCCCGAAATACACCACACATAAGCTACGCAAATGGTCCGCGCTGATTAACTGCATTTTAGTGTGTAAATGTTTACATAACCGATGGATTAATTAGCTCAGGTGTTAACCCCCTGTTGGTATTACTCTGTTGAGAGGTACATAAAATGGTGACTGTTCAAATAATAATGCAGTGGCGGCATGTTCAGTAGCGGACGATAATTTAGATAAGCATGCCGAGGCGCTGAAAAAAACGGGCGGAGTAAAGGTGTGGTAATATGTGGTCCAAAAATCCTGGAATTTGGGGATAGATATAAATTGTCGATTTCCGCCCATAGTTACTATCTCTAACATCAGTCGGCCTCGGTAATGAAACTCTATAATCGGCCCACAGAGCACATCATCGCACGCTTATAACACTGAAACGGCTCGGCGGACAGCACTAGGATAAAAACTGTTACTAAAACAGTTTGTCCGTGCTCTGAGAGCAGAGTAACGGCGACCAGACGGAAGCAGGTTAAAGACACGGTTAGCCGTGTGTGTAGTGTCGCGTGTTAAGCATGATGATGATGATGATGATGATGCTATTTCGGGATAAAGCTACACCCCAATGCGCAAAAGGCCTTCGGGCCGACGTCGGACGCCGTTGGCCCGCGCACGACCGTGCGCGGGCCAACGTCGGCCCGATGGCCTTTTGCTCATTGGGTCGCTGCCTGTCTTACCTGGATAGCACAGATATAGAATGTTTGTGAGACCATGTTTGTAACATAAGGCAAGTCAGCTGCTCAATCGGCAGAGATCTATCGGACTGTCACGTGGTTACTTTTGTTGACGAAGCTGACCTCGATAAGTTCCGCCGTTATACAATGACAATCTGGCTGGACATACTGGCTTCTATTTGCCAGTAAAATAAGGGCAAAGGCAGTCGACAGAGGTTTTCAAAGTTCAAAGTATGAACGGTCATGCATCAACTTTGGTATCAATTTTAGCCCACTTAATCAAATTTCAAATATAAACGATTTGAATTTCCAAAACTTCATTAGCTCGCTTGAGCTTGCCCTTAGCACCACGTGAATGTTCTGTGTTTATGTACAGTGTGTGAGTGAATGCGCGTGATTCCCGGGGCCGTGAGCGTGCTTGTTGGGTTCAGTTCGCGGCGGCGCGTTGAGCCGATTTTCATTTGGGATAAAGATCCTATTTAATGAGCTGATTTATTTATTTATTTATTTATTTATCAGACGATTCACGAGAAGGAATGGCAAGAGAGTTTTGAAGGCGCGTGATACGTATGATAGTCTTCGGAGGCAATGGCGGTGGAATTTTGAAAGTATGACCATTCTCAGAGGGCGTCCCCGGGCAGTGGTGTGTGAAAGACGCGAGGTAGACCGCTGTCACTCACTGACACAGAGAATACCCCTCTGTAGTGATCCACTGTCATGAAGGATCTCGCGCATGCGTAGCACTCTATTCCGAAAATTGCGAGTAAACAAACGACTGCACGAAGTGCGAACCACCTGGAGCCAGTTTCATGAGCGAGCTTAGTCCTGCACCAGCCACTAAGCAAGGTGTGCCGCTCGATCGATCGATCTCCAACTCACGTTGTACAGCCTAAAAGCACTACCGAAAAGCTATAGAACGCCGTGCTAACTGCCTCGGTCTTTCCTAAAAAAATTGCTACGCCAAGCCAATGGTATTCAAGCCGCGATCACTGGTTTTCCTGCATGGTCAATTTTAGTTAAAGTGCGGAGCGCTATAGCGGTGTATTGCCCTGATAAGGTTTGATCAGCGCTGTGATTCCCCTTGGTTTGTATACGATAAGGTTTGAGCAATACGGTTGCTCCAAAACGATTGTCTAGGTAATTTCAAGATGTCATGAAGGTAAAGTCTTGTAGATCACGTACACCCACAGACAATGTGCTTAGTGTTCTCGTGCTACTTTCCAGCGTCCAGAAAATGGTACAACAGGGGCGGGGGAGTGACTAAAAAAAAACCCAACCTTTCATTGAAAAAAAAAAAAGAGAGAAGAAGAAGCAAAACAAAAGCGAAAAAAAAACGTCTCCAAGTAGCACGCACAATCGGGTTATAATCGCTTCCCCGCCAGTGGTCGCAGACTATCTAGACCTCTTGCAGCTGGATGGTGTTCTGTTTTTCTCGGCAGTGAGGGGGTCAAGCTATTAACCCTTTCATCCTGAGGATAAAAGCTTTAAATGCGTACACTGCCATATGCAAACTATAGAGTACTTACAGATAAGGATACAGACCAATAGCTTTAGTTCAAGGGTAGTGCCAGAATAGCTTGGCGCCTAGAGGCGCCAAGCTATTCTGGCACTACCCTTGAACTATTTTAGTCACACTTATTTCCCACACTGGTGTATTCCGAATGATAAGGGTTAAAATAAATTGTGATCGTGGTCGATGCTGGCTGATGCAGTTTGTGTTTGTTGTTCATTTTCTGACTCTCGTTACGATATTATTGACTGTAGGTTTTTATTGTTCAAACCAAAAACTCTATTCGTTATCACAAGAAGTACACTTAAACAGAAGGACTGGTTTACTGGATGATTGGGGCTGGGCGTGGAGAGCCGACAGCGTCACAAATTGTATTATTTTTATTACATGTATTATTCATAATTAGGCCGATGATGATGATGATGATGAAAATGATGATTGTTATTATTAATACTAATACAGCGTTATTCACAAACCAGATAGGTGAGGCTACCGCTGGTAGAACAATACACATACTAAGGGGACTTACTCTGCGCTGGACATACAAACAGTTAGCTCCCCTGCCCCTCTTATCAGCCACCTAATGGCCAGCCCACAGAAAAATACGCAGGTAAATAACAAGACTATCATATACATCCCTTTACGTCAACTTCCAGCAAATGTTGTATTGTAAATTGAACAAATTTGTTTGGTAAATCGAGAAACACGATAAATTACATTTGAGCCACCGCAGTTTTTATTGTCAACAACAGCCACATCTTGAAAGTGACAGCAAAATCGTACGCACGACAAATTGTCACTGGTTTACGGTATGCACCCCTCCCCACCCACCAAAATGAAACAGCAGCTATACCACAGGCATGTGAAAGCCTATGGTGCCCTTGTTTTGGTGTCGCATACACAAATGTTCAATATTATCCCCTTCCGTGCCACTGGAATCATATTTTGCTTGTGAACTCTCTGTTCATTCAAGGGCAAAAAGCCACAGCCGTCCAAAGATCATGGATAAAATTGGTCCCAGCAAGAGGCATAGATCGCCATGAACCCCTGCAGTCGCGGGAGCTCATGAGGATCTATGCCTCTTGCAGTTGGATCGTGTTCATTTTTGTTCTTTCTTGGCATTACAAGGTTTATTGAATACCGAAGCCCCCTGGCGGGAAAGCTGAAGCTTGTCACTCGGATGTCAACTTGTCAACTCGGTGTTGCAGAACTGTTATAATTATGACGGAGAATGAATTCATTAAGGAGGATCAGGGGTTTGATAAAAAGAGATGTAAAAACCAGATTGTTTTTAAAACCTTCGCTTTAAGCATCTAATATATAATCCGGGGTGCAGAAACCAGATTTGAACCATTTCTAAAATCTGTGTTAATTCAAAGACCCAAAAATCACAACCATCTAAGGAACGTGAACACACGTTTGGTCTCAGCAATTAGAGACATAGATCCTCATGAACCCACGCGACTGCGGGGGCTCATGAGGATCTATGCCTCTTGCCCCTGGTTTGTCAGTGCTCACTTTTTCTCCGTCCGCAGTGAATGATTTAATCTCTTTGCTGTCAGCTTCTAAAAGCGTTGCGTTGTCCCTGACACCCTCGCCAAAATTACTGCCGCATATCTTCGTCTTGCCTGAGACAAGCGTACATAATGAAGCCAGTAAGAGGCACACAATCCTCATGAGGTCATGAGAATCTATGTCTCTTGCATTTGGTGCACTTTGCTTTCCAACATTGGAGGGATTAACCCATTTAACCCCAAAGCCGCAGATGCCAAAATTTTATAAGTGCCGCCTAGCGCCAGCTGCAGGAGGCGAAAGGACCATGTGAATTCAAGGGTAGAGCCAGATTAGCTTGGCGCCGTCGGGCGCCAAGCTAATCTGGCACTACCCTTGAATTATCATGGTCGATCCATCTCCTGCTGTAGTGCGTCGGGGCTAAATGGGTTGACTATTAATATTGTGGGCGATGTTCGCAGTCACAGAAGTTACGACGGAGAATTTTTTATCTAGTGATGACGCGACAGACATTCACTGTCTGCACTGCCTGTAGCTCTGGATATTGGATGTGTGTTGCTAAATGGTCTTAGCTTTATTTAGGCCCCATGTGTTAGGTTTATTTAATGTATTTGACCGGCTGGCGACATACATTCAATGTTCTGTTTTTTTTTTTTTTCACAAGCAGTGCAGGCACGTCCTGAGAAAGCCTTGTTGCTGTCGGGACGTTAAGCAATGTACAATCAATCAATCAATCAGTTGTCACGTGCAGGAAGTACTACATAGATATGCTAATAAAACACTCGAAAACGCACACGCCCCTCCAGCTCATGCACGCACCTTCTCCTGTTTATACACTTTCTGCCCACTGCCACGCGTTACGCGGTTTAGCCAGGTAATACGGTGACGTAAAACAATCAATCAATCAATCAATCAATCAGTCAAGCAGTCAGGCTACCCATCCATCCATCTATCCAGCCATCCATCCATCCATCAATCAATCGATCAGACATCTTGTCGAAAGTAACTCACGGGCAGTGCTTGGTTAGCTTGGCGCCTGGGAGCCGCCAAACAAATCAAGCACAGCCCTTGAGAAATCATTATCGTCAAACTCGATCAATTAAACAATCAGTCATATATTAATCAGGCAATATTCCATAAACCAATCTGCAGGGAGTAGCTCAAGCGTAGTGCCTGTTTAGCTTGGTGCCACAGAGTCACAACGCTAAATAGGCACTACCCTGCGAAACTCACTCACTCAATTAATTAATCAATCATAGAACAGAGTTCCTACATTTGGAAGACGTCCACTTTGTCCATACAGCCCTGACACACTGCAACACTATGTGGATCGACATGTAGGCGCCAAGCTATCCGACACCACCCTTGAACTATCATAGCCGATCTGTCTCCAGAACTGTGATCTATCCCTCGAAGGATATCTAAGAATATTGATAATGTCATCCTCATGCAGCATGTTACGAGTTAGCTTGGTGCCTTTCCCAGGCGCCAAGCTAAGCGAACATTGCTCATGGACTATAAATCCATTGCTGCACAGTGTCATGTATTGCTTTCTGTTTCAAGGCAAAATAAAATAATATATCATACCTGCGATTTTATCAAAAGCTGACATAATGCAAGAATTAATCCACCATTGCCTGTGCTTCACCGCACGACGGACATTCACAGCACGCGATGTTTGGCGATGTGTGGGTCAAACGATGCTCCCTCGAGAAACTCGAACATTAACCTTGTGCCGTCTCTGTGGTAATCCGCCGGAGGCCTTCGTGCAACTTCTTTGCTAGTTAGTCTGTGTTGTGTAAAGAGCATTGTTTTCATCCCTACGTCACACGATCAAATACTTTAGCACAAACCGTACCATGTGACCGGGATACAAAAATCCTTGTACCGACTAATGGCGGACTTTTTGTAGCCCTCTTTCTGACGCTTCTCGGATGCCAGTTTTGTTCTATAAAAGATCACCAAAACGTTCTAAAGTACAAAGTTACTTAGTGTTGTTCGAAACAACAGACACACTACTGGAGACGGCAACGTCATGAAAGATTTTAAATTACGTCATAATTCTATTATGTATAAATGAATATTCCTTTGTCGTCAGTCATGTCTGGGGGTGACCCAGATCGGAAGATTTCTTCTTGATTTCTTCACGAAAATAGTGTAGGAATAAAAACAAATACGTTATTCGTAGCAGGGGCTTGCTTCCCGGACCCTTGTAGGCCTGAGGTGGTCAAAGGAACCATTGTACCCCGAAGGCCTTCTGGGTACAATGGTTCCTTTGACCTCCCTCAGGCCTACAAGTGTCCGTGTAGCAAACCCTTGCGACCAATAACCTATAGTATTCGTAAGCTTGTGTCGCGATACAATTTTAAAGTCCACGTTTCGCCCGTTTCCTTTTGCTGCAGGGAAAAGAGAGGGGTTAAAAATGTGTGTACCAGAAAACTATGATTTCAAAAGCTACGAAGCACCTGCAGTTACGGGCCGTTTGACATCGGCGCGCACAACGATTTTGCCATATATCTCCGCAAAGAAAGACTTTTCTGTATGTAGGGCCAATTGACTTAATATGGAACATTTTTACTAAACTCCTATGCTTTGTCGATTTTGCTCTACAGTCGTAAAAATTGGGTGAAAAGACAAGAACAAGCCATTTTCAATACCCTGAATAGAGCACCGGCAAATTTCAATATCGAGGTCAAGCATGCAGGTTTCATACATGCCGGTGCTGTTTCATGTTTGAACATTTGGACAATTCACGTGAAAATGGATCTTTCTTATACTGGGCTTAATATGTCTGGGGCACATTTAGGGATGTAAAATCAGTTATAAAAAAAAAAAATCCGCATTTTTACGACAATACAGCAAAACTGACACATTGTTCGACTTTCTTAAAAGTAAATCGTATTAGGTGAACTGTCACTGAATGATATTTGTTCTAAGATTGGTATAGAAAAGTGGCTCTTTGCGGACTGAGACATTGCGAAAAACGTGCGCTCAAACGACCTTACCTATAACTCATGCGAGGCGAGTGGATTGGACTATGCGGCATACTGCCGCATATTCCGATGAAGCTAGTTTCCAATGAGTTAATAGGCCTAACCCCTTTACTGCCAGTGGACGCAGACTGCGTTTTGAAAGCATGGTAAATTCAGCGGCAAAGATCCCCATACGTCAAAGGAACATAGATACAAAGTGGTTTTAGCAAGAGGCATATAGATCCTCATGAGCCCCCGCGACTGCGGGGGCTCATGACGATCTATATCTCTTGCAAGTTTGGCCATGTTCGGTTATTTTTTGCAGTGAAGAGGGGAAAGTATTTAACAGAAGAAATTTGCCACTCCGCGAAAGTAAGGCTAAACATTGCAAACAAGGACTTGACTATTGTCACATTTTGCTTAGAGGGAGAGGATGACCCCTCTTTTTCTACACATCTACTTTTTCAAACAGCTGTAAGGCGCCTGTAAGTAGTAGGTTTTGTAGCATTTCACACACAAGAATTTTGCCAGATTGCCAAATTCACCGTAAATCGTGGACTCAAGATATTGCCTATGTGAAGTCGTTCTGGGTTGTATACTGACGAGCAAAAGAAATGCGACATTTTTGGAATCATCGAAAACACTCAAATGTTTCCGATGATTCCAAAAATGTCGCATTTCTTTTGCTCATCAGTACAGTTTTCCCTAACGGAGAGGCGTGTAGGCAACTCTTGCACCAGACAGTCACGTTCTCGCTGTAACAGCTGTAGGGCTTATGTAATTACAACATTGTTTAACGCTTCACATTACTGAAAACGTTGGCAGTCAGACACTGTGATGTACCTCTCACACAAAACCTCTCTCCAAAATCGATCGGGCTAAAACTCGGACAAAATAACTTTTGTCAAAACTCTCGTACGCACAAACTTAACCAAAGACACACTATAGTACTAACCAGTACTTCGGACGCAAAAACTTGGCTGGGCAATGCCAGTCACACTCAATCTCGGACACACGAACTTCGCCGGTGTCACGGCACTACACCTCGGACACGAGAACTCTTCGTCTTGTACTGCTTGTTTTCGTAGTATATTTTTGTCGTATGGAATAAGCGTGCGAGTGTGACTCGCTGAATGTCTATGTGTGTGCGTCGGTCTGTCGCACGCGCTGCGTACAGCCTCAGCAGCCAGCTGTGGCTGTGGTTCGCCGGCGCGCAGTGTGGTATGGCCTGTGAGATTGCACATTACGGCTTCCCAGCCTAAGGCCCAAACTCAGAGGCTAGCTCACGCGTCAGTGATGCGATGAGCTCGACATAGCCGACGTAGTGTGACGTCAGTCTCTCTCTCTCTCTCTCTCTCTCTCTCTCTCTCTCTCTCTCTCTCTCTCTCTCTCTCTCTCTCTCTCTCTCTCTCGCTCTCTCTCTCTCTCTCTCTCTCTCTCTCTCTCTCTCTGAGTTTCGACTGAGTTCCTGTGTGAGCGATGCAGCAATCAGTATCCCCAATTTTTCAGTTATTAGACGAGACCCCTTGTCTCCCGGTCACTGAACTGGCATCCGCTGTCTATATTCATAATTCTATCCAGCACTTAGTTCATCGATGCGTCGACCTAGAAATGATGGGGGGTGGAGTGCGTATGGGTCGAAGTTAAGTGTCCGAAATCAAAACCGGTATTAATTGGGTTTTAATATATAGAAATCCGCCCGCCTCAACGTTTGAGTGGTACGATCAGTTTAGTCAGAACATTGACAGAGCTTTAAAAAAGAAGGCCGACATTCTTCTATTGGGCGATTTTAATATAGATTTACTTAAGCCGCACCCCGCATGGGGTTCAACGTCATCTCTGTCTGGCTTAGTACAGTTAGTGAAATCACCCACCAGAATTACTCCAACTACTTCCACGCTATAGACCACATATATACTAATAAACCCAAAGCCGTCTCTGACGTTGATGTCTCAAATCTTAGTGTTAGTGATCATTATCCTGTGGTTTACTCCTGGTCTTCTAAACTCCCTAAACCAAAAAAGAACGGCCATACAACTATAACGTATAGGACATTCAAACACTTCAGGAAAGACGAATTTCTATTTGATCTAGAAAATACTCCTTTTAATGACGTGCTCCTGTCCTATGATCCTAATACCGCCCTCAGTATTTGGTACTCTCTTTTCCTAAATGTACTTAATAAACATGCTCCTCTACGCGAGAGGAGGGTAAAATCTAACACTCTTCCTCCCTGGCTTACTCCGGAAATCATGCAGGCGATGGCGCTTAGAAACGATCTACGTAGCAATAAAATGTTCACTGAATATAAGCAACAGCGTAACCGTGTTAAATACATGATCAGAGAGGCAAGAAAAAAGTTAGTTCGTGACACGGTTAAAGACAGCAAAGATTCCTCTACTATATGGCGCCTTTTAAACACGCTTACTAGGGGGTCTCCAAGTACGGCAAATACCATTCCCACTAATCTTACTGCTGATACATTCAATGACCATTTTCTTTCGATTGCCAAATCTCTAATATCGCCAAGCCAGGATAACACTTATCACCGTTCAGATCTGCTGTCTGGGTTTTGTCAACAAAGAACAATGGGCACAGTCCCCTTCAACATCCCTATGTTAGCTGTTCATGAAGTGGGTTTACTTATAAGTAACCTTCCAAATAAAAAGTCCTCGGGACCTGATGACATCAGCCCGAAAATACTTAAACTGTCTCTCCCATACATTGTAGAATCCTTAACTTATATTTATAATCTCTGTATCCAGCATAACACTTTTCCTAACGAACTAAAATATGCCAAAGTAATTCCACTTCCAAAAACAAAAGATCGTTCTGACCCTAATAATTATCGGCCTATTTCTTTATTATCTGTTTTGTCCAAACCACTGGAAAGGCACGTTCATAAACACCTGCTTGCTTACCTAGAAAACCGTAAGCTCCTCCACCCTTTCCAATCCGGATTTCGTCAGCAGCATTCATGCCACACAGCACTTACACGCCTTGTTGACACATGGCTCAAGGGTTGAATAAGTCACCGTTAACAGGAGTAGTCTATCTGGATTTTAAGAATGCTTTTGATCTGATTAGCCATACTATTCTGACTGCTAAGCTTCACACATACCTCAATAACGGAGACGCAGTTGCTTTTTTCACATCTTACCTTACTAAAAGAAAACAAAAGGTTCTTGTTCATGGCTCATACTCCTCTCTCAAAGATGTAAGCTTCGGTGTGCCCCAAGGGTCTGTACTGGCCCCCTACTGTTTTGCTTATTTGCCTCTACATATTACGTGCCAAGATGTACAATGCGACCTGTTTGCTGACGACACCTCAGTTCATACTACTAGTAAAGATATACAGGTAATTTCCGACAACCTACAACAAAGTCTTCATGAAGTATCAGCTTGGTGTATAAACAATTCTATGGTTGTTCATCCAGCCAAAACGAAATCGATGGTAGTCGCCACGCGCCAAAAACAGCAGATAACGCCTCTATTACTTAACCTTTCACTTGAAGGTAGTCAGGTAGAACAGGTAAATGAACATCGAGTACTGGGGATTACAATCGACAGTCAGCTAAAATGGCAAGCTCATACAGACGCCTTATGCAAAATAGTAGCCAAAAATCTCTTTATATGTTATCAAAACTGAAATATTATACTGATTCAGATACCCGTAAACTATTTTATAACGCTCACATACGTTCTTATATCGATTACGCGTCAACGGTATGGGATGGATGTAGTGAGGTCCATTTAAAGAGACTCAATTCCCTACACAGACGAGCGGCCAAAATAATCTGCCCTGATCCACACCTAAGCACTGAAGAAAAGCTCTCAAAAGCAGGTCTCCTGCCTCTTCAAGGTCATTTTAAATATAACAAAGCAATCTTTATGTTCAAAGTGTGGAAACGCAAAACACCTGAGTACATCTCCACTTTGTTCCGTAAGTCTGAGTCCAAGCTTGGAAACATCAGAAAGCTTTTCATAGTCCCTAAACCAAGAATCGATCTATATAAAACTAGCTTATCCTTCTCAGGGGCACATATCTGGAATGCACTTCCCGACCATGTAAAATCCACCTCCTCGCTAGCGTGTTTTAAAAAGTTTCTCTGCAAATATTTTGTGGATCACTCGTAGGGATGCCTTAACCACTTGTATTATATGTTGTTTTTTATGCTGGGTCCAATTTATTCCCAATTAAGTCTGTTATCCTTTCCATTTATCATTTGGACCACTTAGCTCTGTCTATGTGTGAAGGGGGGCGGGTGGGTTGGGGGGTGTCTGTGAGTCTATGAGTATGTCTGTCTATGTGAACAGTGTTGTCATCTGTTTGCAAGAATTATGTTTACTTATATGTATGTATATTTGTAGTTAGTCTTGTAGTTGTTAGCAACGGCAGGTTTGTAAAATGGCTGTGTCGATGACGATGCCAATGCCTAAACCGTTGTAAAATAAAGTTTCATTGATTCATTGATTCTCTCTCTCTCTCTCTCTCTCTCTCTCTCTCTCTCTCTCTCTCTCTCTCTCTCTCTCTCTCTCTCTCTCTCTCTCTCTCTCTCTCTCTCTCTCTCTCTCTCTCTCTCTCTCTCCTCTCTCTCTCTCTGCGACTACTGCGTTCTGATACTGTTATCAAATAAGTAAGTGTATGGGCGCGTGTGTATCTGTGTGCGTGCATTTTGTGCATGTTTGTCTATGTTGGTGTGTGTGATGGTGTGTGTGTGTGTGTGTGTGTGCATGTATGTGTGTGTTTGGTTAGTCAGGAGGAAGTAAAACGTCTAGATAATCTTCACGTTTATGCTTCCAGTTTTGCGTTCAATGTACCAGAGGTAGTCTTAACAGGGTGCAATGTATATGTATGGGTTTATTATGTAATTGTATTTCATGTTCTGTGTGTAATACATATTAGCCAGACGTGGGTTGGGACTGTGCTCAGGACATACATCACGATACCAGTTTGTCCGGGCCTTTAATCCAATGTTTGAGCCGTAGCGGGTCTGACCTACCTCTGATTTACGTACTTCCGTGTGTGTGCGTGCGTGCGTGCGTGCGTGCGTGCGCGTGTGTATGTGTGTGTGTGTATGTGTGTGTGTGAGCGCGTGTGCGTGCCGGCGTGCGTGCGTGTGTGTGTGTATGTGTGTGAGAGTGTGTTAGTGTGTGTGTGTGTGTGTGTGTGTGTGTGTGTGTGTGTGTGTGTGTGTGTGTGTGTGTGTGTGTGTGTGTGTGCGTGTGTGTTTCATGCAGTTCGTAGCAAGGACAAGAATGAAAAAAGGTCTGCGCACCTATTCTTTTATCCTTGGAAAATAAAGTTTCATTTCATTCATTCTCTCTCTCTCTCTCTCTCTCTCTCTCTCTCTCTCTCTCTCTCTCTCTCTCTCTCTCTCTCTCTCTCTCTCTCTCTCTCTCTCTCTCTATCTCTCTCTCACACTCTCTCTCTCTCTCTCTCTCTCTCTCTCTCTCTCTCTCTCTCTCTCTCTCTCTCTCTCTCTCTATCTCTCTCACACACACTCTCTCTCTCCATCACCCCTTCACTGCCGAGGAAAAGTGATTACGATCCATTTGCAAGAGACGTAGATTCTGATGAGACGCCGCGACTGCGGGGTCTCATGAAAATCTATGCGTCTTGCTGAGACTGACCAGCTTGTATCGACTGATGCTTCTCCGGATGGTTTTAGCTTGTGGTCGTTATAAGAACAACGATTTCAAAAACAAGAATGTACGAGCAGTGGCCGGGAAGGTGTTAATTCACCCCTAAAGCCCTGACATGTTACGACAGGATACGGATCGATAGTTCAAGGGTGGTGTCGGATAGCTTGGCGCCAGTAGGTGCCAAGCTATTTCGACACCACCATTGAACTATCATGGTCGATAGTGTCTCCAGAACTGTGATAAAGATCTCAAAGAATTTTTTTTAAAAAATGGGTAAAGTCATTTTTAGGGTGCAATGAGTTGGGTGAAATGTCAATCAGATTTAGCCTCTCGACCAATCAAAACGCTGTAGACCGTGCTTCTGTCAACTGCCAAGGGCAGAAGGTACGGCATAACAACGGATGTTTATGCTTGCGGGGCATGGAAGAGCGTCGATGTTTCCATTATTTTAGCCAGTTTCGGTGGTATTGGGAAGCACTGTTGTTATGGGGAGTGTAACTCAAATTCCTGATACCCCAATCCATATTCAGGTGAAGAATTTTTCCGTTCCCGAAGCCTTTATCCTGACCGGCAGACACGAAAAAAATGCGAAAGAAAAGTTTGCGGTCGGCTACATGATCAGCTGAACCGTGAGAGAATCACAATTTGAGACATCGCTACATATGATTGACAGTAAAATTTCTGCTTTTCCGTTTTCCATCATAGTATTCACAGACTAACTCCGGCGATCACTTGTAGGGGAGGAAATCCATGTATAAAACACTTAAGCAAAAACGTCTCGCGCGACCGTCCAAAGAAAGGTAGAATCAATCCGAAAACAGGGTTTGATAGAGATTGTATTGATGCATCTTAGGACAAAGCCAAATTTCAAAACGCGCATCGATGCAGAAGCAGTTCCAGTTTGAAAAAAAGTGACACATTGTTTCATATTAGGCACCATTTGCCTAATATGAAACACTGTGTCTCCTATTAGGAAGCAGTGTGATTATTTGTCCATCCATCCATCATACTATGTATATCCAATTGTGACAGATGTTATCATACAAACTTCTAATTTGGCACAGTGATCATATTTGACAATATCTCTGATTGTCACTTGCGCTGACCTCCATGAAAGGTCAAGGTTACAAAGGTCAATAAACGGGTGATTTGTAAATAAAATAGCTATAAACTTATTTAAAACTTGCCAAAGAGAAAACTGATGATACAACGTTTGTTTGCAGCTCTACTAAGTTAACTTCTCGTTAAGGTCAAAGGTCACGAGAAGAAAGAAAGCTTTTATTTTAGGTTGTTGTTATTACAAGTAGTTCGTATTTAAACTTTGCAGTAAGACCCCTGTATAAATATTTGCTAGGGATTAAACTGTCTATGCATATTAATTTTATTGGCTCCTTTCAAAGGTCAAAGGGCAGGCATGACAACACGTGTGCTGCAAATGTTTTATGTATGGGTGGAATAAAAGCTACTGTATTTAGTCTTTCCACCTCAAAAGTTCAATTTGATACAAGCTAGCATTATCGACACAGGTTTATGTACATATTCAGAAACAAAATCAGACGGAGAGGGGTGTTCCAAGGTGCACGGCTCCCAGGATATTTTTTAATGTGTAATTTTCCATTTTGGGGAGTTTGGAAATCCCCCCCCCCAAACACACACACACACACACACACACACACACACACACACACACACACACACACACACACACACACACACACACACACACAAGAGCACAAAAGCCTCACAGTGGGTTACCTACCATTTCATGTGAAAATGGGTTCCCATATTTCTATTTATTCTAGGGCTTTGGAATTGATGCGAATGTTTAGAACTCACCTTATAACTAAGCTCTATAACTTAAAATAAAATAGACATTTTCTAGAAACAGAGCCACTAGATGCAGAAAAAATGGGTTTCTACCAATAAAGTGGGTGGGTGTCTCTCTCACACAAAAACTGGCATTACAGTCAAAATGGGTGTTTCACAACATTAGGCGTCTGTAATAAAGTCAAGTGCATGGAATACTTTTTTTTTTCACATTCATTTTTTTTTTTTTTTTTTTTTCAACTTAATGTGTATGTACGCATTAACATTCTTAACATTGTATGGTGCAAAATTGAATGAACACTGGCCTGTAACCTTTCGATTATGATTTTTACAGAGGAAATCTTTTAGAAATTGCTACGTTTTGTCCTTCTGAAGCAAAACAGTTTATCATGGCATTTATGTGAGAATTTTGGAAATTAAACGACTTTTTAAAAAAAAATGTACTCTGCAGTTTGAGACAAACAGCAAAAGAGCATTTTGAATATTAACCCTTATTATTCGGAATACACCAGTGTGTGCAACAAGTGTGACTAAAATAGTCCAAAGGGTAGTGGCAGAATAGCTTGGCGCCTCTAGGTGCCAAGCTATTGTGGCACCACCCTTGAACTAATAATGCCATTGGTCTATGTCCTCATCTGTAAGTTCTGTAATGTAGCTTGCATATACGGCAGTGTACAAATTTGAAGCTTTTAGCCTCAGTATGATGCAGGTTAAAAAGTGTGGGAAAATATGAAAGACAGAAAAAGACCCAGATGAAGAAACTAACACTTAACTTATTCTACCCCAGACACACCAGAGCAAAATAAAGATCGACCATGATAGTTCAAGGCTGATGCCAGAATAGAGTGGCGCCTATGGCCGCCAAGCTATTCTGGCATCATACTTGAACTATCGTGGTCGATCTGTGTCCTGCCCTGCAACGCAGTTTTCAGAAGACGACTTCAACATTTGGGGATTCCGGTCTTGGGGTAGAATGAGTTAAAATGACAAAACAGAACACTGACATTAATTAATGAACTGACAACATAGGAAATCAATCACTTGAAACTTCAGCCTTTATTAATCACATCAAAGGTGCATGCATATAAAAACACAGTAATTGTTTGTAGACACTTCAAATCAAACAATCAAGAGCAGTCAAACCTTTTTCTGCCAACTTTGTGATGAGGAAAACTAGTTCTTGCCCAAGTTCGGCACGTAAAGGGTTACCGCGACTTATGTGCCTCTATTCATAAAATGGAGAGAGAAATATAATACTGAGTTCTAGCAAGTGCGACAATAAAGTTTAGCCGAGTTGGTATACCTCGTCCAGTGCCTAGGTTAAATGCACCAGTGGTGCCAATGTTGCTATATTGGCAGCAGACCGGTCGCTCGGACCGGTCTGGTGCACCCGATCGGTTTAGAGCGTGTGCTTTCTGCACCTGTAATGGGCAACCTCGGAGAAAGAATCACGTGAGCTTCGTTTGACTGCTGCAAAATAACATGAATAAAGAATAAACCCTTTCCCATATATGCAATCCAGCAATTATGCATCCATCCTTATGCTAGCACCACGAAACATTACGCGATTTGGCAGATTTTTAAAAATAGCTTTTTTAAACCCTCAATGGAGGTGATTTTTGCGACATCTGCGTCGTTTGCGGCAGAAAGCACCGTCAAAGTTGAAGTTCGAGAAATGAGCGCACTACATGTACAATAGACTTGATTCAGTGGTGTTGGGCATGACTCAAGCCTCCGCCATCTCAACACAAAACTGGCGTGTTCGGGGAGATAAAAGGCTACAAGTTAAAACCGCAAACGAACCTTTTTTTTTTCCGACTGCGATCACAATCTTCTGTGTGAACGTACAAGACCACACTACAAGTGCACAAGCCAACCTGCGCACGCAGTTCTGGTGCACATGACCGGTCCGAGCGACCGGTCTGGTGCGAAAATAGCAACAGTGGCACCGCTGGTGCGTTTAACCTAGGTAGAGGGCGAGGTATACCAACTCAGCTAAGGTTTATGCTTCCTGTGACTTTAGAAACAACAATGCACAGTATGCAAAGTGTACTTTATAGTAACCCACCCCCCCCCAAAAAAAAAAAAAACAGTTACAGACATTTCCAAAATGATCCAGGCGTACATCAGATAAAAACAAGCTATACACACTGAAAAAATAACACTCTTGTAATAAATGTTTATCATGTTGACAATGGTTTTCTTACCTTATTATTGTCTTTCATCCCGATTGGTTGTACATTGCTGAACGTCCGGACGTGCCAGCACTGATAATGAAGGGGGAAAAAATAAAATAAAATAATGAACAGAATATTGAATGTATGTCGCCATCCAGTCTAATACGCTAAATAAACTTAAGATCATTTAGCAACACACATCCAAAATCAAGAGAGATACACCACCACCACCCTCCCCCCCTCCCTCCCCCCCCCCCCCCGCAAAAAAAAACACAAAAAACAACAACAACAACAAACAAACAAACAAACAAACAAATTATTCAGACCCAAAAGGTGACTGCCAGTCATGTAAAATGCTAAGAAAAGAAGTGCCCAATGGAGAAAGAAACAAGCTTAGAAAAGACGGTTACAACACAATTCAGTAAGATTTCGGGTAAATCCGCCTTGTCAAAACAGACAAACAAACAGAGAGATCAGTCGCTACTTATCTTTGTTCACAGAAGGAATGTGCTGCACATTCCTTCTGCCAATGAAGATAAGTAGCGGCTAATCTCTCTGTTTGTTTGTCTATTTTGACAAAGGGTATTTACCCGAAATATTAATAAATTGTGTTGTACCCGTCTTTTCTAAGAGTGTTTCTTTCTCCGTTGGGTACTTCTTTAATGTTACACAGCATACAAAATGATCCAGGTGTACATCAGATAAAAACAGTGCTATACACGCTGAAAACAACCAAATAATAACGTTCTTGTAATAAGTCTTTATGTTGACAATGTTTGTTTCTTTTTCTCTTATTATTGTCTGTCGTCCCCAACCGCCGTTTCATCAGCAGTTCCCTTTTCAAAGTTTTACATGTTATATACAGTATACAAAATGATGCAGGCGCACCAACCCCATAGTAGCACTCTTGTAATAAATCTTTATGTTGACAATGGTTTTCTTACTCCTTATTATTGTCTCTCGTCCCCAACCGCCATTCCATCAGCAGTTCCATTTTCAAAGTTTTACATGTTATAATTATACAGTATACAAAATGATGCAGGCGCACCAACCTCATAGTAGCACTCTTGTAATAAATCTTTATGTTGACAATGGTTTTCTTGCCCCTTATTATTGTCTCTCGTCCCCAAGCGTCGTTCCATTTGCAGTTCCATTGACAAAAGCAAGCTAGACATGCTGAAACCAACCCAATAATAATGAACACTCTTGTAATAAATCTGTATGAAAACGAAAATGACGCGAGTGTCGGAGAATCTCAATTCATTTCTTTTGTAACTTTTTCAGTCTGTTGCGGATGTAATCCTTAATGTTTGTCCAGCGCCTATGTCTAAGTGCTGACTCTTCTGCAATTGCCTGCTGTATCTCGGCCTTTCCATGAAGTTTGTTCACGACGAGGTGTGACTTGAAACGAGTTTCAACAGCTTTCTCTTCAGCTTTCCCCCATGGTTCCTTGTAAATCTAGCTTTCTTTCAAACAGGAGCCGACGCAGAACTGTCATCATCAAAACTATCTAGTTTGTCATCAGGCTCTGGACATCTTTTCTCGGTCATGCTCATTGATTCCTGTGTTGTTGACTTGCTATTTGCTTCATTCACATGTGCTGTTTCCCCGGAGACCTCTCTGCGAGTTTCTGATGTGTTTTCATTGTCAAAGTCAATCTCTTCATCATCGCCCAGTTCAGCTCTAATGCAACTCTCAAAATCTGTCATCCCATTGTTAACTGACAGAAGAATCTTTGCCACTTTTGCCTTTTGAAGGACGTCTTGAGGTTGGCGGTAGATATGGCGATGTATCCGAATAATATGACCAAGGAAGTCTGCCAGCTGATCCTGGTCTAACTCCGAGATGGCCATGGACTGAGCCAAAGTTGCAACCTGCTTCCGTAACTGAGTAAATGTGAACATAGCTGGGTTTGACACTTGTGCTTGTAGCGCATGTTCCTTCAGAACCTCTGTAAGGCCTCTGACCAGAAGGTGTGGCAAAGATGTACTGGGAACCGGCGAGAGCTGGCACTGATTGCCTCATTTGAAGGATTCTGTCCACAGTTGTCATCATCTTCTTCGTCAGCAAAATGGGAACACTCCTATTAAACTTGCCCCTGATTTCCACTCGCTGAAAATGATTCACCATTTTCTCCTTAACCTCTGTGAGACCTTTCAAGATATCTTGATTGGTGATCGATCCAATCTTAGCATTCTGGAAGTCTGATACCTTCATTCTCTAAACTTTTCCCCCTTGTTTTCGGTTGAAAAGTGATACAGCGCAAAGAGTTGCTTTAACCACTGTCGGATAATCTTCCGAAACCATCCTTGTCTCAAGAAGCTGTTGGACCTTCCTCACATCTTCACATGATGGGATCAGCTTGGGTTTGTTCATGGCCATTTTTCCGACTGACTGGGCTGCTGTAGCAGACACACAATCGTACCAGTCCCCGGTGAAGACAGAGTCAAAGCGCTGCGCCTCAGAGAGCTCCTGTCGCCACCTGTCATCTGAACCATGCCCAAGCTGTTTGGATGCCAGCGACTGTTTGATCTGTGAACATTTTTTCAAAGCATGGCCTATACGCATTGCAAGATTGCCTTTTTTGAACTGATGTGTGTCCTCATCAAATTCTGCTAGCTCTTTTACAGCCAGTACAACATGATCAAAGCTAGCTGAATTGACCACGGCATTTAAACTTGTGATTTTCATTTCTGACCTCACTCTAAGAATCTTTAATAGTCTCCCTAACTCCCGCATCCTGGAGCTGATTTGCCCAGCCGTGTGTTCTTCAATGTCCCTGCAGTCAAATAATCTCTTTCCATACTCCAGAAGCAAGGGGTCAGTTCTGATGAGACGGCTTATCTCATCATCTCTCTGTCTGGCTAAAACCTTATGATAGAAGGAAAAGTCAACGTCTAAGGGTATTGGAAGCATTAGCCTCCCACTTTGAGCAGCCTCACCTCGCTTAGCGAACTGAAACCCTCCTTGTTTCTGACAGCACCGTTTTGAGTGTACAGAGATCAGCTTTTTTTGATAGAGCCCTTTGCAATGGCTACAGGCGAGAAGGTCGTCTACCTTACTAGTTTTGGTGCGATACTTAGGAATCAAACATCCTGATTTCTTTTCAAGAACTGCAACATTATGCATGTAATCACCCTCATTTTGTATTCTGATCCATGCTTGACATCTCTGCTTATCATCAAAATTTTAGCAACGTCTGCCTCATCTGCATGGACATCGTGTAAGTGCGTGCTCATTTTCAAAACAAGCTTGCCACAAAATTTGCATGCATGTTTCTTGTCCCATTTGTACTTTCCTTTCCCTCTCTGCGACACGTGCACACCCGTTTCTTTGGTAAGCGCTCTTTCCCCACCCCCAACATCATGTTCCTTCTGCCTATCCACATTGTCATTGCCACCCCCTAATTCATCCCCTAACGCACACTGCACCTTGCTGGTACTTGCTTCACTGACACCTGCCCACCCTGAAACAGCCACTTTGAAATCTAACATATTCAATACAATACTGTCTGTGTCAGAGACCCCAGAGATTGATGGTGACACACCGTCTGAATCCTGTGAGCTCGAGCCAGGAACAAAGTCCTCGTCATCACTGTCCTTGTATTGTGATGCGCTTGCACTCTCAGTCTCAGGCCCATCCCAGGCTCCATTTGCCAACTGGAAAAGGAAAGAAAAAAAGAAAGCTGCATTAGTACAAAAGCAGCCCAATTTTGGTTTAAGGGGCCTTGCACAAGAATATAAAGAGTAATCCCGTGTATGACCGATTTACATATGTGTGACCTTGGTGACGAGGGCTGGCTTTCGCAGCAGCAAAATCCATGTTTTCTGAAAATGTAAGCAGTTTTCACACATCTGTCAACCCCGCGTGACCCTTTGAGAGAGGTCACTCAAATTGGTATGTTTACAAAGGTCTTGCCACAAAGTATCCTTGGGCCAAGCTTGAAGAATGTGGCTTGAAAAGTCTCCGAGAAAATGCCACTGTTAACGTTTACCATGGACGCGGACGGACGGACAGACGACCAGTGGCCCAGAACATAAACTCACTTTTGTTTCGCATGCGAGCCAATGAAACGAAGATGATCATAGAATCACTTACCAGTTTGTAATTGGGGGCATTCCGCTGCTGTCTATGCACCCTTCTACCAGACGCACCCTCTGCGACAGACGACGCTGGGCCATCATGCTGCTGCTGACTAATTTTGCCATGGGCCTTGGTCATGTGCCAGGAAGGGGCGTGCTTGTCCACTTCCATAGATCCCGATGGGTGTGGACATCCTGCTGCCATCCGGCGCTGGGTGTGTGCAGAAAGTGCTGAGTGTGACCAAAACGGTGTTGCTGCAAACATGTCAAATACAACCATGTAAACCATTGACATTTTGAACCAGATATATACATAATTACAGCAGTACCCCCTGCCCCCTACGAACAATAACTGGTAATACAGTAAAATGCGACACTTCAGTTGCAAAATCCGAAAAAAACTATTCGTGGAAGTCTGTTCTTCGAATCGCGAGGTAGTTTTGCGTACGAGGATTCAAATACACAATGAAATCTGGCGCCATCTTGTTTACAGTGCATGCATACATGTCAAGTTACTTTTTGATCACAATCACACATGTCAGAAAAAAAAGCAACCCAATCGCGTGACAGATTGACCTTGTAATGTGTTATTGAACGAATTCCTTTCGTTGAAGAAGAAAGCTTTTGTTAAATTCGTGGGGTTCTATTATCTGTTACTACAAGACTGACTGAGCAGCACTGAGACGCGGGTCATAGCAGACGGCCGGCGTCTCAGTTTTCTCGGCCAAACGGGTCCATATAGGCTACTGTGCAATTGTATCTGATTGGGAGCATCTCAGTTAAATAACTGCGCTGAAGAAGTACACTTGGGCGTGCTTTTAACTAAGAAATATTGCATAAAAACAATCTTACCTGATGGAACGACGGTTGGCGGGACGAGAGACAATAACTCAGTTCACTCTGCGCAGCCGAACGACGCTCGCTTCCGTGGTAACACACTGGCCCATTGCGTTTAAAACACACAACATTAGGTAAACCTGCAAAAATGGGACATCCAATTTTTATATTTTTTTCTGACTTTTGAATGAAAGATAATGCAGAAACAACCCTCAGAAAAAAATGGGTGCCTGACTTGGTCACCCAGAATTTTACACACACCCATTTTCCAGAAGGATGGTAAAGAAAGTCGCCCATATTAGTGGTTTTGTGCACGCACACACACACACACACACACACACACACACACACACACACACACACACACACACACACACACACACACACACACACACACACACACACACACACACACACACACACACACACACACCCTCCAGCGCCTCTTCTTGGAAATTGTAAACGGTCAGTCGTGTGATTTTTCGCCCATTGATAAAAAGGTCTCCAGACCTCTCTCCCCCTTCCAGCGACCTCCCACCCGCACTAACACCAGCACCACCCACCCCTCGTTTGATAGGCAACCAGTGGCGCATTCGTAGGTCCTCCCTCTCTTCGCATTCTCATTAACTGTGACTCCGCCGACAGGAAGAGTTCCCACGGAAAGGTCTACGAAACTCCCGCACGTTCTTTCTTCTTTTCTTTTTTTTTTAAACTGCCCTATACCCCTAATGAAAGGTCATTCGCAATCGTATTCGTGGTATATGCATACTTACATACTTTCAATCTTTTGCTCCCAAAGTTAACTTTTAAAAAATGTGTGTGCAAACAATGACTAATCTTTACAAACACATCGACCTGGGATGACCTTGACCTTTTCTACAGGTGAAATATGTAGGTAAAGTTGTTCTTGTAAACTACAATTGTGTCGAGTTTAAAAATCAGTGAATGTTATAGCCCCTAAGAAATTGCCTTATACAAACCGCGCGCATACACACACGACGGCTGAAGAGCGGCTGCATGGACGATTGGTGACTACATTTATGCTGTTTCACATTTGCTGTCACACCTAAGCCAACATCGTTTGCTCTTGGAACAACTATTTAGCCCCCACCCTCTCCACGCAGACAGTAATGCGCCATTTTGTCTGTCTGAAAGTATTCCCGACAACTGTACGCGTCATCTTGAAGTGATGTAGTGACATAAACTTGGTTTTTGACGTATCTGTTTTATTCTCTTCACTACCACTAGACGCAAATATTGCTCTGAAATCTTTCCAAATTCAGTTCCAAGGAACCCCAAACGTCAAATAAATATATGTTGTGTCAGCAAGAGCCAAAATCGCCATGAGCCCCCGCGATTGCACGAGGCTCATGCGGATCTATGTGTCTTGCAGATGGATCCTTTTGAGAGTTTCTCGGCTGTGAAAGGGTTAAGTGCAAATATCATCAAACAAAAGTTGGAAAAAATCGGGCCTGTGGTTTCAGAGATATTGCCTGCTCAAAGGCTCACACAAATATGGCCTCTGTGATCTTCACCTTACAGGTCGTAAATTCATTCTGTTAAAAACATCACCTATGAGGGTAAGGCGTCTTTTCATAAAAATTCAGAGCAAATCAGTACAGCGGTTTCAGAGGTATTCTCTACTCAATAATCTGCAAGAAAGATATGGCAACTATAACCTTGACCTTGAGTTAGAGGCACAGTAAAGATTGATGGCAATGTGTGATATGGTAAAATACAATAATCTAAATTTTGGATTGCCGGAATAGGCCCAATGGGTATTGAGATATTGCCTAGCACACAATTGTGCACAAAACAAATATGGCCGTTGTAACCTTGGCCATTACGACAGTGAATAGATTCTGGTATGCAACACTCTGTGTCCTCACAAAATATCACAATTTGCCATTCGGATCACATCGTTTCGGTGTTTACATAGTCTAGCAGATGCGGCCCTTCATAGACGATCAGCCGTTTACGAGATAATAGTGATTTTCTTCAGAGTGACAAAGGTTTGGGTATATCAAAATGAAGTATGGGATGAATACATTAATAAATTATGCCGCCGGAGGATGGAGACATTTTTCTGTAGCTAAGTTTGTACCGACGTTACCGACAGACGATTTTCCGCCATTTGCAGTTGTATTTTGGGGGACCAGCTGTTACGCTATCCACATTAGAAACCAGACCAAAAAGGTTTCACATTAGAAAAGTTGCTTCAATAAATTAGACCGCCTGGAGTCACAGTTTAATATAATAATATTAAGAATACATTTTTGGAGATAACTCACAATAAATGACTAAAAATAATTTGTACTTTGCGGAAACATTTCAAATCATTAGCGCTCCTATCTGTTTACACTTGGTATTTTTTGCATGTGGCCCCGACGGCGCAGTGAACGGTAATGTGCGGGGAGCTGTAACGACACGCATATCCTCTCAAAACAATGTGAATAATCTGTTTTATGTAATGTTCCGATGGAATGATGATCTGTACTATGATATTTGATTCACAGAGGATATTTCGACTCAAAATTTTGTGGACCATATGCCCATATATGTATCAGTCCCAATGCAATATCCCCATACGAAACGTATACGGATGCACATTAATCATCAATAGCTGGCAATTAAAATGAAGGTAGCTGCACATCCATTCTTCTGCCAGACTAATTCTTGCCTTTCGCTGTCACTGTTAAATTACATTGTCAAATGTGTTTACATAACAAGCTGACTTATTTTCTCAAAACAGAGAGAAGTACACCCCATGCACATAATTATTAAATTCATGGCAAAGGGCTTATTACATATTGATCTTGACAGTGTAGCCTTGATGTGCAGTTGCGTAGGGGGTGGGGTGGGGGGAGGATCTACGTACTGCATAATGTACACATACTATTTCTTTCACTGTTTCCATCAGCCTGTCATATCACCATTGGGCTCAATGAGTTCTTATGTTTTATTTGAATGAGTTACAGGGAAGGCAAGTTACAGTCCAGCCTCACGAAAATCAACCATAGGAATCAAATCTTCAGACTGTCTTCTCCAAGAATATTTTGATCACCAAATAAAAATACAATTCATTTTGTGTGTGTGTGTGTGTGTGTGTGTGTGTGTGTGTGTGTGTGTGTGTGTGTGTGTGTGTGTGTGTGTGTGTGTGTGTGTGTGTGTGTGTGTGTGTGTGTTTGTCAACACATATTTCTGCACTTGTTTTCCAAAGATATTGGGATTAAGAGATCTTCTGGCACCCCCTTTCATTTCATTGGGCCCCTTCCTCCCTGGTGGTACAGACCCACGTTTACATCTGATAATGCGCCAAACACTCAATAAACTGCCTATAGATCCAAAGTGTTTGTGGTTGTAAAGGACTCATGCAGATGTCCAAAGTGCAACATGTTGCATGCTGTAAAAGAGAGAGTACCGCACCACTTGGTTTTAACTGTCATGGTTGAACAATGTTTTGGAACTTGATTAATTATATATTACTGTGACATTATAATCCTATCAGTTGCATTGGTAGGCTATGTTGTGATGTGGTCAATGCCATTCAGTCTCAGTGATCCAGGGCCGGACCCAGGGGGGGGGGGGGGGGTTACCTGAGTTCCGGAACCCCCTTACAACTAAAAAAAAAAAAAAAAAAAAAAAAAAAACCAGTGAATTTTTTTATGCAAAGGGAGTTCCAAAGTTTTATTTTTTAATTGTTTTTTTACTGTTTTTAAAACATTGCAGTTTTTAGTCGCTTTTGATCCAAGGTACAAAGAGTTATTTATAGACAATTCAACGGAAATCCATTTCAAGGGATCCGTTGAAACGTCCAAAGCATTTTCCCGTTGAAACGACCAAATAACCCAACCCATAACCCTAAATTACTAAATGCAGCCATATTTTCTTGTTCTGGCCGCAAGCCTTTTCCAGCACCTTCACCTTGATACAGCCCTAATCCCCCAAAAACGACTTTTTCAGAAAGATTAATTAAGACGCTAAGTTGATAATTATGATAATTCGTTGTAACGAGCATCCATTGAAACGACCATCGTTGAATCGTCCAAAAACATCGTTGAAATGGATTTCCGTTGAATCGACCAGGTACCCAAAAGAGTTGCTCTCCTTCAGTGCACGTCTTTCCGAGAAAGATCAGTGAAAAGACGTCTGACGTCATTAAGGTTTGTGGGGGGGGGGGGGGGGAAGTTTACACCTAGATCTATTTTCTTTGGTAACATTTCACTTTTGCTGTCTCCCCGAAAATGCCGAAACTGAAAAAAAACAGATGCTGATGGCAGTAGGCGACTGTCATGCTGGTTTTCATCAAGCTCCATTTCAGAATGTGGGTACATTTTTAAATCCAATTTTGTCTCATAAAAGAAATGTAGTCAGTAGAACTAAGTAAAATTCACCCATTCCGAATTCGATTCAAATGAGCACGTGGCGATGGCGCCGGTACTTCCTTCCTGTGAGTGTAGCCTACGCTGTAGGAGCTGATGCTAGCTGCATATAATGAACATCATAGATATAAAACAGCCCCACTTATTAAAATACCAAAACGGCTAACAATTAAAGTAGCCTAAAATTTATTTCACAAAGTATTATGATATATAACTTTAAAAATGTCAATTTAAAGAATAAAGATATCGGCATCAATGATCAATATTGTTTTTATTTATAAAAAATCTTTGGACGGCAAAATATCGTTTTCAACAACAAAACCAAGGGCTAAGTTATAAAGTATCGTTATCACTAGTGCAGCTTACTAGCAATGTATTGTGACGTAAATCTCTTCGGAGAGCAGAACAGAACCGTCTTGATGGCTGACTATGGAAACCATAGCCTATCTGACGCCACTTGTTGACAGCGTAGCCGTCAATTGTGAGGCAACATAGCCTTTCCGGGTGCGAAACCGTCATGACGACTTCGGTTTCTGGAACGACAAGAAGCCATCATGACGGCATCCCAACCACTGCCTTTTTTACATAATAAAATGGAAAATAAAACTGTGCTGAAATTTTGCCAACTGCTGAAAATCAGCAAATTTGTTAACAGTTCCTATGCCTGTGAACAGCGTGCTACAAAATAAGATTATTCACCCTTAGGCCTTTTGTTGATGAAATTTAAAACAAACTAAGAACTAGTCAGAAAACCACTGTTTTTCTTTTTTTATATTAAATTATTATTATAAAATTGTAGTAGACGTGTTAACACCTGCAATGCATAATTATATATAAGATGTTGAAAAGACGGCTCTATTTTATTTACATTTTTGTTGTTGCTTTTAGGATAATTTCATGTTTTAATTTTTATGTTATGTCTTTGTTTTTTTCTTTTTTTCTTTTAGTTTGTTGTTGTTGAGTAAATTGTAAAGCGCCTAGAGCTGTTTACAGGTAAGCGCTATATAAGAAAACCTTTAATAATAATAATAATAATAATAATAATAACAATAATAATAATAGTAATAGTAATAATAATAATAATAAAAGTTGTTTTTCTAAAGGGCAGATGATGCAGTTCCTCGAAAGAGACAAAACTCAACCCAAAGTGAGACCACTGGTAGTGGAGTTCAAAACAGTGACATGGGAACAAGTAAAAGCAGTGTTGGTGAGTAATTTACTGCCACCCCCCCCCCCCCCTCCAAAAAAAATTAAATACAACCTGAAATTGATACGTGATTGAGTGTTTCAATTTAATAATTAATATTAAACAAAATGACTGGTGGGTTCCATTGGCTATCATTAGCCTGAAGAAGACTCTATGAGTCATAAGGTAGCAAAGATTTTGTCCATCATTTGGGGGAGGGGTCTAAAAAGAAAAACTGTTATTTCAGATCATAAATATATATCTAAGCTTGACTGACGTGTGTAAACGAAGATATATATATGTGCTTTAAATGTAATTATCTTGTTGCAGGTCTCTCTCTCTCTCTCTCTCTCTCTCTCTCTCTCTCTCTCTCTCTCTATATATATATATATATTATATATATATATATATATATATATATATATATATATATATATATATATATATATATATATATATATATATATATATATATATATATATATATATACAAATCTAGTTTGTCATTCTCGGGAACGCAGACTTGGAAATCCGCTTCCTCTCTAGCCCGTTTCAAAATCAGTCACTTCAAGTACTTCTCGAAGCAGTCGTAATCATTACGTTGTGAAATATATACTGCCCTGTATACCCTTTATGTATGCTCCCAATTACAAACTCTGTGGGTTCGTGTGTGATGGTGTGTGTGTGTGTCAGTTTAGGTGTGTGAGATCGTCATGGGACTTTCTTTCCCTAAACTAGCAATGTTTTTGTTTCATTTACATTTAACTATATACTTAGTTTTTTTGTATTTTGTCTCGTAGTTTTGTAGCAACGGCAGGTTTGAAAAATGGCTATGTCTATGACGATGTCAATGCCTCAACCGTTGGTAAATAAAGCTTCATTGAATCATTGAATCATTGAATATCTCTCTCTCTCTCTCTCTCTCTCTCTCTCTCTCTCTCTCTCTCTCTCTCTCTCTCTCTCTCTCTCTCTCTCTCTCTCTCTCTCTCTATGATCTCTCTCTCTCTCTCTCTCTCTCTATAATCTCTCTCTCTCTCTCTCTCTCTCTCTCTCTCTCTCTCTCTCTCTCTCTCTCTCTCTCTCTCTCTCTCTCTCTCACTGGTACACACACAATCGTTTTAGTATTTCAGACTTCTCAAAGACCCAACTTTTATTTGTATTTCAGACTCCTCCTCAAGCATTGATCAGCCTGCCGGGGGCCTGCTTTCTGAATCCTCTGCCATGCCAATGACCTGCTTTCTGAGTCCTCTTCAGATTCCTCCTCTCAGATCACCAGCAACAAAAATATCGATTTTGGTGAAGTTTTCAAGAAACACACGCGAGTCGTTTCACTGTCAAGCCGTGACAAGGAACATCTTCTAAGGCAACACTGGAGACCATCACCTGGTTTTCAGTTTCCAACAACAGTGATAAACAACAAGAACCGAACATTTCAGCATGAGTGGTTGCAAAAGTACTCCTGGCTTGTGTATTCTCCTTTCGAGGATGGGGCTTACTGCAAGTATTGCCTATTATTTGCAAAGTCTACTGAAAACCTGGGCAAGTTTGTGAAGACGCCATGCAAGAACTGGAATAAAGCCTGTGATCAGATCAAAAAGCACTCGTTATTACAATACCACAAAGATGCAATGGCAAATGGAGAGCAGTTTTTGACAATCATGGATAAACCAGAGCAGAGCATCGCCAGTGAAATCAATCAGAAAAATGCAGAAAACATCGCTGCAAATCGACAAGTTTTGACAAGCTTCTTCAGGATTGTTGAAGTGTGTGGAAGAAAGGGGTAAGCTCTGAGGGGCAACTGTGATGGTGGCATTCTTCAGAGTGAGAACAGAAGCAATTTCAATGCCCTTTTGAATCTTTGCATCAATGCAGGAGATGAAACTCTCCGGAAACATCTAGATACCTGCGAGAAGAAGGCCACATACATTTCAAAAACTACACAAAACAGACTGATAGAGGTTCTTGGTGATCAGATCCGCAACAAGATTCTTGCAGAAATTATTGCAGCGAAACAGTTTACCGTGCTTGCTGACGAAGTCACAGACAGTTCAAACTGGGAACAACTTTCAATTATATTGAGATTCGTCGAAGGAAGTCTGAAAGTTCGTGAAGAGTTCCTGGCCTTTATCCAGTGCAGAGATACCCCAGGAGAAACACTTTACAACAAGATTGTTGAGTGGCTGGGCTTGTGGGGGCTTGATTTCAACAATGTTAGAGGACAATGTTATGACGGGGCTGCAAACATGGCAGGAAAGTTTAAAGGAGTGCAGGCACGTTTTCAAGCAAGGAACAACAAAGCACTGTACTTTCACTGTGCTTCCCATAGGTTGAGTCTCTGCATTGTAAAAGCATGCGGCTTGCCTGCAGTGAAGAACATGATGGGAGCACTGAGGGAACTGTCACTGTTTTTCTCAAACTCTCCAAAGAGACAAAGAAAACTTGAAGATACCATCGAAGCATCTCAGCCTGACACGACCAAGACAAAGCTTGTTGATCTGTGCAGAACAAGATGGGTAGAAAAACATGAAGCACTGGAGGTTTACACAACTCTCTTCCTGGTTGTTCACGACTGTTTGGGACAAATGTGTGAAGACAGTGACAATTGGGGCAGTGAGACATTGACCAAGGCAACTGGCTTTCTCCACACCTTGAGCACAGTGTTTTCCTCGTTGCATTCGTTGTCGTCCGCAATTGTTTGCGTTACTTAAAACCCTTGACAGTGAAGCTCCAGAAAAGAACAAAAGATGTTGTCGATGCCTACAGGGAAATCAAAGAGGTCAGTAACTGCATGTCTTCTATTAGAAGAGATGTCGACACAGCGTTCGTTGCCTGGTTTGGTGAAGTCAGAAAAATGGCAAATGCTTTGACAACTGATGTTGTTGTTCCTCGTCACGCATCCCGACAGACTCTCCGTGACAACCAACCTGCGGCCACTCCAGAAGAATATTTCAAGATTAGCATTGCCATTCCTTTCTTGGAACACCTGTCAACCGAATTGGACTCGAGGTTCAAAAATGCTGACCTAGCAGTTGATGGTCTCTGTCTGGTGCCAAGCACTTTAATAGACAACCAGGATGGTTTCATGCAGGTTCCAGAAGGGGTGAAGACACTGGCAATGTTGTGGGAGTCTGACCTACCAGACAACGCTACCCTTGATGCAGAATACCAACGGTGGGTTTGCAAATGGCGAAGTGCTGCTGAGAATGCGACAGTTTTCATCCCATCTACGGCATCAGAAGCACTGAAACACTGTGACAGGGATTTTTATCCCAACCTGTTCATCATGCAAAAGAACCTTTGCACCCTGCCTGTCACTACTGCCGAGTGTGAGCGTTCAAACAGTCAGTTGCGCAACCTGAAAAACTACCTGAGCTCTACAATGGGGCAACAGAGAATCAATGCACTTGCTTTACTGAAAGTGCACAGGGATGTTGATATTGACTTCAAAGAGGCAGTGAACTGTTTTGCCAGAAGATACAATTCACAAATGGTACTAATGCCGAGGAACCTAGTGCAGCAAGACTGAAAGTGAAAGCAGGGCCCTGATGTTCATAAACTACAAGGTAAAGCTTTATACCATTAACGATCAACGAAAAGTAGTGAATAATAATAGTATACAAAACATCTCTGTTGATAAAAAAAAATGTGTGTGTGTGTGTGGGGGGGGGGGGGGGGGGTTAAGGGAGGGGCAGGGGATAATTTTTGTACCCCAGAGTTTGTCAGTTCGATTGTTCAAAAAGCTCAAAGTCCCCAGACCATCACAAATGGCTTTTTCAAGGTTCAGATTGCACCAGATTGCACCATTTTGCATCCTTGAAAAAAAAAAAAAATTCCGGGGGGGCATGCTCCCGGACCCCCCTAGAAGGCTCGGCGCTTCGCGCCTTCGCTTTATACTGAATCTGTACCCCCCCCCCCCTCGACTTTTCCCAGGTCCGGCCCTGGTGATCACTGATGGTACAATCTGATGGTACAGTACACTATGCATTGAAAAAATATACAGCACAATGTGAAATAATAATAATAAGGAAATTTATAAGGCGCCAATACATGGTAAGATGCTCTAGGCGCCGTACATATGAACAAAACATACAAATATTACACAAAAAGTTACAAAGCCACATGTACAATTACACAAAAGAACAGAATTATGACTAAATACATGAACACTGATAATCAAAGTGGGAAAAGATGGGTTTTAAGATTGTGTTTAAAACTGGCACTAGACTCACTGTGTCTCAATGATTTAGGAAGATCATTCCAGGCTGATGGACCCTGGTAAGAAAAAGATCTCTGCCCAAATCCTTTAGTCCTTACTGTAGGAATACGAAGCATTTTATTGTCAGACGAACTGCGCAATTGCCTCGAAGGGATATAACAGTGAAGGAGCTCTGAGAGATAAGTGGGTCCAGTGCCAGAAAGAGAAACATGACAAATGGACAAGACTTTGTGCTTGACTCTCTCCTTCACTGGCAACCAGTGGAGAGCGTGCAGGATGGGGGACACATGGTCTGACCTTTTCGCTTTCATGACCAGACGTGCGGCTGAATTTTGGACTCTCTGGAGCCGATCAAATAGATACTGCGGGCATCCAGATACGAGTCAATGCGAGACAGAACAAATGAACAAACCAGAGTTTTTGTAGCCTCTGAGGTAATGAACTGTCTAATAGAGCTAATACGACGCATCTCCAAATAGGCTGCCCTGCAAATGTTTATCACCTGTTTATCCATGGACAAGTCCTGCTCAATTGCAACACCCATGTTCTTCACTGACTGAGAGAAGCTGACGGTCGTGTTCTCAATCATGATATGCTGAGGCAAAGCGGTAGAAGAAGACATTCTTGGTGATGCAATGAGCATGGCTTCCGTTTTTCCTTCATTCAGTTTGAGCTTGTTTTCTGACATCCACAGCCTCACATCAAGAATGCAAAGTGACACGCTCTGGATGATTTCGTTGACCTGACTCACACTACCTGACTTATAAAGCTGTGTATCATCACTGTATGCGTGATTTGAAACAGAGTGTCCAGCAATAATGCTGGACAAAGGCTGTACATACAGTAGGAAAAGCACTGGGCCTAATACTGAGCCTTGTGGGACCCCAAAACGGAGGCTGGCAGGTGCAGAGACATGCCCATCTACAGACACAGTCTGCGATCGCTCAGTAATGTAAGAGTGGAACCAAGACAGGGCAGTGCCATCAATGCCGAAAACAAGCTGGAGACGATTAATCAGGGTAGTGTGATCGATTGTGTCGAACGCGCTAGAAAGATCAAGTAAAGCGAGCACTGACACCTTACCATCATCCAGAGCAAGTAACAAGTCATTCATGATTCTGAGAAGTGCTGTTTCAGTACTGTGACAACATCTGTAGGCTGACTGAAATGGATCCATAAGATTGTTCAAGGCCAGGTGATCCAAAAGTTGCGAAAGCACAATCTTTTCGATCACCTTTGACAGAAACGGTAGGTTTGAGACAGGTCTATAATTCTTAAGGTCGTTGTGATCTAATGAGGGTTTTTTTCAGTAGGGGTTTCACAACAGCACTTTATACATTGAAGGGAAAACACCAGATGCAAGCGAAGCATTGACAATGTGAGTAACATACGGCAGTAAACTATCAAAACAGTTGTACAACAAAGTGGTAGGCACTGGATCGAGCTCACATGACTTAGGGGGCATCTTCATTAACAACTTGCGTACATCGTCACATCATACAGGTCTAAACACAGACATGGTCTGACCATGAAAGCAAAAGTCGATAGAAGAGACTGTTTTTGTCTGAGAAGACTGTGAGTCAAGATCGTCGCGAATGGCTTGGACTTTTTCCATGAAATATGTGGAAAAACGAGATGGAAGTTCTGTCATGGAGTATATGCTATGAAGAGGAGAAGACTTGACTTTGCCCAGCAGTTGATCAGCCACTGAGTACAGTTGCTTACTGGTGTTGCATGCAGCAATCTTCATACTGTAGAAGGACGTTTTTGCCGTGCTCACTAACCTGGTTACAGCTTTCTTGGCAGCAGAAAACAATTGCTTGTGTACTGTAAGCCCAGATTTGCGCCACTGTCTTTTTGCCCTACGACGTTCCTGTTTGGCGGTGCGCAGAGTACTCGCTACAGCATTGTGCCATGGGGTTGATCTACGGGCTAGAATCTTACGACGTGTCGCAGGAGCAAGTTGGTCCAGTGCCGACCGTAGACATTTATCCAGTGCTTCAGCAGTGACCTCGGTAACAGTGGGAAGTCGCTCCAAAAGATCCGCCTCAAATGCAAGTCGATCAAGAGCCCGAATGTTTCGAACTGTCTTGAACACTGGAGCTACACAAGGTCGAAGCACGTTAAGGCGGGCTGTGACGCAGTAGTGGTCAGACGATAATGCATCAGTAACTGCAGTAGAGGATAGGTAGTCACCGTCTGATCTCACAACAACCCAGTCAAGAATGTGTCCGTGGATGTGTGTAGGCCTGTCAACAACCTGTGACAGGTTGAACATGTAGAAAAGGTCCAACAGTTTTGACACTGAAGGATTGGATGGACAGTCATAGTGGAAATTAAAATCGCCCAGGAGCACAGGATCGCCACTGAGTGAATTAACAAGCTCAAGAAGATCTGGAAACTGGTCCATAAACATGGAGTCAGAGAGTTTATTCTTACGGCTTGGCGGCGGTCTGTGAACACAGAAAAAGTGGAGTGATTGTTGTGGAAGAGTCAGTTTGACATGGCAAAGCTCGAAGGACTCCGTGAGCGAAGTTAAACAACGAGGAGCAGGAGATGAAAGGTGCGAAAACGTCTCTGTAGACCACTGCAATTCGGCCTCCTCTAGAAGAACGAGGGAATGAGTTGACTACATAACCGGGCGGAGTTAGGTCTCTACACTTAGCTTCGTCACCAGTCGGCCTTAGCCAAGTCTCGGTCAGGAAAAGCAGATCCAGGTCGTTATCAACGATGAATTCGCTGATTTCAGAGCGTTTGTCCATTGAACCAACACTGCGAGAGAGAGAGAGCGAGGCAGATGTCTTTGGTTTTATCGATAGAAGACGCAAGTGGCACATAGATCAAGTTCCGTGTATCGACTCCCCGAACGCTGGTTTGTTTACACCGGAAGGCAGATGTAGGGGAAGTAACTCTAACCGTGATGCGCCGGCCTTGCTTCCGTCGTCCGCCACGAAAGGGGCGTTTCCTCCTTCGAAGTCGTAGACAGGGTAAGTCGGAGGCATGCAGGCAAAGTTCATGAAGGCGGTCACAGGTCGACGCAGACACGCTTGAAAGTTAATGCCGTTGTTTTGTTTAAAATTAAACCCTATCTCACTAGTAGTAGCCTAGTTGCACAAAAGAGGAACTGTATTTTACTGCTGCGTAATTTGCAGTTTGTTCTTAGTGATCAATCAATGAGATACGTTTTATGACAAACAGCTAGTTTTAGGGCAGGGTGTTGAGGTGGAAGGGGGTGGGGGGTGGGGGGGGGGGTTGGGGACGGGGGGGGGGGGAGTGGGGGAGGGGGATCTGCGTACTGCATAATGTACACATACTATTCCTTTCACTGTTTCCATCAGCCGCTCATATCACCATTGAGTTCAATGAGTTCTTATGTTTTATTTGAATGAGTTACAAAATGCATGTACTTGCTGCTGTTTTCTTATTTTCTTATTGGCTTTGTCATTTCGCTGGAAGATGTACAGTCCCAGACTTTAAGCCTGTCCAGCCTAACACACACGGGGGTTGACTGTATCAATGATATGTGTGAGTAGGTATAGCGTTTTGTTTGAGATGTCAGTTGTGGCCTCATCTTTAAGTTTGTTGCCCCTGTGCATGTAGCCACCGGTACATTTTAACGAACTGATGGATGCATGTGCAGGCTAGTTCACGGTATCACTGCTCAATGTTTATTGGGTAGCCGGTTGTTTGAAGTGATCAATGGTGGCATCATCCGTGATGTCTTTGTGGATTTGGCCACTGGTGCTGCTTACAAAGGTGCTATTTACAGAACTAATGGTTGCATATGCATATTATTTCTTTTATTGTTATCAGGTGTGACCTCATCTCTAAGGTTTGGTGCCCCTGTGCATGAGGCCAATAGTACTGTTCACAGAACTGATGGCTGCATGTGCAGTGTGGATTAACTGTATAAATGAGATTTGTAGGTGGGCATATAAAATACAGGCAGTCAATCCAAGCACTTTCTTAACCCCAAATTTCTATATAGGTTTTACAGTCCACTAATGCCCATCAGTTCACATTTGTGCATGTCTTGTGGTGGATGTTCTGCGGTTTTGTGTGTTTATGTGGGGTGGGGCTGGGAGCGGGCGGTATGGCACCTATTACCATGCATGTTTATGTTCTCATGTTGTATGCTGATGTGTGTATGTACAAAACCTGCATTACAAACAAAGAAAAATAAATAAATAATTTAAATAAATAATAAATAAATAAATTTGTTACAAAATAAATAAATAAACTAAGTCAAAGATACCTGGGACATGTGAAAGCTAAGTAAAGGATGCACAGATGTGCATGTCTTTTGGTGGGTATTCTGCGGTTTTGTGTGTGTATGTGGGGTGGGGTTGGGAGCGGGCGGTATGGCACCTATTACCATATATGTGTATATTCTCATGTTGTACGCTGATGTGTATGTACAAAATCTACATTACAAACAAACAAAAATAAATAAATAATTTAAATAAATAATGCAATAAATAATTTAAATAATAAAATAAATAATAATGTAAATAAATAAATAATGTAAATCTATTACTATATATGTGTAGATGAATGTTCTGATATTGTATACTGATGTGTATGTGTATGTACAAACCTACATCACAAACAAAGAAAAATAAATAAGTAAATAATAAATTTAAGCAAATGATAAATAATAATAATAATAAATAAATAAATAAATAAATACAAATAAGTCGGAGATACCTGGGACATATGAATGTGCATGCTAAGCAGAGGATAGAATATGAATATGCACAGATGTATGCTTATGGACAAATTTCTTCCTTTCCTCTCCTTGATGGCCACCTCCGTACCACTATTGATTGTGTGTATCAAGGAATTCCTTCCGTCCATAATTAAATAATACTTAATAAATAAGCATGTAAGTGAATAAATAAATTAATCAGTGACAAATATTAAAAAATAAACTAAATAAAGAAAAAGTGCAATATATATAGAGGGTTACTATCAGTATTGTGTCTCATGCAGTCCCGATAAAGCTTGATCATAAGAGTTCTTGTGAGTCTTTGAGTGTGGATTGGTTGAATGAATTACAAAAACAAAACTTCCAACATTTAGGTGTTCAGCTGAACATAGTGATTTAGACGAAATGGTTTGGAGACGGATTTCAGTCTGCCTAGCGTGTGCCTATAAGTTCAGACAGATAAGACCATGCTTGACCAGTTTTAAAAAATCCCATATCCACTAATCAAAAACAGCAGGTCTATACTTAGAGCCGGTAGGCTAGAAAACAAACGAACAACATGCATGTTGTGTCTGGACAAAAAGTCTTCAGAATGTTGAAGGTGGTTGGCAGACACAATGCAAAACATGTACGAAAGGAGTCTACTTTCAATATGCTTTCCTCCTACAAAAGACCGAGTTCTATGTGAAAGGCTGCTTTCAAAACCAGGAAAAATAACGTATACGATCTACGATGTTGATAAGACGTGCTTCAAAGTTCAAACCCAAAATAATCTCACTTCAAGAGCAAAGTAAACGTGCATCAACCGTGCGCGGAGATAGACTTCGTTCGAAGGCATCTCGCTGACCGCCATTTTGAAACTAGCGACGCGAGCATGCCTACGACATTAAAAATATTACTTCTAAAATTATTTTATCGTAAATATGTATATATGTTTATTTGCTGATGATTTTAATTTGATCACTGGAATAAACTTGTAACTTGTATGATTGAAATTTTAAATGATATGCACAAAAAGTGTGTCTTGCGTATTATCCCCCTCAGCGAACAAACAGTGCTCGAAAAACACTTCTACAAAAATGTCTCCATCCTAAGGACAAATATTGTTGTTATGCTTAAACTATATGGCATTAATACTTTCGTTTCATACCTGCAAACCATAATTACCCTTTTGACGAACTACTTACCTCTGCAGAAATTGCGTAATCTGCTAGACTGGACAATATCATACATAATAAATGAACCCGTTGTGATCTTGACCTCGACAAAAGTGACATGATCCTGGTGTGGGATACTCTTGTTTTGCGAAAAAGTATCAACATCTAAACTTTGGAACAAACTGGCTGGATGGTTTCCGATATGTACGATAGACAAACACTGCTGTTTATATGAAACACTGTTCTAATTATGAAACACGTTTCATATTAGGTGCTCTTTGTGTTTCATAATAGGAACAAGATACCTCTCCAGGAAAATGCGCGCCTCTAACACAACAAAAAGAGAACCTAAACGATTGCCGTTGGTTATCTGATGTCCGAAGATTGCTCTTCATGACAAGAGTGGCTATTTTTTTTTTTTTTTTTTATCACAAAACTGAAATGCTGATGTAGGTGTTTCAAAATGGCAAAAAAAATAGATGCAGAAGGGTAAAAATAAAAAAATCACATTTTCTCGGCGTGTTTTCGTTTTCATCACGCCTGACATTCTTGTACCGGAAATAAGGCGCACTGAAGTAGCTCTTTATTACTGCACAGGATTTGGAAAAGTTATTCCGTTTCGCCGGGAGCAAGGTGTTTCATAATAGGGCCTACTCCCCTACTTATAAGTTTGTCGGCTGACTTGGATCGTAGATCTGTCAGTTGTGTGTGACGCATTTGTGCTAAATTGGATCGTAAATTAGATCTGTCCGCTGTATAGCTGGCTGAGTAGTCTCCGATCACTTATAGTGCCAGTGGGACAGTAAACTCGAACAAAGCAAGCAAGCAAGCTGGCTGACAACTCCGCCGTTGCCGGTCCCAAGCCCGGATGAGAAAGGAGGAGTGAAAACCCACGCCAAAACAACCACCAAAGGAAAACTACGCCAAAACTGCTAGTGCCCGATCACCCCTAGTGCCAGTGGGACAGTAAACTGGAACAAAGCAAGCTGGCTGACCCCGTATGGCTGGGAGAGTGGGTGAGAAACGCCTCATTGATATAAACAGACTATACTAATACGAGCAGAAGTTTTCAGGGGGGAAAAAAAGAAAAGGTTTTTAGACAGGCTTCAGAAAAGTGTACTGATCATTGTAGGTTTAGGATCACCCATAATTTCAGACTGTACTAACACATCAGTACGAACTGATATTACCATCGTAAAGAGGGCATAAACATGTGTGGTTCCTGCAAAATTTCAAAGGTCTACCTTCTTTATATTTTATGAAAAATCACAACTTGATTTGGTGAACATGAGACGATTTGCGCATGCCATACAATGCTAAGTTTAGGGTCGAATAACTACATAATCTCATGACTGATAATATCCCCACTTGCTGTAATGATTAAACCCAATACCTAGTTTGTACTGATTATTTTACAGCTCCAGTAACGGTATGCTTTAGAAGATTATGCCATCCTAAAAATGGTTTAAAAAAAATCAACGTCCAATAGCGCGCTTTACCATGCTAGCAAACTACACCCGCGCTCTTTCCCTGAAGCGCGCGTTGCAATCTTGCCGGACCCCGCTTAAAGGGGCGAAACCAAATAAGAAATAGGTCGGCCTATTATTACCCCATACAGTTGTACAGGCATCTGGCTCATGTTAGAATCATTTCTTGTAAGGTTAACCCGCTCAGTGCCATTTAACGTAGACTGTGTATCTGCAATATTCGTTAACTCATTCGAGACGTGCCGCCTCCGGATAACGCGGCTTAAGCCGCGTATCCGGAGGCGGCACGTATCAAATGAGTTAATTCAAGACCAGAAAACCCTGGCTGTTCCAGGAACATGGATTTGATCAAAGTGGTGTCGACAACAGACAACAGCAACTGCGGAGACTCATAAGGATCTATACCTCTTGAAGTTGGGTGGTGTTCAGATATTCTCAACATTGCGGAACGGGTTAAAGTCGCTGGGAAGAGATTGACCATGATAACTCGCTGGCGGTGACTGAGTACACTACCTCGAAAGTAGTCCAGTTTCTAGTGTATCTCCATCGCAGAGCCAAAGGATGTTAGCCAACGGAGAATCATGTGACCTCGTTGCATCATGCCAATCACTCGACACTGAGTTGACCAGAATGTTAGAGGGTTCCCCCGTGCTGACTTCATCAATAAACCAAATAAGGCATCTACTGTAGGTAGTGCAAGACAAACTAGAGAATGCCACACGCAGATACAGTTTCGGTGCTTTCTTTTTAAAAAAAAAAATAATAAAAAGATTTTTTTAAAAAGTCTATAGTAAACACGTTTAGTCAATATCGCCCTATTAATAACAAGAAATGACTTGGGAAAATATTGTATTGACTTACTGGTCAGCCCGGAAGTAATCGAAAGGAACACATTATGGGATGTTTGCACAGGTGTAGGCTAGTTTCTATGGTCGATCAATCCGCCGGATTCAATTTTTGACACAGCACCCGCTGGAATACCTTTTCCGTTTCGCTTAACCAGTTTCACCCAGCCGAATTCAAATTGTCAGAATGAGGATAAAGGAGGGAGAGGTGTTGGAGGAGGTCACAGCAGCACTACAGTTAGGTGCCATAGGGTAGTACTCCAATTTTGTCCCCGACCTTCTTCTTTCTTTTTTTTTCTGCTCAGCGGGCGGCCAGTTCACGTGCGTGTGTGTGTGTGTGTGTGTGTGTGTGTGTGTGTGTGTGTGTGTGTGTGTGTGTGTGTGTGTGTGTGTGTTGTGTGTGTGTGTGTGTGTGTGTGTGTGTGTGTGTGTGTGTGTGTGTGTGTGTGTGCCGGTGTGTGTGTGTGCCGGTGTGTGTGAGTGTGTGTGTGTGTGTGTGTGTGTGTGTGTGTGTGTGTGTGTGTGTGTGTGTGCCTGCGAGCCTGCCTGCGTAAGTGCGTCTGTGAATGTGTGTGTTTTAACGTTTGAGCATCCTTGACTTCACCGTTTCAAGTGGACTATAATTATAATTCCGTCAACTCCAGGAAAAGTGCAGGGAACAACACATGCCTCTGTATGTCGCTTTTATTGAACTCACCAAAGCCTTCGACCTGGTCAGTAGAGACGGCCTGTTCAAGGTCCTCTCAAAGATTGGATGCCCGCCCAAACTGCAGAGTGTGATAGAATCCTTCCACGCCAACGTGAAGAGGACAGTGCAGTTCAACGGCAGCACATCCAAACCTTTTGACGTATGAAGCGGAGTCAAACAAGGCTGCGTCCTGGCCCCTACTCTCTTTGGGATCTTCTTCGCTGTACTGCTCAAACATGCCTTTGGTAATGCAAACGAAGGATCTACCTGCGAACCAGATCAGATGGCAGGCTTTTCAACCTTGCCCGCCTCAAAGCCAAGACAAGGATACGCGAAGCCCTCATCAGGGACATGCTGTTCGCTGACGATGAGGCAGTTTCGACCCATACCCAGCAGGAACTACAGTCACTGACGGACCGCTTCTCCCAGGCTTTCAAGGACTTCGGACTGACTATCAGTCTAAAGAAGACGAACGTCCTGGGACAGGACACAGAGACACTTCTATTCATCACCATTGACAACTACGAGCTCGACGTCGTCCACCAGTTCACGTACCTTGGGTCCACCCTCACCGATTACCTCTCTCTGGACATCGAGATCGACAAGAGGGTCGGGAAGGCTGCTGCAACTCTTGCACGCGTCACAACTCGAAGCTGACTCTGAAAACAAAGATGGCTGTGTACAACGCCTGCGTCATCAACACACTGCTACAACGGCAGTGAGGCCTGGACCACATATGCTAGACAGGAGAGAATACTCAATATCTTCCACCTGAGAAGCATCCGCCGTATCCTGGGCATATCTTGGCAAGATAGAGTGACCAACACCGAAGTCCTATCACGTGCTGGCCTTTCCAGCATGTACACCCTACTCAGACAACGCAGACTGCGCTGGCTCGGCCACTTTCACCGCATGGAAGGTGACCGCATCTCAAAAGTCATCCTCTACGGAGAACTGGCAGCTGGGAGAAGAAACACTGGTCGCCCCAAGCAACGATTTGTAGATGTCTGCATGAGGGACATGAGAGTACTGGGCATTGACACTGGGTCCTGGGAACACCTTGCAGATGACCGTGCAAAGTGGAGGTATCCTCCACCAACACCTCAAGTCAGGGGAAGAGAAGATGTCGAAAGCAGCAGCAGACAAGCGGGCACGCAGAAAAGAGTGCAACAACTCCATCAGACCAGCGACCACGTACATTTGTGATCTTTGCAGCAGTGACTGCCACTCCCACATCAGCCTCTACAGTCACAAAAGATGCTGCTTCAAATCCAGCTGAGCAGGCAATCAGATCAGAACAACTAGAATATGTTATCTATGGTCGACCCAGACCAACAGAGGCCCATAATACTAATAATAATTACAAGCTACATCCAGCGCTAAGAGCGCCACCGCAGATTTATTAGTAGGTGAGCAGTTGTTGGCTTAATCCGGCCGGAACAACACACTTCATTTCAGGAACAGCTTTTGCCGATTTGAGAAGCAATAGGCATGGATTCTGGTGAGCCCCTGTGCAAGAGACATATATTCACATGAGCTCCTGTCTCTTGCGCTGAGCATGAGAGCTGTGTAAGCTGAATTAGACGTCAAAACACTATAGGAATATTCGTAAAGGAATCATTACCTTACCCAGACACACCACAGCAAGATAAGGATCGACCATGATAGGGCATCACCCTTGAACTATCATGGTCGATCTGTGTCCTGCACTAGAGTGCAGTCTTCAGAGGACAACGGCAAAATTTGGGGATTTCGGTGTTGGGGTAGAATGAGTTAATTGAGGCCTAACCTTTTCGGTGTCGGTAGCGGTTTCGGTGGCGATGACTTCAGCAGGGAATCCTCGCGACAAAAGCCTGCTCGAGACAGCGAAAGGGTGTGTTGGTCTGTGTAACTCCCGGCTTCAAATCACAGACCAGCACAAACCGGAAACCCTTCTGGTGTTCTTGTTCTGATGAAATCAGATGACATTATAATTGCGATCGATGATTGCAGAACCAAACGGAATCTACTGTCTTGCTTCTGGCTGTATTAACCCATTCAGCCCCTACGCACTACAGCAGGAGATGGGTCGATCATGATAATTCAAGAGTAGTGCCAGATTAGCTTGGCGCCTATCGGCGCCAAGCTAATAATAATAATAAATAATAACAATTACGGTATTTATAATGCGCTTATCTTATAATAATTATAACTCTAAGCGTGCACTCACAACTCGCGCACGCATGCGCACGCTTTAGACAATGACTCACGTACCACAAATACATTACGACACTCAGCTTGGGGTGGGGGAGTGTGGTGATATAGTGCTAGAACTGTTGAAAGAGGTGAGTTTTGAGGGCGGACTGGGAGGAGAGAGAGTGTTTTTGACGGAGAGAGTGGGAGAGTGTTCCAGGACCGTAAACGGAGAAGGAGCTGGGGCCGAAAGTGCTGAGTTTGGTGAGGGGGATGTGGAGGCGGAGAAGGTCGGAGGCGGAGCGGAGGGAGCGGGAAGGAGTGTAGGGGTGAGGTAAGTTGGAGAGATAGGTAGGAGCGTAGTTGTTCAGGGATTTGTAGCAGAGAGACAGAATCTTGTATTGGATGCGTTGGGGGATGGGGAGCCAGTGAAGAAGTTTGAGCAGGGGAGTGATGTGGTCAATTTTTTTTCTTTCTGAGGACGAGGCGGGCAGCATTGTTCTGGACGCGCTGGAGAGTGAAAGTGGTGGAGTGAGGGAGGCCGGAAAGGAGAGAGTTGCAATAGTCGATTCGAGATAAGATGAGAGAGACAGCAAGTTTGGTGGCAGCTTCGGTGGTGAGGTATTTTCTGATCTGACTGATGCGACGGAGGTGGAAATAGCATGCCTGGGCCGTGGCGGAGACGAAGCTGGTCATTGAAAGAGAGGAATCGAGGATAGCGCCGAGCTTCTTGGCCGAGTCAGAGAGGGAGATGGGGGTGCTGTCGAGTTGAAGGTGGAGCGACGAAGGGAGCTGGGAAAGTTTATGGCGAGTGCCTATCAGCATGGCTTCCGTTTATTCGTCGTTCAGTTTAAGCTTGTTTGCTGTCATCCAGTTTTTCATGTCTTCGTAGCAGTCAGCCGTGCGAGTTCGTAGTGACTGAGTGTTGTCGAGTTTGTCTTTGTCTAGTAGTTGTGAGTCGTCAGCGTAGAGATGGTGGTGTATGTGATGAGACTGGATGATGTTTGATAGGGGAGAGGTGTAGAGTGTGAAAAGGACCGGGCCCAGGATGGACCCCTGTGGAATTCCGCAGGAGAGCCTGATTGGGGTTGGAGGAGACCCCGTCGATGGTGACGGACTGCTGTCTGTCTGAGAGGTAGGAAAGATACCAGGAGTGAGCAGAGTAAGTGATGCCGAAGGAGTGGTGAAGGCGGTGGAGGAGGATAGAGTGGTCTATAGTGTCGAAGGCGGCAGAGAGATCGAGTAGTGTAAGAAGGGAGATGTTGCCCGAGTCAGTGGAGAGGAGCAGGTCGTTTAGGATATGTAGAAGGGCTGTTTCAGTGCTGTGATGTTTGCGATAGGCAGACTGGAAGGGACTGAGGAGGTTGTTGTCGGCGAGGTGGAGGTTGAGCTGGTTGAGAACAACCTTCTCAAGAAGCTTGGACAGTAAAGAGAGATTGGAGACTATGCGATAGTTCTTGAGTTCGTTTGGGTCCGGTTGTGTTTTTTTAGGAGAGGACGGACGATGGGGGACTTGACGATATCGGGACTAGATGTGTTGATGATGTTGGTAATGAAGGGCAGAAGTTTTAGAAGGCCGTCACGTTAGAGAGAAGCTGGGAGGGGGTCTAGTTCGCAGGTTTTGAAAGGCATGGACTTTATGGTCTTGAGGACTTCATCCTGAGAGACAGGGCGGAAGGACGAGAGGGGAGTGCCGGAAAAAAGGGGGGGGGGGCAAGGCGGAGAAGGCAGAGTATCGAGTGTGTTGCGCAGAGTTTGCATTTTGTCGGAAAAAATAGATGGAAAGCGGCCGGGAGTGCCTTGGGGAGAGGAGAGTCTTTAGAAGTGCCTAGGAGTGTGTTCATGGTAGCGTAGAGGGTATTGGAAGAAGTGGATTCCAGGATTTTGTTTTGAAGGTGTTTGCGTTTGGAGTCAGAGATCATTCTGCAGACTTTGGATCTGGTGGTTTGGAAGATCTGTCTGTGAACGGTGAGGTCGGATGAGCGCCAGCGGTGTTCTGCTTGTCGGCGCTCGCGCTTGGCCTCAGCTATGTTGTCAGTGAGCCAGGGGGAGGGGAATCGGTTGGGTATGGAGCAGGTGGGGACAGGGGCATGGATGTATATGAGTTTTCGAAGGGAAGAATCGAAATGGGATGCAAGATAATAATAATAATAATAATAATAATGAGTACTTGTATAGCGCCTAACCTCAGATTAGAGCTCTAGGCGCTTAACAAAAACTAATGTACAAAAAATAACTAATTACAAAAATGGAAGATCAGGAGAGGGGGCGGTGTCCAAGAGAAGGCCGACAGCTTCGTCGAAGAAGCTCTCACGGTTGACAGATTTTAGTTTGCGACGAGAGACAAGGAGCTTGGGTTTTTTTCGGGGGAGGTAGGTTGAGGGAGACGAGAATAGCGAGGTGGTCAGAGGGGAGCACAGAGGAGGTGTCGGAGTCGAGAAAGAGTTGATCGGAGGTGCGGGTGATGATCCAGTCGAGGGTGTGACCGAGTCGGGGGGTGGGTTTAGTGATGTGTTGTGTAAGATTGTGGTTTACAAGTGACGTGCAAAGGCGTTTTGTGTCAGGGTGGTCGGGTTTGTCGAAGTGGATGCTGAAGTCGCCAAGAACGATGTGTTTTTCGGGTCGTGTGCTGTATTGGTCGAGGAGGATGTCAAACTCGGTGAGGAACATGGGGTTTGTGAGTTTGTTTTGAGAACTTGGAGGGGGCGATAGATACATGAGAAGACGATGGACTGGCCAGGGAGTGTTGCTACGGCCTCGACAGATTCAAAAGAGGGATGAGCAAAAGGGAGAGACTGAGAGAAGGAGAGGTGAGCAGAAAGACAGTCCCTGTAGATGATGGCAATCTGGCACTACCCTTGAATTATCATGGTCGATCCATCTCCTGCAACTGGTGCATAGTCATTAGATGACGCCTCCAAAATTTGGGAAATACGTGTGTCGGGCTAAATGAGTTAAAGATGTAATAGATGATGTGCCGTCTGTGGTTAGTATGTAATGGGGCGGGTTCTTCTCTCAAGATCTGAAGATCTGCTCTGCTTCAAAGCTTATATTTTGTTATTCCGGAATAACAAATATAGACGATGACGTGGAGGTACAGACCCCCCCACCCCACCCCCACCCCAACCCCACACACCCACTCTCCAGCCACCCCCTCCCCCTCTGTTTTTCCCACTCCGCACCCACCCACCTATGCCCCACATATTGTTAAAAAGACTTAAAATCTGGCCGTGTTAACCTGTTATGCCAGCTGACGCAGACTGTCTCTGCAATCTTCCTTACTTCACACACACACACAAAAAACCCATAGAGGTGCAAGGAACAATGGGTTCAAAGTTGGTGTCAGCAAGAGGCGCAGATCCTCATGAGCCTCCCGCAACTGCGGGGGGCTCATGAGGATCTATACCTCTTGCAGGTGGGTGGTATTCACCTTGTCTCGGCACTGAACGCTTTAAAGAATTGCATTAGTACCAACGTATTCATTATATTTCGTGACGAAACTCTCTGTCAAGACCCGAGAACGCGGAAAATCGCATGAAATATGGGGACGGCAGGTCGGCACTGCACGGTAGGCCACAGCTGACAAATGCTAACCCGAGGAAGTTTCACATCTGTGTTGGTCTATGATTCTGGACCTTACGGCCAACGGCCGTAAGGTCCACAATCACAGACCAACACACGCATTGGTCCTTTTCCCCATTTCTCCATCACTGCTTTCTCTTGATGTGTGGGGGTGGGTTAAAGTAGTGTATAATTGTAAGTGTATCAGTCTGAGAGAGAGAGAGAGAGAGAGAGAGAGAGAGAGAGAGAGAGAGAGAGAGAGAGAGAGAGAGAGAGAGAGAGAGAGAGAGAGAGAGAGAGAGAGAGAGACTCAAGACTCACTCAAGACTCAATCATTTTATTGTCAAGGCCATCGGCCCATCACACGAAAACTCTGGAAAAACGTACATCAACAATAACAACAACACAAATTTTACAAAATGCGAATAAGTTATTTACACACTCCATGCGTATTTCATGCCACGTCATGAAAAACGAAGTAAGTTTATTCTTGCCAAGAATGGATCAGCTGCGTTTTTCAAAATATGGCCGCAGTGGTGGCAAGCCCGTGAGCCACACAAATATCAGCGGACCTCACGGCGGCGTTTTAAACTAAAATAAATGAATCGGGCAACATTCTGCACCGACTCTCTGTCATTAAGCAGGCGACTAAGGGACCCATAACTGACATAAAGGGTGTATTTAATAGGAATAAACTTTTGTCTAAGGTCTTCAAGTGATATGCAATGAAACAAAAAATGCATTTCGTCCTCAAGTCGGCAGTTGCATAATGGACAAATAAAGGCGAAATTGGTATCGTTGGTATATCTGAATTTGTGCGTATTAATTTCTGAAGCCCCAATTCTAAACCGTATAAGAAGGTCCCGTAAATGTTTATTGTGAATATCAAAGAAGTAGATTTATAAATATAAAGATGCTTTAAAATGCTTATGAAACATTGAACCGTGGACTGTCTGCCAAGTGACTGTGCCAGGCCTGCCCAAACGAATCAATCAATCTTTCTTTGTATTCTAGCAAAAACCTGTCAACATTGCCAACACCTTGGTTCTCCCATACAAAACCAAATCGAGAGAGAGAGAGAGAGAGAGAGAGAGAGAGAGAGAGAGAGAGAGAGAGAGAGAGAGAGAGAGAGAGAGAGAGAGAGAGCTTTTGTGCATGCGCAGTGAGTCCAGTCTTTTCCTGGAGAACAGCGCTATACAAGAGTTATGTATTATTATTATTTTATTATGTGTACTGCGCACTTTACATTAAAGTAGTGTATAATTTAAGGCAATGTTTCAACATGTTGAAATCCCGTGTATCAGCCGAATCTTTACATTGTTTCTGTGTTGTTTCTGTGTTTTCCCTTAGAAGTCGAAAAATGAAGTTTTGCATAATGCGCCTATTTGTGTCACATCCCAAGCTGTGGCACGCGCCAGCCCGTGCACAAGAACCTTTTCGGTCTCGAGTAGTCTCATAATGGAGGTATGCCCCTTGGTGATTGGTTAATCATTTGGGACGGCGCCATTTACAAACTGACTTGTACAGATCTTGATTTAGATCTGAAAAATTAAATGACGTTTTAATGGATCTTATTTACAAAACGCTGTCTCAATTTAGCGGTAAGCAGTGAAAAGTGAAAAATCCGCAAAAGGCGTATATTCTGAAAGTCCGAAATGAGTTCATAACTACAGAACATTACGTGGGCACTTTTCTGATTATTTTAAACAAACTTTAAAGAGGTCAGATCTGCACCACGTTTTAACAGTATTTTTCACGTATTTTCACTGGTCACGTGATGAATTCGAGACACGGGATGACCTTCTGCGCACGGGCAGCTGGGGCGTGCCACAGTTTGGAGCGTAACAGTTTGCAGTATGTCAGTCAAACTGTTCTGTTGCACTGTCACAGGTGTGCATGTTTCTGCAGGTGCAACCTCCATCAGCTGCCAAAATAGCCTAAGGACTCATGTCGCCTTTTACGTCGTTTTTTGTTCAGAGCAATGGTAATGTAAAACATTTCCACTTGTAAATACTAATCCCTATACTGCGAAATTATTTATTATTATTATTATTATTATTACATGGTATTTATATGGCGCATTTCTCATATTTATAATATAACTCAATGCGCAGAATGTAGCCGCGAACTGAACCCAACAAGCACGCTACACACTGCACGTAAACACAGAACATTCACGTGGTGCTAAGGGCAAGATCAAGCGAGCTACTGAAGTTGTTTTTGGAAATCGTTTGTATTTGAAATTTTTTATTAAGTTGGCTGAAACTGATACTAATGTGGAGGGGGAGGAAGAGCCGGAGTACCCGGAGAAAGATGCCCCCCCCCCCCCCCTCTCCCCGACGGTCCGCCTGAATTAACGGTGACACTTATTAGAGGAGAAAAATCCGACGCCGGAACCCGGAATCAAACCTCACACCTTTAGCATTGGTGGCAGGCGCCTTAACCACTTTGCCACGGACCGGAAGTTGTCCTTTGAAAACGACACACCAGATTTACCGTGAAAATTCAAGGGTAGTGCCAGAAGAACTTGGCGCCTGGAGGCGCCAAGTTCTTCTGGCACTACCCTTGAATCGGACCGTTTTTATTATATATCAGGGCTTCATGGGTTAAAGCGTGTCAGGTAAACGCCATGATGGCCTGTTATGCCGTTAATAAACTTGAAAAAAGGGACTTAAGGCAATGTTTCAACATGTTGAAATCCCGTGTAACAGCCGAATCTAGCGTTTCTTTGGGAAAAGCTATAGTCGCTTGGATACACCGTATCAATACCAGCGAGCTATGTTCCAGGGACAACAAGAGTTTTTGGTGTTAATTATCGAAAATTGGCACTGAACGGGCTAAACTGGCACTCAACGGGTTAAAAAATACTTGGTCACAACATTTTCGTAAAAATGCGTTTCATAATCTTCCTTATTTTAGCAGTTCGATCTCTGTTAACTTTCTTCTTACGTTAGTCGAACAGCCAGACTGATTTTTTTTTTTAATGTTGTACACGGCGTTAGTTTATTCAGGTCTTTGATATTATAATAAGGGAGACATGACTCAAATCCTGTTAGAAATGTCATTTTCGTCTCGCCTTGCGTATTGTTTTATCCTATCATATCTCAGCACGAACAGCCAAATGCAGCACAATATATGTGCGACACCAGTTTCTCTCTTCTGTTCTTCCTTCTTTCTACTTCTCAGAAGTAGAAAAAAAGAAGAAAACAAGATAGAGGAGTATCACCTTGTACCGTGTGGTAACTTCTAGAAAGGGTAGTTCACTAAAACTCATAAACACAGCGATGTATTAGTGCATTGGCCGGGAGAGGCAATCTTTGTGTGTGCGTGTGGCAGCGGGCATCTGACCTGGGGTTCACCGTTGTCTGTCAGGCCCAACACCGTCCCTCCTATCCCACTGTGATAGCTGACGGGTTGTGCCTGATTGGCTTGGCGCCTTGAAATGCGCTAAGCCAATCAGGCACGTCCCGTGAGCCATCACAGTCGATCATCAGAAACGACAGAAATAATTTTCTTTTCCCCGCGACGGTTCTAGAATGTTCCGCGAGTTGGCGGCGGACGGTAAAGCCGTGACTAGGTCACACCGTCAACGTTGGTTATCTGCCAGAAACCCTGTCCCTGACAGTGGCATTATTATCTCATAATTTCTTCTGTCACGCGGAGTTAAGGGTATAAATTACCCGCCAAGACGCCTCTCGGCTTCCTGCTTCAAGACGTTGACGGGTGACCAGCCGGGTGAAACCTTCAACCTCAGTCTGAGCTGTGGAAAACACCCGCCTTGTTATAAAATAGTGTCATTGACATCCATCCCCCCCCCCTCACCCTCCCCCCTCCTCCCTCCCTCCCCCCCCCCACACACACACACACACACACACACACACACACACACAAAGAAAAACATCTGCCTTTGGTCAAAGCGACCTTTTTATAAAATTGTGTCGTTGACCCCCCCCCCCCCCACCCCCACCCCCACCCCACGCCCATTTCCCAATTGTGAGAATGTATAGATAGTTAACCCTGCAGCGCCTCCGACAGTCCCAAGGTTAACCAGTTCACTGCGAGTGGATGTAACATCGTGCCTTTGAAAGCACAGGACAAGCTCGGCACTGAATAATCCCCGTCAGTCCCCACGTCATCATTCTCACGGACTCCAAATGCCTGTTGCAAAACATCGACGCAAGAATGGGAAAGCCAGACTGGCGCTAGGCAATGGCCGACCTACAACTCCAAAGGGCAATGATGGAGAGGACAAGGAAGAAATCACACAGAGGACTGCGGATAGGCGGATCAGACGTGGTGAGAAACCTGATAAAGCATTTCCAGGAGCAGAGCCAAGGGCTCCACACGATCGATCGCCTCCGGAGCAGAGACTTGAAGAAGGTACTTGAAAGGATATGAGAGATTCTTAGTAAACCAGACCAATATTGGCAGGATATCGAAAGGAACTCTGATAGGTGCACTAGAGAACGTATGAACTAGAGACCCCCGTCTTGACTGGACAGAACTGAACTGGACTCGGTAGTATGCTATCCGTTAGCAGTCCTTCAGTGTCAGATGATTCTCAGTAATTACAGAAGTTTGTTCCTTAGCCCCTAATGTCGGGGGGAAAGAAGCAAACACGATAAACATCAAAGCACTTGATTCCTTAATCCTTCGCTGACGGAAAAATCGAACACGACCCAACTGCAAGAGGTAACTAAGCCCCGCCGCAGGTGCGGTGGCTCGTGAAGTTTATTGTCTCTTGCTCGCACTATTTATATCTTGTGTCCTCAGGAAGGATGGTGTTATTTAGCGTTTGAATTTCCCGTGGCTTTAGAGATATAAAATGTGAACATAATGTCAAAATGCAAGAGGCGAAAAACCTCATGAGCCCGCGCATCCGCGCGGGCTCATGAGGTTTTTGGCCTCTTGCTCGCCTCATTTATATCAGTGTTCTGGGTTGAATTTGTCGTGGTTTTCAAGATGCAGTTAGTGTCCGCCGGCAGTGAATGTTAATTACTGGCAGTCGTTTTCCTAAAATAATTTTAATTCCTCAACAATGCATTACAAAATCATGTAGAACAAAACGAAAACAAGCCAGAAGATTATAAAATGAACTGGATGGGGAATTATAAAGTAAATGTGCGATGGCGGTGAATAATTTATTCGCTTAAAATATCTGAATTAAGACGTCGGTAAGTGCGTATACATTTAAACGGTAATTGCAGGGAAATAAATAAGTACCATTATCACCTCCCAACCACTGTACATACATTATAAAGTCCCTTCTATTTATAGAAGGGACTTTTTAGGACGGGTCGCGGCGGGGCGAATTTACTAGCATGCCCATAATGTCAAAGACGGGCAGGCTAAACCTCTAACCGAATTGGAGTAACAAGATAAAAATTACCTCATGACTGTCTAGATACGCTAACCTCGCTACTGAACGTACATTTGGCGCGAAGCGCCGTATGTGTGTGCGTATGTATGTAAACAAGATAATCTCCGATATTTCTGTACACACAAGCTTGAAAATTGGCGAAATACTTTCTTAAGTGGGTGGCTAAGAGAGCCTCCCAGCAAATTGTAATTGAATGTTTAATTGAAGACATAAACAACCGTTTATAGGAAGTTTATAAAGCGCTTAGAGCTTATTTTATGATAAGCGCTATATAAATAGCCATTATTAATTATTATTATTATTATTATTATAATAAGTCGGTGGCCCAGATTAGAGTCTGTAATTTTTGTCATATTTACTAAACTTTTGCATATAGCTAGTTGGGAGAAAGACATTGAATGAGTTCGTTAGCCGGCTTTGTATCATTTCAACTTCTTTAGTAAAAATTAATTCTTTTCAGAAAATAATTAAAACAGTAAAAAAAAAAACTTCTAGAGAAAGCAAGACAGTGCCGGTGACATAAAAAAAGCAACTCCGTCACCACGCAGACACTGATACTCTAAATATGACATAATTCTCTCTCTCTCTCCTCTTTCTCACACATATGTGCGCATCTCCAAGAGGCATAGATCCTCATGTGCCCGGAGGACGCATGAACATCTATGCCTCTTGAGGATGTTTGGAGCGTGCGCATGCACTCACGCAAACGCACACGCATACATACGCATCGACGCGCTTTCAGAAGAGCATGCAGGTGTACTTAGTATAGCATGTAGCTAGGTAAAGTCAACCTGATTTCACACAAATTATAGCAAGACTGAAATTGCACCGTGAAATTCTAGTTTTGTCACCATTCTCGTAAGTCCTGAATCGAATCCGAAACTCATATAGTGTACAGCTCAGATCATGGGTACCTTGGGCTCATCGAGTAAAGGAAAGTACTATTTCTGAATAACAAATCAACCTAACAAAGATCAGTTTGCCAGTGCAAAAATGTACACAAAAGATGTAGGAAGCAAACTGATGCAAATATAGAACAATCACCGAGTTGTTTAATGGTTTTCGTGAGCGCCTAAAATCCGAAAACGCACGAAAACTTGCAACCATTTTGTTACATGGCCACATGTCTCTGCTTTCTATGAACAACTGTCTTTCCTGATTCACCATATATGTTGTTTGGTGCTTGGTACTACAAACCATAGCATCTTTTGTATACATGTACCTCCATTTAGGCTATCCGTGTACTTACAATGTAATTGTTGGCATCCTTCTGTCTCGGAAGACAATCGAGTATATGCGCTTGCTGGGTCAGTCTGTTTTTAAGATTTGCAGTGCGTAAGCGGCACTGGAGTGACCTCTCCAGGGCGCAAACCTGGGCGAAGTGTATGAGATCCTGGGATGCCCAGTCGTCAAGATCCCCCTCTCGGCCTCGCTGATGTAGTCCAAAGGAATGCAAAGCAGTACGTTTGGCACCAGTTTTGGCTGCAGGAGCTGCCAGAACAGTGCGTGAATACAGGCAGCTGTCCGATAATAACGTAATTGTCCCTTCTGCTCATAACGCGTCGTGTACTGACCTCCATTAGCAGACGACAGGCTGCAGTCTCAACAAAGCACTAATCCATACAACGTGCTATGTACTGACAGGAGAAGATTGATTGATTGTACATTGCTTACCGTCCCGACAGCAACAAGACTTTCTCAGGACGTGCCTGCACTGCTTGTAAAAAAAAAAAAAAAAAAAAAAAAAAAAAAAAAAAAAAAAAAAAAAAACACACACAGAATATTGAATGTATGTCCCCAGCCGGTCCAATACGTTAAATAAACCTACGACATTGGGCCTAAATAAAGCTAGGACCATTTAGCAACACACATCCAATATCAAGAGCTACAGGCAGCGCAGACAGTAGGGAGAGTTTAAAAAAGGAAAATACAGGTGAAAGAGAAACACATGCCCCAGAATAGAATGGAAAACTCACCCTGTGGGGCTGACCAGGGTGACCCTGGGAACTAAAAAGTAGTTAACCCCACCCAAGTCCCCTAGGGCAGACCCGGGTGGGGGGACAGGAGAGGATATTTCCTACATAATTATTGTGTTTTTGTAAATACACATGTTGGGTTATGGTTGACCTAGAGACATTTTTCCGCCAACTGAGTTTCGCGTAACGTGCGTGATGAGCGGAAGATCTATCTTTTCCGACTTTAATTGTTCTCGCGTGACGGTCAATATGTGCCACAGGGGATCCAACAAACACACACAACTTTGACGTCAGCAGTTAATGTGCGAAAAGTCAAGTGATAGGTGTTGGGTCAGAACCTCGGCGTCGACCCAACCTCGGCCAAAGTGACATATACTGTTCACAATTTGTAAGGTATATTAACTTTTCAAATGGAATTACTAAAAGTCCTCAGGATCGGTATAATCACGGATATATCAGTAATTAGCCAACCCACTGGCCTACAATTTCACAACATTGGCGCTCACAAAAATAAAGGATGTATTACTTTTAGCTTTTATTATAAAAAGTTTAAACATTAATCAGACCAACAAGGTGACTGCAGTTTGTAGATGTAAGGTGTTTTCCGACATTTTAGTAATTCAAGCTGAATTATGACGTCACTTACTTTTTGTGAGCACTATATGTCACACCAATGTTGTGAAATTGTTGGATATTGGGATGGCTGATCACTGATATAACAGTTATTATACCCATTCTGAGCCGGAACTTGAAGCTGAAAAGTTAACGTACCTTACTATTTTTGAGCACTATTTGTCAATCTGGCCGAGGTTGGGTCGACGCCGAGGTTGGGACCCAACAATAGGCAAAAATCGACCACGAGGTTTGTTGTGTCCCCACTTTGACGGCGTGCGTGATGAGCGGAAGATGATATTACGCCCCAGGCTGTGCCGCGCCCCAGCTTGTGCACAAATGGTCTTCCGGCCTCGAATTAATCACGTGGCCAATAAAACACCTTGGGGTGTCCGATGTGCACTTTTACAATCGCAGACGGCGAAACGAGTCTGAAAGTCTGATGAAACTGATAATACCAAAAATAATGAAATCTAGTTCTGTTCTGTTGTTAATTCACCAAAACACTTACTTACTTACTTACGCCTGTCACCCTTCCCCGGGTATAGGCCGTCGACGAGAGACCTCCAGCGACTCCTGTCCTGTGCTTCTCCTTCGATTTTACTCCAGGTGGTTCCCAGTCTCTTGATGTCTGCTTGGAGGTCTCGACGCCAGGTGTTTCTCGGCCTGCCTCTTTTCCTCTTTTCCTGGGGGTTCCATGACAATGCCTGCCTAGTGTTACTGGAAGCTGGCTTTCTCAGACTGTGACCAATCCATCCCCATCTTCTTCGCCCAATTTCATTCTCTGCTGTTATCTGCTCTGTTCTCTCCCAGAGTCTGACGTTGCTGATCTTCTCTGGCCAGTGGATTTTCAAAATTCTTCTAAGGCAACTGTTTATGAAGATCTGTAAAAAATCTGGGTGTATTCCTGGATTCAAGTTTATCGATGGAAAAACAGGTTAGCCATCTTTGCCGCACTGCCTACCTGGAGCTCCGCAGAATAGAAATGATCAGACGCTTTTTGGCAGAAAAGGCTACTGCCCAGCTCGTATGCTCTCGCATTCTGTCCCGTCTAGATTACTGTAATTCCCTCCTTGCTGGTATCTCATGTGATCAACTCACTCGCATTCAGCGTATCCAGAATAATGCAGCCCGGTTAGTCCTTCGCAAAAAACGCACTGATCATGTCACACCACTGCTAAAGCATCTCTACTGGCTACCTGTCAAACAGAGAATAGAGTACAAGCTGGCCACTTTGGCATACAAACACTATGACAATACGCTTCCTGCATATCTGTCTTCTTCCCTTGCATCACACAATCCTAGTAGAAGTCTACGCTCAAGCTCACAAAAACTGCTCGTTCAGCCCAGAGTCAGCCTAAAAACTGCTGGTGCCCGTTCTTTCAGTTATCAGGCCCCTCACGTCTGGAACTCACTCCACTGCATGTCCGTCTTTCCCCTACCCTGTTGACCTTCAAAACAAATTTGAAGACCCATCTTTTCCAGGTAGCATATCAAGATTAGCTTAGTCTGGATGTGCTGCCTGGAAATGTTGGTTGTTTCCCCGTGTAGATAGGCTGTGTGTGTGTGTGTGTGTGTGTGTGTGTGTGTGTGTGTGTGTGTGTGTGTGTGTGTGTGTGTGTGTGTGTGTGTGTGTGTGTGTGTGTGTGTTTCGTGTTAGGAATGCGCCTACATGGTGCGAGCAGATGTTTATTTAAAGAGTGAGTGCATTCTAATTTTTTCTCCTTTTTAATTTGTATTTTTTATTTTTTATGTGCTGTAAAGCGCTCCGAGCTTGCTGTTCGTGGGGAAGGGCGCTATATAAAAACTATGTATTATTATTATTATTATTATTATTATTATTATTATTATTATTATTATTATTATTATTATTATTATTATTATGTGTACTCTGTTGACTGTGGTTTTTGTCAATCTCCAAGTCTCTGCTCCATATAGGATAACTGCTTTTACGTTGGAGTTGAAAATCCGGACTTTGGTGTGTTGTGACAGCTCTCTGAACTCCACACTTAATTCAACTGGTAAAAGGCTGCTCTGGCTTTACCGATTCGTGCTCTGACATCTGCATCAGTGCCACCATTTTTGTCTATGATGCTCCCAAGATAGGTGAAGGACTCCACCTCCTCCAACGGTGTGCCAGCAAGCAAGACTGGTTCTTCCCTGGTTGCGTTCAGACTCATTGTCTTGGTTTTCTGTTTGTTGATGGTGAGGTCCACTTGGGACGAGATGTCAGCAAGCCTCGTGTGTCAGAGAGAGAGAGAGAGAGAGAGAGAGAGAGAGAGAGAGAGAGAGAGAGAGAGAGAGAGAGAGAGAGAGAGAGAGAGAGAGAGAGAGCCGAAAGAGAGAGAGAGAGAGAGAGAGAGAGAGAGAGAGAGAGAGAGAGAGACTCAGACTCAGACAGCTTATTGTTCAGACAAAATGTCCATACAATGGAGTGAGTCACTATATAATTCATAAATTCAGGTGTATACAAAAGCCATATGGCGATGTATATATCAACACACACACGCGCACGCACAAATAACGCACGCGCGCGCGCGCACACACACACACACACACACACACACACACACACACACACATACACACACACACACCTATTTCCATTCGATCTACGCCAGCACATAAGTGGGACACAATTTCCTGATTCTGAATTAGTGATATTGACTCATCTCTCCTCTCATATCAACACACACACACACACACACACACACACACACACACACACACACACACACACACAAATATGGAGACAAAAGCCTCAGAGTGGGTAACCTACCATTTTATGTGAAAATGGGTTCCCATATTTCTATTTATTCTTGGGCTCTGGAGTTGATGCGAATGTTTAGAACTCACCTTATAACTAAGCTCTACAACTTAAAATAAAATAGACATTTTCTAGAAACAGAGCCACTGGATGGAGAAAAAATGGGTTTCTACCAATAAAGTGGGTGCCTCTCACACAAAAACTGGCATTACAGTCAAAATGGGTGTCCTCGTCAAATCATTCATTTTAGCATGGACTATCTCAAGAAAATTAGGTGTCTGTAATAAGGTAAAGTTCACGGAATATTTGATGCTTCTTTTCCACATTTATTTGATTGTTGTCATTTTTTTTTCAATGTGTATTCCTTCTTTTTCCTCCATTAAAAATGTCAAGCACAATGACACAACACACAGTGAACAAATGCCTCACTAAACATACCTCTGGTTGATTTTGTTATGATTGTTTGGGTGGGGTTGGGTGTGTGTGTGGGGGGGGGGGGGGGCTCATCACTTTTGGTTTTATAGAGCTGCTGAATGCTCTCTTATGAATGAAAGATTTTCATTATCCCTGGAATCAGTAGGTCATTTCAGAGGCGCGCACCGAGTTGCACGTCAAACCACTCACAAATACACATTTGGAGTGCACCAGATGGATCCAGTTGGCCAAGTCCCACATTCCACACTATAGGACAGCTAAGACTGAGAAGCAATCGCGGCGTTTATGGCGCGGTACAAGGTTTAAAACTAAGAAACTGTTGTTTTTAGAAGCGTGTCAGGGAACAGTTTTTATTAAAACTGTTTTAAAACCTCTTTAAACTCAACTTTTGTTAATGTTAAAAGTGTTTTCATTTACAGGCGTGTCGTAACTGTTATGCAGCTATTCCAACGTAATAGTGCTGGATATTTTGCCCATTGTCGCCTTCTCTCTTCGCTCAGCACTCGACTTTCCAGTCCTTCCCTCAAACGGGCAGCATTCACACAAACAATACTTTACTAGTACACCCTTTGGCAACATTAGGTTTTTTTTTTCTCTGACCTAGCATTACATCGAAAGATGGTCCATCCAAGCCTGCACTCTTCATACTGCACTAAACGACCGACTACAGCGCGACGCATGTAACAACACTGACTGTGTGACGTCATTTGCATTCAATCAATTTGTGCATACAATCCGACAGGAGTTGCAGTCGAAATGAAAGCATAACACCAACAAACTCACAAACAATGCAACAGGTTGAACCAAAAGGTCGGGCAGGACACAAGACAACAGCAGCCTCACCCAAAGTCTATAAGTCCTCTCTCACACTGCGCACTCATACAATCACTTCACTTCATAGCAACCGGCGCACGAAGTCACTAGTGAACGAATACATGGCTCTCAAATTTGTCACTAGACATGCCCTCACACCATGACCTCACACCATATCACCCCGGAACCACAACACAACTCAACACTTTTTTAACAAAACAACCACACCCTCAAATAACAAACCTCATTTTGTAGCAACATAAACAATTTACTCCCTCAAACAACTAAAATACACCCCCCCCCCCCCACCCACCCACCCTTCCTTTTGTATCTCTCCGTTTCACTTCGGCTCAACGACGCAGTCGACCCATATCAGCTATTAAGTTATTTATAGCTGAGAAGGGTGATGTCACACACATGCCCATTTTAGGGGTTTCAGTTGTGCACACACACACACACTGTTGGGACAAGTTCAAACACACTAGAGGCGTGTCTGTTAAGCACAAAAGTGCATGTGTTAACGCCAAAATGAGAAAAACTGATTTTTTAAAATATTTTTTTATGAATCTTTACCGCAAGACAATGCAGAAACAACCCTCAGAAAAAATGGGTGTCTGACTTGGGCACCCAGAATTTTACACACACCCATTTCCCATAAGGATGGTAAAGACAGTCATCCATTCTAGGGCTTTTGTGTACACACACACATACACACACACACACACACACACACACACACACACACACACACACACACACACACAAATAACACACATACACACACACAAACACACATACACACCTATTTCCATTCGATCTACGCCAGCACATAATAGCCACTTTTGACCTACATGTAAAATGTGGTATCCAAATCCAGGCCACAGCCGTGTACTACACAGACCAGGTCGGAGAATGAACCACAGTTCACGTGGAATCATACAAGCATGCTGCTACGGAGTTTAAATGCATGGAATACAAATCTTGCTAAATTGGCAATGGACTGCGGGTTAGTAGTGTCTAGGATACACAATTCTTTCTTTTTGAGTTCCATAAGGTCAAACTTACATAGGTAAATGACCAAAACCATTTCGAAAAAGCAAATTCTTTACCTTTGACACACATGTTTATTTCCCTTTATCTTCTTTAAATCCATAAGCATATGATAAGCCATACTTGCAGATTTATCAACAGCCGGTTAAAGCACAGAGTCGAAGCCAGTAGGAAACGCATCTTACTGACGTTAATACCGACAGGGGATATCGACCAAGTTCACCATAAACCATCAGGTTAAATGTGCGGAAGTTGACATTAAAAAAAATTCGTTTACATGCAAATGAATAGACTCTTTCAATTTCGGCACACTCGTTTATACCCCAAATTTCCGAGGCATACAACAAAATTGGGACAACCTGAGCATCAAACAGCTTGAAAAAAAAAACATCAGGACTAGCGCAGTTAATTTTCTTCAACTTACAGAAAATATCAATGACACATTTTTTTTGCCTTAGTGACTACGTCATCGACGGATGTGTTTAGACTCAAACATGTGGTAAAGTTTAACCCAAGGTACTTAAACATCTACACAAAATATACCCTCGTTCCCCCCAAGTCCATTTTCATATTTTAACAAATACCTACCATTTCGAAACACAGTTATTTTCGTCTTGTACAGGTCAACAGACAAACCAAATTTAGATGCTACTTTGTACAAATTGCTCTGTTGAAACTGAAGGCCAATTAAGGTTGATGAAAACAAAGCAATGTCATCTGTCTGCAAACATAAACAAAAACAGTTCTGCTCCATCGGTTTTTAGCTGGAAGCCATTTTACCATTTTCAATAATGTACACAGCATGCTCGTTAATCAAAAAAGAGAACAATGTCGGCGATGCTAAACATCCTTGTTTTAAATCTTGGAAACACTCAAAATACTCTGAAAAGAAAAAGAGAAAAGAAGAAGGAAGGAAGGTGATACTCGAACAGAAATAGTAGTACAGTGCCGGGAGGGGGTGGAGAGAGAGAGAGAGAGAGAGAGAGAGAGAGAGAGAGAGAGAGAGAGAGAGAGAGAGAGAGAGAGAGAGAGAGAGAGAGAGAGAGAGATGAAACGAGATGAAATGAAACTTTATTTTTCAAGGATAAATGATTAGGTACCTTCAATGACCTTTTTTCAATCATGTCCTTGAGAGAGAGAGAGAGAGAGAGAGAGAGAGAGAGAGAGAGAGAGAGAGAGAGAGAGAGAGAGAGAGAGAGAGAGAGAGAGAGATGGGAAAGCATCTCCAAAGAAAGCAATTCCAGAAATAAAGCCAAGAGTACTACACAAATGATCGCCTGCGTAGCAGAGGAGTGTAAACCACGAAACTTGATCCGTTACGCTCTATGAAGGCTAGAGACAGCAAACCCTTTTTAACGAAATGAAACAGTTTCATTGTACAAGCATAATATTGGTGAAAATCTTGCTTTCCACAACAAACGTCGTAATGTCTTTTGCTTTCATAGCGGCACCATTAGTAAGAGTCATGAGTCACACGCGGGTCGTGTAAAATGCAAGACCACCCAACTATAAGAGGTATAGATCCTCATGGGCCCCCACAGTTGGAGGATCTATGCCTCTTGCTGAAACCACTTTGATACTCATTTGCTGGAGAGATGAGTCAATATCACTAATTCAGAATCAGGAAATTGTGTCCCACTTATGTGCTGGCGTAGATCGAATGGAAATGTGTGTGTGTGTGTGTGTGTGTGTGTGTGTGTTGTGTGTGTGTGTGTGTGTGTGTGTGTGTGTACGTGTGTGTGTGTGTGTGTGTGTGGTGTGTGTGTGTGTGTGTGTACACAAAAGCCCTAAAATGGGTGACTTTCTTTACCATCCTTATGGAAAATGGGTGTGTGTAAAATTCTGGGTGACCTAGTCAGGCACCCATTTTTTTCTGAGGGTTGTTTCTGGATTGTCTTGCAGTAAAAAGTTATTAAAAAAAAAAAAGGTTTTTCCCATTTCGGGATTTTTACATGCACTTTTGTGTTTAAAAGACACCCCGCTAATGTGTTTGAACTTGTCCCAGCAGTGTGTGTGTGTGTGTGTGTGTGTGTGTGTGTGTGTGTGTGTGTGTGTGTGTGTGTGTGTGTGTGTGTGTGTGTGTGTGTGTATGTGCACAAAACCCCTAAAATGTGTGTGTGTGTGCGACATCACCCTTCTCAGCTATAAATAACTTAATACCTGATCGGTCGACTGCGTCGGTGAGCCAAAGTGAAATGGAGATATACGAAAGGTAGGGGAGGGGGTATTGTAGTTGTGTGAAGGAGTAAATTGTTTATGTTGCTGCAAAATGAGGTTTGTTATTTGAGGGTGTGGTTGTTTTGTAAAAAAAAAAAAGTGTTGAGTTGTGTTGTGCTTCCGGGGTGATGTGGTGGGAGGTGATGTCTAGTGGCAAATTTGAGAGCAATATATCTGTGCTCCAGTGACTTGGGCAATGTCAGTATTTGTGCGCCAGCAACTTGCTATGGAGTGAAGTGATCGTATGAGTGCGCAGTGTGAGATAGGCCGTGTATTTTGGGGGACGCTGCTGTTGTCTTGTGTCCTGCCCGATCTTTTGGTTCAACCTGTTGCTTTGTGTAGGTTTGTAGGTGTTCTGGATGCTTTCGTTTTGGCTGCATCTCCTTTTGGATTCAGTACGCACAAATTGATTGAATGCAAATGACGTCACACAGTGAGCTCGTTACGTGCGTCGTCTGCTGCAGTCGGTCGTTTAGTGCAGTAGAAAGAGTGCAGGCTTGGATGGACCATTTTCGGATGTAATGCTAATGCTAGGTCAGAGAAAAAAACCTAATGTTGGCAAAAGGTGTAATAGTAAAGTATTGTTTGTGCAAATGCTGTCGGTTTGAGGGAAGGACTGGAAAGTCGAGTGCTGAGCAAAGAGAGAAGGCGACAATGGGAAAAATATCCAGCACTAAACGCTGGAATAGATGCCTAACAGTTACGACACGCTTGTAAATTAAAACACTTTAACATTAACAAAAGTTGAGTTAAAAAAAAGTTTTAAAACAGTTTTAATAAAAACGTTTGCCCGACACGCTTCTAAAAACAAAAGTTTCTTAGTTTTAAGCCTTGTACCGCGCCATAAACGCCGTGATTGCTTCTCAGTCTTAGCTGTCCTATAGTGTGGAATGTGGGACTTGGCCAACTGGATCCATCTGGTGCACTCCAAATGTGTATTTGTGAGTGGTTCGATGTGCAACTCGGTGCGCGCCTCTGAAATGAATTACTGATTCCACTGATAATGAAAATCTTTCATTCATAAGAGAGCATTCAGCAGCTCTATAAAACCAAAAGTGATGACCCCCCCCCCCCCCACACCTCCCACCTCCACCACCCCCCTCCTCCCCCCCACAACCCCACCCAAACAATCATAATAAATCAACCAGAGGTATATTTAGTGATGCATTTTGTTCATTGTGTGTTGTGTCGTTGTGCTTGACAATTTTAATGCAGGAAAAAAAAGAAATACACATTAAGTTGAAAAAAGAACGACAACAATCAAATAAATGTGGAAAAGAAGCATCAAATATTCCGTGAACTTTACCTTATTAAAGACGCCTAATGTTATTAAAATAGTCCATGCTAAAATGAATGATTTGAAGAGGACACCCATTTTCACTGTAATGCCAGTTTTTGTGTGAGAGACACCCACTTTATTGGTAGAACCCATTTTTTCTCCATCCAGTGGCTCTGTTTCTAGAAAATGTCTATTTTATTTTAAGTTGTAGAGCTTAGTTATAAGGTGATATCTAAACATTCGCATCGACTCCAAAGCCCTAGAATAAATAGAAATATGGGAAACCATTTTCACATAAAATGGTAGGTAACCCACTTTGAGGCTTTAGTCTCCATGTGTGTGTGTGTGTGTGTGTGTGTGTGTGTGTGTGTGTGTGTGTGTGTGTGTGTGTGTGTGTGTGTGTGTGTGTGTGTGTGTGTGTGTGTGTGTAATGTCTTTTGCTTTCAAAGCGGCACCGTTAGTAAGAGTCATGAGTCACATGCAGGCCGTGTCAAATGCAAGACCACCCAACTGCAAGAGGTATAGATCCTCATGAGCCCCCGCAGTTGCGAGGGCTCATGAGGATCTATGCCTCTTGCTGAAACCACTTTGTATCCGGTATCCACGTTCCTTTGACGTTGAATGGGGCTCATGCTGGACAGATGATGAGTCAATATCACTAATTCAGAATCAGGAAATTGTGTCTATCTTGATAGTTTCGGCTTTTAACCCTTTGGCTGTCGTTAGTGGTTTTTGTCGAGGTGATTTCTATAGGGATAACCCGCTACCGGCAGAGAAAGGGTTAAGATGTTTACCTAGCGGGATATTAAGCTGGTCAGAGGCCTGAAAAGCTGAAAATACCCACACGCATCACATCAGACTAATGCATCCCGTTCTTTTGGCCTCCAGAAACAAAAGGGATTACGACAGATAAACCATCCGTCAAGTGTACACGCTACATAATCTTTTTTTTTTTTTTTTTTTTGGTCTTCAGTCATAAACTTCTGATAGAAGTATAACGTTAAAATCGGTAAATGTAAAGAGGCGCATCTTTGAAAGCAAGAGGCATGTACTGCTCTAGTATTGTTAGCATTCTGACTTTTGGACTGACGTGCTGGGGTAGAAATTTATGTAAAAGAGATCAAGATCGCCCTAACAAAGTAATCCGGAAAAGGGGCGGGGTGATTGGTAGGGCACAGGATAATTTGGACACACTGTACAACAGACCGGTGGCACAGAGAGCGCTGATGGGCTGGGAACCTCTTGGGCCAAGAATTATCACAGCAGCCTTTAGAACCAAGAAAAAGCTCAAGCTGAACGTCATCCAGTGTTATGCGCCCAATAATGACAGTGACGAGGAAGAGAAACAAGAGTTCTATGACCGACTCCAGAGTGCCGTGGACGAATGTGCGGAGCTAGACATCACCATCGTCATGGGCGATTTTAATGCCAAAATAGGGGAGGACAACACCGGATACGAAGAGATGATGGGGAGACAGGGACTAGGCTCGGAGATGAGTGAGAACGGGGAGAGGTTTGTAGACTTTTGTGCTCTAAACCGACTTGTCATTGGAGGCAGCATCTTCCCACACAGAAGAATACACAAAGCAACTTGGGTCTCACCTGACCATACAACAGAGAACCAAATAGACCATATCTGCATTAGCAAGAAATTTAGAAGATCCCTTCACTTCAAGATGTTCGAGTGAGAAGGGGAGCAGATGTCGCCTCAGACCACCATCTGCTTACCTTAAGAATGAAGCTCAAGTTAAAGAAAAGCCGCACAGAGACAACAAGAAGACAGCGCTATAATGTAGGCCTCCTGAGAGAAACTGGAGTTAGAGAAGAGTTCAAACTGGTGCTGTCCAACCGGTTTCAAGCGCTACAGGAGCTAGTAAATGAAGAGGAGGCGGTCACCACAGAGCAGCAGTGGAAGGCAGTTAGAGAGGCGCTGAACTCAACCTGCAAAGACACTGTAGGGTTCAGGAAACACCATCACAAGGACTGGCTGTCGGCACAGACCTTGAAGAAGATAGAAGTGAGGAAGCAGAAGAAAGCAGTTGTCAACAACAGTCGCACGAGAGCAGCCAAAGTAAGGGCACAGGAGGAATACTCGGAAGCCAACCGCGAGGTGAAGAGGAGTATCAGGGCAGACAAGAGGGCCTACACAGACAGCCTGGCAGCAGAGGCAGAAAAGGCAGCAGGCAGGGGCAACATGAAACAGCTCTACGACATTACCAGAAGATTGTCGGGCAAGTATGGCCATACAGAAAGACCAGTAAAAGACAAAGAAGGCAAGCCTATTGCAGACAGAGCAGACCAACTCGACAGATGGGCCGAGTATTTTGAAGAGTTACTGAACAGACCTAGCCCACCCGACCCCCCAGACATCCAGCCGGCAGAGACCGACCTACCCATCAGCTGTGACAGACCCAGCCGGGAAGAGATCAGAAGAGCAGTGGCATTTTTGAAGAACGGCAAAGCAGCAGGGCCAGATGGCATCCCAGCGGAGTCTCTGAAAGCAGACCTAGAGATGCTGTACCCACTGTTTGGAAAGATCTGGGAAGAGGAGGTGATGCCGGCTGACTGGAAGGAGGGGTACCTAATCAAGCTTCCCAAGAAAGGCGACCTCAGCAAGTGTTCCAACTACAGAGGAATCCACCTTGCTGTCAGTACCAGGAAAGGTCTTCAAAAGGATCATCCTTGAGAGAATGAAGAGCTCCATTGACCCCCAGCTGAGAGACCAGCAAGCAGGATTCAGGAAGAACCGATCATGTACAGACCAGATCGCCACTCTCCGCATCATCGTGGAAAGGTCTCTGGAGTGGAGCTCCCCGCTGTACGTCAACTTTGTGGATTATGAAAAAGCATTTGACAGCGTGGACCGAGAGACTCTGTGGAAACTCCTACGACACTACGGTGTACCCACAAAGCTCGTCCGCCTGATCAAGAGCAGCTACGATGGCATGACATGTCGCGTGATCCACGAAGGGCAGTTCACCAGGGAGCTCCAGGTCAGAACTGGTGTCAGGCAGGGGTGATTGCTGTCTCCATTCCTCTTCCTACTAGCCATAGACTGGGTCATGAAGATGGCCACAGAGCACAGACGAAGTGGAATACAGTGGACACTGTGGACACAGCTTGACGACCTCGATTTTGCAGACGACTTGGCATTACTGTCCCACACTCATCAACAAATGCAGGACAAGACCAAGAGGCTTGCTGACATCTCGTCCCTAGTGGGCCTCACCATCCACAAACAGAAAAAAAGGACAATGAGGCTGAACGCAACCAGGGAAGAACCAGTCTTGCTTGCTGGCACCCCGTTGGAGGAGGTGGAGTCTTTCACCTATCTCGGAAGCATCATAGACAAAAAAGGCGGCACTGATGCAGATGTCAGAGCACGAATCGGTAAAGCCAGAGCAGCCTTTCTCCAGTTGAAAAAAGTGTGGAGTTCCAGAGAGCTTTCACAACACACCAAAGTCCGGATTTTCAACTCCAATGTAAAAGCAGTTCTCCTATATGGAGCAGAGACTTGGAGATTGACAAAAACCACAGTCAACAGAGTACAGACCTTCATGAACAGTTGCCTTAGAAGAATTTTGAAAATCCACTGGCCAGAGAAGATCAGCAACGTCAGACTCTGGGAGAGAACAGAGCAGATAACAGCAGAAAATGAAATTGGACGAAGAAGATGGGGATGGATCGGTCACAGTCTGAGAAAGCCAGCTTCCAGTATCACTAGGCAGGCATTGTCATGGAACCCCCAGGGAAAGAGGAAAAGAGGTAGGCCGAGAAACTCCTGGCGTCGAGACCTCCAAGCAGACATCAAGAGACTGGGAACCACCTGGAGTAGAATCGAAGGAGAAGCAAGGACAGGAGTTGCTGGAGGTCTCTCGTCGACGGCCTATACCCGGGTAGGGGTGACAGGCGTAAGTAAGTAAGTACAACAGACGGATTACGAACAAATTGGCTGACATTCTTGATGACAATACACATCCACTTAGATATGAATTTGACAGCAGACGTATCAAACGAAGTGGCAGACTTCGAGTACCCAAAAGTCGTACATCACGTTATGCCAACTCTTTTGTCCCTCAAGCTGTTACCCTTTTCAACAGTAATATCAGTAGATAGCGTCGGTCAACATTCTTCAGTTCTTGAGTACTAGCCCTTTCAGTATTATTATTATTTTCCCCTATTATTTCTACGAGTGAATGATGATGCCATGTGTTGTATGGGCAGACAGTGAATTTCTCCGTGAGGGATTAATAAAGTATTATTGTATTGTATTGTATTGTATTGTATTGTATTGTATTGTATTGTATTGTATTGTATTGTATTGTATTGTATATATTGTCATGAAATCTTTCGGCTGCACACACTTTTGAAAAACACATGATGAGAGAATTGCACATCAAAAATGATAACATGTCTGTCCGTTACTTTGGAATTCACGTTTGTATTTGTAGCAGTAGTAGTAGTACTAGTAGTAGTGGCAGTAGTAATGATGATGATGATGGTAGTAATAATAATGATAATCATCATCATCATCATCATGCGTATAGCGCTGTAACAGAGGAAAAAAAACACCTGCAGATACAGTAAAGTATGTTTAGTCTTCTTTACAGCACTCTCACCTGCAGTTTTGTCTATTGTGTTGTTTTTACGCTATGACCCGGTAAAGCTACCTACCCCCAAAATCAAAAATCGCAAGACGGACATTTCTCTGTGCTGCGTTGTTTTAACACACATCTCATGTTTGGCCAGACACACTAAAAACGGATAACACCATTTTAAATTGCGTTCATTTTCTTGAAAACCTGAAGATGGGGAGTCATTTCAGATGAAAAGTTTTTTTGTGTGGCGTTTTCCATACGTTCACCCTAAATTTAACATCAGACATTTAAGATTCAGCCGCGAATGCCTCGCATCTGAGGGCACTCAGCCTAATTTTATCAGCACTTGTAGGCAGAAGAATCATTTTCGATTCAGCTACAAGAAGAAAAGAGGATTTTGAGTGAAAAATGGGATGTCGTTGCCACAGATACGACCCTACCCTTCGAACGTAAAATTGATTGCCTTGATTACTTGTTGGTGATCTGTTTACGTCAGTGCATGTGTGCTTGCATGCGTACGTGTTTATTTGTTTTCTCTTGTTTGTTTGTTTCTTTGTTTTGTGTGTATTCTCATAATGTGACAATGTGAATGTGTGTGTGTGGGTGGGTGGGTGGGGGTTAGCAGACGGGGGGGGGGGGGGGGGGGGGAGGGTGGGTGTGTGAGGTGTGTATGTGTGCGTGTGTGTGTGTGTGTGTGTGTGTGTGTGTGTGTGTGTGTGTGTGTTGGTTGATGATTCAATACACTGCGCGCCATAAAAAAAAAACAAGACAAAGATTTGCCGGTCGATAATTTGCACTCTTTTGCACTTTTTGAAAGTCTGTTTTTGTCACAGTGAAGTAATTTTAATCCTCTTTACGGCATTTGCAACTGCATTTTGTCCATTATGTAGTCATTACGCCGTGACACGGTAAAGATACCTACCCCCAAAATAAAAAAATCGCAAAACAGACATTTCTCTGTGTGCTGCCATGTTTTAGCACACATCTCATGTTTGGCCAGACACACTTAAAAGCAGATAACATCATTTTAAAATGGCTAATATTTCTTGAAACCCTGAAGATGGGGAGTCATTTCAGCAGACAACTTTTTGTGTGTGGCCTTTTCCACACGTTCACCCTTAAAAACATCGGACATTTAAGATTCAGCCGCGAATGCCTCGCATCTGATGGCACTCGGCACTTGTACGCAGAAGAATCATTTTCCATTCAGCTGCAACAAGAAAGGTTGATTCTGAGTGAAAATGGGGATGTCGTTGCCATAGGTACTCGCCTACCCTCCAAACGTAAACTGGATGGCCTTGATTACTTGCTGGTGGTCTGTTTATGTCAGTGCGTGTGTGCTTGCATGCGTATGTGTTTCTTTGTTTTCTGTTGTTTGCTTCTTTCTTTGTTTTGTCTGTATTTTATAATGTGTGTGTGTGGGTGGGAGGATGGGTGTGAGGAAGGACGTGTGTGTGTGTGTGTGTGTGTGTGTGTGTGTGTGTGTGTGTGTGTGTGTGTGCGTGCGTGCGTGCGTGTGTGTGTGTGTGTGTGTGTGTGTGTGTGTGTGTCTGTGTGTGTGTGTTTGTTTATGATTCAAAACGTGTATTTTAAGGTGGTCTGCTGGTGGTCTGTTTACGACGGTGCGTGTGCCCCCCCCCCCCCCCCCCCCCCCACACACACACACACACATTCACATGGTCACATTATGAGAATACAGACAAAACAAAGAAACAAGCAAGCAACCGAAAACAAAGAAACACATACGCATGCAAGCACACACACACACTGAAGTAAACAAACCACCAGCATGTAAAAAGGCAATCAATTTTACGTTTGGAGGGCGGGCGCGTACCTGTGATAACGATATCCCCATTTTTCATCAAAATCCTCCTTTCTTGTTGCAGCTAAATGGAAAATGATTCTTTTCGCTACGTGCAGAGTGCCATCAGATGCGAGGCATTCGCGGCTGTTCTTACATGTCCGATGCCACGGTTTTCGAGGGTAAACGTATGGAAAAGGCCACACAAAATTTCTCCTGAAATGACTCCCCATCTTAAGGTTTTCACGAAAAACTAACGCATTTTTAAATGGTGTTATCCACTTTTTATAATGTCTAGCCGCCAAACGTGAGATGTGTGCTAAAGCATCGCAGCACACAGAGAAATGTCCGTCTTGCGATTTTTGATTTTGGGGTAGGTAGCTTTACCGGTTCATAGCGTAAATACTACACAATGGACAAAAGCTGAGAATGCCGTAAAGAGGACTAAAAATACTTTACTGTGACGAAATCAGGTTTTCAAAATGTTAAGCCGTTTGCAAAATATCGACCTGCGCATCTTTGTCTTGTGTTTTATGGCGCGCAGGGTGTATGCAATATGATGTCTTCATGTATCGGATTTTTCGTTTTATAACACGTTAGTCTTATCTGACCATGATTTTTGTGACTTTTCGGACGCTTCGAAGAAGACTGTTTGCCAGCCGTGTGGGATGGAAGGGTCACGATACCCCATCTTTTGGCTGTCGGTAGCGCTTTTTGTCGCGATGATTCCTGTAGGAATCATCGCGACAAAATGCGCTACCGACAGCCAAGGGGTTAAACGGGTAGTGCCATATTAGCTTGGTACCTGGCCGATATACCACTGCCTTTGAACAATAATGGCGTAACCATCTCCCACTGTGATGATGTCTCAGTTAGCTATTTGGCTGTCGGTAGCGGTTTTTGTCGAGGTGGTTCCTGCAGGAACCACTGACCTCGACAAAAACCGCTGCCGACGGCCAAAGGCTTAAAAGTAAATGTGTCAGAACAGTCGATCGTGTTTCTGCCTTAAACCGGTACATTCATTTTCGTGAAAAGTGATATTTTCAATGTAACACATGTATTGATAATCCGGCTTTTCATAAAAATGGAATACTTGTACTAGCTTTTGCCAGATCAAGGATAAAATAGAAAAATGGTGAGCTACACAAAAGAAGAGAGGTCACCTTTTGTTGTTGTCTATTGTCACCAAAGACATAAGGCACTGGACTGTATTTGACACGTCTTTGCCCGGGATGGTGTGATATTGAAAATTTACCAATGACAAGCGGTATCTTTTGGACCGCTATTTTGGTTTAATTCTGTTTTTAGAGATAAGTGTGAGTGTTTGCATGAATGTATGTCAGTGAATGCGTGACTGCCAGTATGATATATTATTTGTTTCATATTCAGTCACTTACTCGTATATATATATATATATACCCGCCAAACAACATTTTCCGCTCCCGTGGACAATTACGTATTCTTATTCTTATCGATTCATCGTCACTTTGGACAAAAACAGCCACAGACACAATTTTCTAGAGAACCATCCATTTAGTAATATCAAACTGAGGCTAAAAGCTTCAAATTTGTACACTGCCATATGCAAGCTACATAATAGTACTTACAGATAAGGATATATAATAATAATAATGCATAGCATTTATATGGCGCATTTCTCATATTTATAATATAACTCAATGCGCAGAATGTAGCCGCGAACTGAACCCAACAAGCACGCTCACGTGAATCACACGCATTCACTCACACACTGTACGTCAGTAAACACAGAACATTCACGTGGTGCTAAGGGCAAGCTCAAGCGAGCTACACGGTATTTGGAAATCGTTTTGTATTTGAAATTATTATTAAGTTGGCTGAAACTGATACCAAAGTGGAGGGGGAGGAAGAGCCGGAGTACCCGGAGAAAGAACCCCCGACGGTCCGCCCGAATTAACGGTGACACTAGAGGAGAAAAATCCGACGCCGGAACCCGGAATCGAACCTCGCACCTTTAGCATTGGTGGCAGGCGCCTTAACCACTGCGCCACGGACCATTGGCTTTAGTTCAAGGGTGATGCCAGAATAGCTTGGCGCCTGGAGGCGCCAAGCTATTCTGGCACTACCTTTAAACTATTTTAGTCATACTTATTTCACACACTGGTGTATTCCGCATGATACGGGTTAAAGTGACATGCTCCAAGCAATAAGGGGTTAATAGTTTCGCAATATCTTCAGTGTTAATGTTCTTAGTAAGTCTTACAATAATCCTGGGTGAGATGGTGTGGTCTTTTGGTCACTGTGTTTATTTGTTTGTTTGTTTATTCATGTATCATTTAAATTACGAAATTTCATTTAAGCAGAGCTGAAGAATCTTGGTGTTTACCTCGACTCTACCTTGTCTATGGAGAGGCAGGTTAGCCACATTAGTCGCACTGCCTGCTTAGAACTAAGTAGACTCAGCACCATAACTCCCTTTGTGACAGAAAAGACCATTGCACAGCTTGTCTGTTCTCGCATCCTTTCTCGTCTTGACTATTGCAATTCGCTTCTTGCAGGCATCACCTCAGATCAACTATGTCGCATTCAGCGCATTCAAAACAACGCAGCCAGATTAATTCTTTGCAAGAAACGCTCGTTACCCTTCTGTTAAAACAACTCCACTGGCTTCCTGTCAAACAGAGACTGAATTGAATATAATCTGGCTACCTTGGCCATACAATCACTTTGACAACACACTCCCCGTTTACCTCTCCTATAGTCTCTGCCCTCATAACCCTTCCCGAAGCCTACCTTCTTGTTCCCAGAAATTCAGTACTGGTTCAACCGAGAATGAACTTGAAGACCGGCTGCAGGTGCTCGGTCTTTTCAATACCAGGTCCCTCACTCTCTACCCCCCCCCCCCCCCCATGTACGTCAATGATCTCCGACATTCTCAGTCTTCAAAACCAACCTGAAAACGTATCTTTTTAGTTTGGCATATCAGTGTTAATTTTCCTTTGCTTCCCATCATGTGATTTGTCGATGGTGTCACTGTAAACAGAATGTGTTCGTTGCCGTGTGAAACTAGACTGTATGCCTTAACTGTTTTTTTTTTTTTGTTGTTGTTGTTTTTTGTTGTTTTTTTTTTTTGCTGTTGTGATTTGTAGTTTATTGTGTGTGTTTATAATTATTTGTAAAGCGTTCCGAGCCTGCGTAAGTGGGGAAGGACGCTATAGAAAAGCGCTGTATTGTTCTTATTATTTTAATTATAAGCATTTATTGTATGGCGCCGGTGCATGGCGACACGGTGTGGCGATTGCTGATTGTTATTGTAATTGTTTTGGCTGTGTTGTGTGTAGGGACTGAAAGTGTGATTGTATACAACCGTCAGGATCTACTGAACATTCTTGCCACTTCAAACTGTGAGTACAGGCCACCTTTTCTCTACACATCGAGAGGTTCTGTTGGCCCCGAGTCGAACAGTTCAAAATGGCCTACCGCTGCTATCAGTGAAATAATAACTAGGCACGTTGTTGCTGCTGAGTCTGCCTTTCCTGATAGCTCTATCATCATCACTGGCGACTTCAACCAAACGAACTTACGTAAGACTTTGCTTCGGTACTATCAGCATGTGCACTGCCCCACTAGAGGAGAGAACACTCTTGATCACTGCTACACTACGTTGAAGTCTGCCTACCGTGCTACTACGAGGGCTCCCTTGGGCGAATCTGACCATGCCATGGTTCTGCTCACTCCGACCTATCGCCAGAGACTGAAAGCTGTGAAGCCTGTCACCAAGACGGTCAGGAGATGGACCACGGAGGCGACGGAGACGCTGCAAGGGTGTCTGGAGGCGACGGATTGGAGCGTTTTCAAAAAGGCGAGCAGTAGCCTGGACGAGTACACAGATGCAGTGACGTCGTACATAGGCTTCTGTGAGGAGGCCTGTGTACCGACCAAGACCGTCCGCATCTTTGGCAATAAAAAGCCGTGGTTCAGCCGCTCAGTCAAGGTAAAACTTGACGCTAAGAACGAGGCCTTCAAGAGTGGCGACGGGGAGCAGTACAGAAAGGCCAAAGCTGCGCTGCGTCGCGAGATCAGCAGGGCGAAGGCGACCTACAGGAAGAAAATCGTGAAGACCAGTTCTCTTCCAACAACATGCGAGAGGTGTGGCGGGGTTTGCAGCAGGCCCACCGGCTACAAGCAAGGGGCAACAACTCACGACGACGTGGACCTGGAGCTCCCGGACAGGCTGAACCTGTTTTACAGCAGGTTTGACCAGAAGAATCCCACTCCTGGATACCGTCCTCCGCTTCCTGGAGACGCGGCGACTCTGACGCCGCCCTTCAGCGTTCGGGAGGCGGAGTTAAAACGTCTCTTCCAGAGACAAAATCCCAGGAAAGCCTCGGGTCCCGACCACGTGTCTACGGCTGCCTTGAAGTTCTGTGCTGACCAGCTCGCTCCTGTCTTCACCGATATCTTCAATATCTCTCTACAGCAGATGTCGGTGCCGCGGTGCTTCAAGTCGTCCGTGATCGTCCCTGTTCCCAAGAAGGAGGGGGAGGGGGCGGGGAAGAGCTGAAGGGGGTGGTGGAGGGGAGTCACCACTCACTCATCAGGAAGGCCTCGTTTTGTCAATCAGGAAAATTAACCCTTTGGCTCTCCTGCAAGAATCACCGCGACCAAAAGCGCTACCGACAGCCAAGCGTGAAGATTTGAGCCATCATGACTCCGTGAACATTTTTAGGAAGCGTGGATCACGACGAACATCTTTCACAAACTCGGCACGAATCCGAAGAGGGTCCGAAACAGAAAAGTTCGTGGAAGTCCTTTCCATGTTTGTGTTTTCACATGCCCGATGCGGAAACGAATGCGCATCCGAGTCCGAACGAAAATGACGCAATTTTTGAAGGAAAGTTGCATTAGCGTTTCGGGTTCGGACTGTATTCGTATTGAATTAGCAAAATGTATTGGCAGAGACATAAATGAATAATACTGATTGATTGTACATTGCTTAACGTCCCGCCAGCAACAAGGCTTTCTCAGGACGTGCCTGCACTGCTTGTGAAAAAAAATAAATAAACAGAACATTGAATGTATGTCGCCAGCCGGTCAAATACATTAAATAAACCTAACACATGGGGGCTAAATAAAGCTAAGACCATTTAGCAACACACATCCAATATCAAGAGCTACAGGCAGTGCAGACAGTAGGGAGAGTTTTAAAAAGGCAAATACAGGTGAATGGACAAAGGGTAGACAGAAACACATGCCCCAGAATAGAGAGAAAAACCCACCCTGTGGGGCTGACCAGAGTGACCCTGGGAACTAAAAAAACCTAACCCCACCCAAGTCCCCCAGGGCAGACCCGGGTGGGGGTGAATAATACTGCCCATGCAAATGCTTGAGAGGTTGAATGTCCGCAAAGCTGCAGGCCCGGATGAAATTTCGCCCCGCCTGCTCCGTCACTGTGTTAGCCAGCTCTCAAACGTTTTCACAGACATCTTTAACTGGTCCCTCAGAATCTGTAAAGTTCCACTATGCTTCAAAAAATCTGTTATCATTCCGGTCCCGAAAAAGTCCACTTTTCTCCTCCCTTCACGATTACAGGCCTGTTGCCCTTACGTCTGTCATTATGAAAACGTTTGAGCGTCTGGTTCTGCAACACATTAAAACTGTTATCCCACCCACCTTAGATCCCTACCAGTTTGCCTATCGGGCGAATCGGTCAGTGGAGGACGCCGTATCCCTGGGTCTGCATCGTGCACTGGAACATCTTGAGAAGGCCAACACGTATGTTAGGGTATTATTTGTGGACTACAGCTCCGCATTCAATACTATTGTGCCACCCAAGCTCTATGAGAAACTGATCGAGCTAGGTTTTGACAGTTCACTATGCCAGTGAATCAACGAGTTTTTCTCAGGTAGACCTCAGGTAGTCAGAGTTGGTCCGTGCAGTCAGCATTCAGCCCCAGAGAGTCGCACGTCAGGTGGATGTAACCACTCGGCTGGTTCATGTAGTCGCGTTTCTAAGCCCGTCAAACTGAGCACGGGTGCACACCAAGGTTGTGTTTTGTCCCCTATGTTATACTCTCTTTTTACCCATGATTGTATATCAATGGATGATAACTCCCTTACAGTTAAATTTGCTGACGACACCACTGTTGAAGGTTTTATTTTAAACAACAATGAAACAGCATACAGAGAGAGAGAGAGAGAGAGAGAGAGAGAGAGAGAGAGAGAGAGAGAGAGAGAGAGAGAGAGAGAGAGAGAGAGAGAGAGAGAGAGAGAGAGAGAGAGAGAGAGAGTAGATGAACTTGTTGGCTGGGGTTCCGCTGACAATAACCTTGACCTGAATGTGCCTAAAACGAAAGAAATGGTCATGGATTTCAGGAAAATCAAAAGTGACATTGTTCCCCTCACTATTCATGGTAGCCATGTTGAAATTGTTGATGGTTTCAGGTTTCTTGGCACCCACATCTCAAACGATCTTAAATGGGAGAAAAACGTTGATTCTTTAGTGAAAAAATCACAGCAACGACTGTTTTTTTCTCAGACGTCTTTAAACGTTTGGCGTCAGCAGACAAATTTTGACTAACTTCTACCGGGCAGTTCTTGAAAGTGTTTTGACCTTCTCCCCGACCGTTTGGTTTGGCAGCACCACACAGAAAGAGCGATCCAAATTAAACAGAGTAGTAAAAACTGCATCGAAAATCATAGGTGTCGATTTGCCCTCGTCAGAGTCCCTCTTACACGAAATAATGCTAAAAAAGGCTAGATCCATCCTCCGAGATGATTCCCACCCAGTCCATGAGTTGTTTGAGATGTTGCCATCAGGGTGCCGTTATAGAGCGATCGGAACACGCACGAGTCGTTTTAAAAACAGTTTTACCCAACTGCTGTCAAGACTTTTAATGATGCAAACAAACGCCAATCCTGACCCATCCGTCCCACTGTTTAATGTAATGTATATATATACAGTATTGTCCAGCTACCAGAAAATACTTCATCTACACGGCTGTGCAGAACACACTTTTAGTTACCGAGCGATCGGGTGAAACTGAGTGCAAGATAAGCCATTGGTGGCAATTAAACATTAGCGCGCGCCTAGTCATACTAGAAAACCGAGGAAGCAGAGATAGAGAACGTTAAACACAGGCATAACACACACATATCAGTAGTCCCGCAACAGAGATTAAAGAAGGAATAGTTGATGCCAGACAGTGACCTGGATAGCCTGCTCGCAGCTGGGAGTGACTGCATACCACAGCAGCAGGTGGCTGGCCAAACTAATATTTAGGAAATAGGGCTAACTGCACTGCTGTGTCTATGATGCAAGTGACGTGTTCAGTTTTATATTACGATATGTCCTATGTGATTTGTGTTATTGCCTTTATGATTAGACCACACTAGTTACTAAGGCATATGGTTGTGTGTGTGTGTGTGTGTGTGTGTGTGTGTGTGTGTGTGTGTGTGTGTGTGTGTACGTGAGTAGCTTAATTATATTTTGATGTGTTTAATGTTCTTCTTTTTATGTTGCGCAGCACCACAACGATTTCCTAATATATTATTACATATGGCAATACAGTTCTATCATCATCATCATCATCATGTCCATTACAACAGGAAACAGATAAACTAGGATAGTGCCTCATTTGTATTGGTATTGAAAAGTGGTGTTTCATCATTTCTGAACTTCTGCTGCCTGTTTGGTCGTGTCTATATATGCTACTTGTGCACGCACGTGCACTCAGCAACCAACACACTAAGAGAGCTACTAAAGATACCCCCACCCCACACACACAAATGAATAAAATAAAATTTAAAAATATAATAAATAAACAAATAAATAAAACTTGATTGTGCATTTTAAAAGATTTTTTTTTTAATTTGTAAACATTAGTAAGCTGCAGCAACAGATGGATAGCAACATTTTGTTTGTGTAAATGTCAATACACTACAGTATAAAGCAGAAAGAATATGCAATATGACATATACTACAAATAATTTAGCACAATGCATATGGATGAATACATAGAAAATACCTCGATACAAAATGCAGGAGAATTTTAGTTTTCTGTGACTGTTGTAGAGGTCTTTCTGTATCAACACTTACAAAAACTAAAACTGTACTCATAAATGCATGGGCGCTGCCTGTCGGTTCCGCCTGCAAGAGGCACAGGCCAGGCCTGATGAATATGTCTGTCTTGCTGGCAGCATTTGTATACTCTGACTGAAGAAATCCCCCTTGTGCATATAACCAGCATTACTGTTCAACTCATTCAGCCAGACGCACGTATTTCCCAAATTTTGGAGGCGTCATCTAATGACTATGCACCTGTTGCAGGAGATGGGTCGACCATGATAATTCAAGGGTAGTGCCAGATTAGCTTGGCGCCGACAGGCGCCAAGCTGATCTGGCACTACCCTTGAATTATCATGGTCGACCCATCTCCTGCTGTAGTGCATCAGGGCTGGATGGGTTAACTCGTTCAGTGCCGAGAAAATTTCAACATACCTAACTGCAAGAGGTATAGATCCTCATGAGCCCCCGCAACTGCGGGTGCTCATGAGGATCTATGCCTCTTGCTGACACCACGTGGAATCAATCGTCAGCTACAGATGGTTGATGTTGAACTGACGAAGACTGCAGAATCACAGTTTCTGTCAAAGGGCACTGAACAGGATGGCTGCATGCACAAGGCTGATAGGGCTGTGACATATCTCCCACCATCTATTTAGTCTAAAATATGCGTAGCCTACAGCTAAAAACAAAAACCCTCTACGATAATCCACTCCTTCCATTAGAATACAATTCTAACTTAAAACCATATATATCAAAACGAAAGGATTTTTTTTTTTTTTAAATCTACAGCCTTCTTCCCGTTTCCATCTTTGCTGTAAAGCATAAGAAGTGCCATGCAACTGTGGAATCCAGACCAAAAAGGCGACTGCCAAGCGTGTACAACGTATAGAAGAACCAAAGGAAGAAAGAAACACAATCAGAAAAGACATTTACAACACGACTGTGTTGTAACTATCTTTCCTGTGTTTCTTGGTTGGGTTCTTCAAGGCAACTGTTCTTGTCTGATTTTTTTTTTTAAAATTTCAGTGTAACCGCACACAGCCGTCAGGCAAAATTAATCAGTTCACTGACCAGCACAAGCATGCAAAACCATCTTGTAGTCCAAGTATAAGTATCACTGATAAGCAAGATCAAAGAAAGATAAAACAACAGGAACATTCATCAACAGACTCCACAGCAAGCAAATACACAGATCGTATTATGAATGGTGATTATAATGATAAAACAGTTGAAAATGCCATATCACTACAAAAGGCTCAAAGCGCTGGACAGAACAGTCAAGATTTTTCAAAATCCACTCCTCCTTTTAACCCTTTGTGTGTCAGTAGTGGTTTTTGTGTCGATTCCTGTAGAAATCATCGCGACCAAAACCGCTACCGACATGCAAAGGGTTAAGGTTAGATTCTTTCATTCTTGGGGGAAGCTGTTGTTACAAAGTATTGACTGATCTAGTTCTCACACAGACCAGCAGGATATGAATAAACCATGATAGTTTAAGGGTGGTGCCAGAAAAGCTTGGTGCCTGGAGGTGCCAAGCCATTCAGGCATCTGCCTTGAACTATCAAGGTGGCTATCTCTTCTGAACTATAATGTATTCAATTTCAAAGAACAACTCTCAAGTGTTTGGGAAATTTTGTCGCAGACCTCAACATGTCAAGGCTGCATTTCCAAACTTTTGGAGGCATTGTCTGATGACTATGCACCAGTTGTAAGAGATGGATGAATCATGATAATTGAATTATCATGATCAATCAATCTCCTGCTGCACGGTCCCAGGGCTAAATGGGTTAAATGAATTTTAAACACTTATTTATCAAACATGTTTCCAGAAAGCAAAAATTATGCTGCCCTGCAAAGCAAACAGACAAAAACTTAATCATTGTAAAAAGGCAAGATTTTTTATTGTATCACAATTTAAAAAATCATGCTTTTTATGAACAATGAACTGAAATCTTTTGCCTTCCCAGAGCAGTATGTGGGTAATCTTAAATTTAGCTGAAATTCACTTCGATAGGGCAAAAATATCTGGAAAATTTGAAAAACCTTGACAGTACACAAATGAAGCCCCGGCAAGTCAAATTATGTAAATCGCTGATAATACAGAACACCATATAATCACAGATTGCAATACATTTAGTCACTGTGGTCAAACCAGTACATTGTACAATAATAGATCATTATACAGATGATAAATTTAAACCTTTCAATTGTCAGGGGCAACGACTTACATTTCAGAGGGCATCGCAGACTGACTGCCATTACACTCCCCCGCCTGACAAACTTTGATGTAGAAAAAGGTCTGCAAGAGGCTTAGATTCTCATGAGCCCCCGCATCTGCGGGGGCTCATGAGAATCTATACCTCTTGCCGTTGTGTTGCGATATTTGTTTTACCGATGCAGATGTTAATGTAATGTGACTGGTTGTCACCTAAGGTGTCTGTGAAAAAATGGCTACCATAGAAAAGAATGTATGCTAGCCTGCAATTTGGGACATTATGGAGAAGAGCTAAAAGGTCTAAAATCAAAGACCAGCACACAGTTTTAGATGTCCTGCACAAAACAAATTGTAGCAAGTACACGCAACAGCAAGCGGGCCAAGAAAACAAGTGAACACCTTTCAAAGGTGGCCGCAAAGGCAAGTTTGTTCACATCGGAAGGCTTCATCAATGATCAAGGCAGATAAACACAAGTTGGTACTCATCAGTAACATTAAATACATTGATAACAATTACAATCATAACAAATACGATAATTGCGATAACAACAATGAAAACATTCATAAATCACCTATTTATGAAAATGTGATTTAGAAAAAAAAAATGAAATTTCTCATTACATGTCTTGTTTGTTTTGCTAATCATTAACCCTTTTCATCCTGATACACCCATCGCTTGAAATAAATTTAACTGATAATTCAAGGGGTGGTGCCAGAATAGCTTGGCGCCTGAGGCGCCAAGCTATTCTGGCACCATCCTTGAACTAAAACAGTTGATCGGTCTCCTAATCTGTAATGTAGCCTTCATAGGAAAATAAGAAAAAATTACAAAATCAGCCTCAGGAAATAATGGGTTAACAGACTTGCTGAAAACCACTGACCCTTGGCCTTTACCCGAGGCTGAAGAAGGACTAACCTCCCCCCCACCCCCCACCCCACTCCCATCCCCTTATGCATACAGCCCCTGGTACTGTTTATAGCAACGGCAGCTGCATGTACAAGGGAGTTAACCCTTTGGCTGTCAGTAGCAGTTTATGCGTGCTGTTAAATATGCACACAAAGGCCATGGGTGGCAGTGTGTTAAATATTTCACTAGGGCAGTGATAAGGCAGTAGCACAGGTAATGTACATTACAAGACTAGGCCACTAAAACGCCAAGCAAAAGTTTACAACTGTATCACGGTCGATCTGTCTCCTGCATTGTAATGCAGTCCTCAGCTGAGAACTAAATAAATGTGAGTATTATTTTCGTACCTGGAACGCAGTGAGACAGCCTATGTCACACTTGTTAAGTTTTGAAAATTTGCCTTGCCAGAAGAGACAGAGTGAACGTGTTTCCACATCACCTGGTGTGACTGTCAGGGACCGTTGGCTTCCCCTGAATGTGACTGCACTACATGCATGTTCCCTCCTTTCCTGATCTCTGTTACTCTGTGCCCTCTGACCCATGGGTGACTGCCGTATATATGTAAAATGCTAGTGGTAGAGTAACCAACAAAGGAAAAAAAACCAAAAAAAAACTTTGGAAAAACAAGCACGAAACAACAAACACGCTTCAGAAAAACACGAACAAAACAATTTTACTGCTTTGTCCATATTTTTGTGAGGTGCGTAGTATGTTTTGTTGTTTTGTTTATTTTTTCCATTTACTGCTATGTCCATCTTTACTTCTGCAGGGTGTTTTTCTCTTGTCTTAACCCATTCAACCTTTTGGCCGCATTTCCGAAATTTTGGAAGTGTTACCTAACAAATATGTAACAGTTGCAGGAGATGGGTTGACCATGATAATTCAAGGGTAGAGCCAGATTAGCTTGGCGCCTAAAGGCGCCAAGCTAATCTGGCACTACCCTTGAATTATTGCGAACAATCCATCTTGGGGCTAAATGGGTTAAACCATCTTGTCTCTTTTTAATCTTAGGAAAGTTCTTTCTTCACAGGGTATTTATTGCGAACAATCCATCTCCTGCTGTAGGGTGTTGGGGCTAAATGGGTTAAACCGTCTTGTCTCTTTTTCATGTTAGGAAAGTTTTTTTCTTCACAAGGTATTTCTTGCATTTCCACGTTTTTAAGAGTGAAAAGAGCTTTGAAAAGTAAGAAAGACTATTCTCCACATGGTAAGCATACTAACACTGATGTTCTACTACAGAAATGTATGGCAAGATTTCGTGGTATAAACAGTGCGGACAAGTGATCCCAGCCCCCAGAAAAATGGGAGCCAGCATATACGTAGCACCGCAAAACAAAACTGATCATAGAATCTGCTGGATATGATAGATTTAAAACTGTGATTACATTGTGCTTGCGGATTGTTGCACTATATAATTACATGACTATTTACAAAATACACAATTAAGTCTACAATTTACACACAAAACAGTATTATTCATCTTAACAATGTCATAAGGGCAACATTTCACAAATTAGATTTAACCCTTAACCCTCTTGTGCATGAAGCCACCGGCACTGTACTATACAGTACTGATGGCAACATGCACACGAGGGTTAACCCTTTGGCTGTTGGTAGTGCTTTTTCAGCATGACAAGAAGCGCTACTGACAGGCAAAGGGTTAACAGCTGTGAAAAACTACAAGATATGGACTAAGAATGGTGCCAGAGTAGCTTGGAGCCTGTATATATGTAATGCTCTTCTGACATCACTTTTTCTCTTCATAGGACAACAGAATATGGGAATTTCCACCCATGGATTGACAAGTTCAAACATCAGGGCTCGGTTGCATGAGAGAGCTTAAATCCTGTGCAAGCCACTAAGCAGGGTGCTCCTGTAGGCGAGCTCCTTGCCGAGTGGCGCACAAATTTTAACCAGGTAACCCCACAACCATATCTTCCAAATTTTGAAGGTGTCATGTAACGACTATGTATGTACCAGCTGCAGGAGATGGATTGACCATGATAATTCAAGAGTAGTGCCAGATTAGCTTGGCGCCATGCGGCGCCAAGCTAATCTTGCACAGCCCTTGAATTATCATGGTCAATCCATCTCCTGCTGTAGTGTATCATGCAACTGAGCCCAGGAGACTAACTGGACATGTGAGTTCAATGGTAGAGCCTTTTCGTTAGCACTGCCAACAGCTTATTTTTCCAACAGAACTTTTGATCAAGCAGATATGATTCCAACAGTTCAGTTTCCTCTGTCAGTGTGTGTAAGTTATAACCATGGGGTCAAACATAACAAAAAGTGCTGGCACTTGGACAAGTATCGGTAACGTGTAATAATCCCCAAGTGCATACATCCACTGGTACTGTGAGCAGTACCAGGTGGCTGGCAGTGTGCACGAGGGAGATAACTCATTCAAGACATGCGGATGTGCGGCATAAAGTGGCATATCAGAATGCAGCATCTCTGGAGTATGTTAAAAAGTGGCACTCTAAAACATTCAGTATAACACTCAGTAAACATTGGTATTGTGAAAAGTTGGGTACAAAATATGAACTAGCTTTAAGGCCAAGGAGAAAATATGTACTACAAACCACAGACCTTTGTTAAAAAGGTAAGAGCACTTCAAGAGAAACAAAAAATCTGCAAGGATGCGTCAGATCACAAGTTTAGATCACACTATTCAAAAGGGAAACACACAAAAGATAACATGTTTACAATAGATCTTATTAACAACAGAGGACATCAGCAATGCTTTTCTAAACAAAAATAATGTTTGAATCCTGAATATTGTTCCCTAACCCATTTTTTTCCCCTAAAGCACTGCAGCAGGAGAAGAATTGACCATGATAATTCAAGAGTAGTGCCCGATTAGCTAAATTGGCACCTGATGGTGCTAAGCTAATCTGTCACTACCCTTGAATTATCATGGTTGATCCATCTCCTGGAACAGGCACAGTTGTTATGTGACACCTCTAAAATTTGGGAAATGCAGCCTTGGGGTCAAATGGGTTAACTTCCATTGCTGGATATTCAGCAGAAAGATACCTTGCAGAATCTTTAGTTAGGCGGACGTGAAATGTACTGGGTCCGCGTGATGGAGCGCCACAGCTTGTGTCACATCACTAAGCGTACTCATGACAGTACCACTTGAGCAAGACTGTGACATGTGGAGTCTAAAGGCTGTTCTTAATTGGACAAACCTACCCGTACAGCCTGAGGAAGTTGCTCCACATCTCGTACCGCGAGCACAAGACCAACGAATTTGTACGGAGCATCGTCACTTCCCTGGTGGGCCCACATGAACCCCTTCTGGCAACCGTGAAACGGCGCAAGCTTGCTTGGTTTGGCCACGTGACCCGACACAACACCTTGTCCAAGACTATCCTCCAAGGCACTCTCGAAGGAAGTCGTCGGCGAGGTCGTCAGAGAAAGAGTTGGGTCGCAAACATAAAAGAATGGACCGAACTCGAGATGTCAGACTTGCTTGCCACCGCCCAAAATAGAACTCAGTGGAGAGCACTGTCTGTTGCTGCTGCCTTTCAGTCCCCCCAACGCCCAGTTCGGGCAAGGGACTGATGATGATGATGATGATGACCCGTACATTTGTTCGCCAACTCTGACAATCTAGAGTTCGCGATCTTGGGCGAACCAGGTTGGTTCTTAATTGGACGATCCAAAGATATGGCAAACTAGTTCGAAGTATTTCGCGAACCTCGGCAAACCATAGTTTGCTGTTGGAAAAAGATCGCATGACATGTTGAGCAATCCACGGCGATCCTTTCGTCTGACTGGTCAAAACTTTTACCCTCTTCTGTATTGGAGATAAGAAGATAGCCACCGATCCGCAACAACCATGGCGGACGGCGATATTTCACTTTTGTGCAAAGAAAAAAAATGGGTTAGGGAAACAGACCTATTTTATTGATTTGTGGGAGGCGCAATGCTGTTTGTGGGATCCCTCCTGCAAGGAGTACAAAAACAAAAATCTTCCAAAAGATGAAGCGGCATTGCGGCAGCCCATTTTGAACACCTTCGCAGACCTACTTCTGCCGAACCAAGCAGTTCAATTAAGAAAGGGAACCATGGCCAACCTAGTTTGCTCAAGTTCGCCTAGGTTCGTTTACCTCAATTAAGAAACAAACCAAAAGATTGCCGATCTTCTCTGATCTAGGTTTGCCGATAAAAGGTTCATCCAATTAAGAACGGGCTTAAAGCTCCTGTCAGCTGACTTCAAATTCTGCAAGGTAAATGTATCTTAATTGTTTATAACAAAGTTGCCTCTGAAATGATAGTGCACTGCCTAGCAATCCAGATCAAAGTATGGCCAAGGTTAAAAAAATCAAGTTAATTAAATTAACCCCTTGTAAACAGTACCCGCATCTGCGTGCACAATGGGGATAGTCCAGAGAGAATATATGTAAGCAACCATCTTCTCTGCAAAGGACACATATTTTGTTCTTGAAATGTTTGTTCATTCAACGAACACAAGCAAAAGCCATCCAAAGAACATGGATAGACACATTGGTCTCAGCAAGATGCATAGATCCTCATGCACCTCCACGGGGGAGGGGCACATGAGGATCTATGTCTCTTGCTGCTGGAGCACTTTTCTTGGCATGGAGGAGGTTGATCTTATATCAATCAGTATACATCATTTAACTCATTCAGCCCGACGGCTGTATTTCCCAATTTGGGAGACGTCATCTATGACTATGCACCAGTTGCAGGAGATGGGTCGACCATGATAATTCAAGGGCAGTGCCAGATTAGCTTGGTGCTGACAGGCGCTAAACTAATCTGGCACTACCCTTGAATCATCATGGTCGACCCATCTCCTGCTGTAGTGCGTCAGGGCAGAATGGGTTAGTAACTATATAACAGTTTCTATAAAATGTCTCTATGGTAGACACATACTACTGTTCACATGATAAAATGTACAAACCTATTTATCTCCCTTCTATCTGCAAGGGGCATAGACTGTCATGAGGCCCGGCAGCTGCAGGGGCTCAGGACAATCTATGCCTCTTGCTGGCAGGGATCGGCCCCATTTACATCCTCATTCTGAGGAGTTATCCTTGGTTAGGTCTACAACTAGCTAGGCAAGAGCCTTTGCCTACGACACTGAATAGATATTTAACGCTGTACAAGTATGCACTCTGGGAACTTTCTGTATCATAAATACACCAGTAAGGTAAAGAAATAATGCTTCACATTAAGACCTTCATTTTCATTCTCATTCAAGCCACACTCCCGTCACCAAAGAAAACATTCGGCCTCAAGTGACCCCATCGAAGCCAGTGGATGCAGATTGTGTTGTTGAAATCGTCGCAGATCCTCAGGGGGATGCATCAAAGTGTTTTCAGTAAGAGGCATAGATTCTCATGAGCCCCAGCAATCGCAATCTATACCTCTTGCAGTTGGGTGGTGTTCAACTTTTCTCGGCAGCGATGGGGTTAAAATTTCTATTTGCTCCAGCGAAAATGCCCACACCAGAACCATTAACACAAACATACACGTAAAAATAAAAACAGTCTCTGGTAATAATATAATATGGAATGATTAGAGAAATGATCATACTTTGAGGGTTAGTCTGTGATTTTGGATCTCAGAGCCATAATGTCCAGTATCACAGACCAACCCATCTGTTTTCTGTTCACTTTCTAAAATCGCAAGTGCATTACATTACGTGTATCTTTTTTCAGAAAATGTAAGCAGCATCTCTGCCAAGACAAAAAAGCACTGTCTCCGATCTCTGACTAAAAGTCAATGGCTGATAATTAACCTTGCCTGACCGTTCCATACTTTCATTTTAATTTTGTTAAGAAAAACAAGAAATGACAATGTGTACATGAACAACATGAAAACGGTTTTAAAATTCTTTCACAATCACAAGAAATATCTTGACAATATGATACAATACATAGACAGGATTTATGTATGTGTATCAAGTGACAAAGTTGCTGGAACAACAACTTGCAACAATTGTACGTCTTCTTCATAAAAATCTCACTCAAACACCCTCCAACACCTACATGCACAGAACACTTACAGACACATGCACAAGAATGCCTTCAAACACAGTGTACACAAACCCAAATTAACTCATTCAAAGCGCCCCACATCAATAGCTGCGGAAGTATTGTATAGCGTTGCCGCAAGCAATGCTTTAACCCTTATCATTCGGAATACACCGGTGTGTGAAATAAGTTTGACTAAAATAGTTCAAGGGTAGTGCCAGAATAGCTTGGCACCTGTAGGTGCCAAGCTATTCTGGCACCACCCTTGAACTAAAGCCACTGGTCTATATCCTTACCTGTAAGTACTATAATGTAGCTTGCACATGACAGTGTACAAATTTGAAGCTTTTAGCCTCAGTATGATATGGGTTAAGACACTTTCATAGCTAATGATGCAGGGCGCCCTGTGCAAGCAGCCACAGTATTTTAAACAGTACCAGAGGCTGCATGCAGAAGCGAGTAATATATACACAGTACCGCACTGACAACAGTCTAAAGCAAACAGTAAAGCATAGAGAGTCAACTGTTCAACGGTTTTCTCACTTTCTCTCTCCTTGATTTCTCTCACATGTAGCCCCCTTGTGTAAAAAACTTTTCACCTTTCACAGTACTTATGGCTAATCTCCTCCTTGGGTCCTGGTTTTTCCACTCATGATTTCCATGCTGGTGTTAGTCTGATCAGTGTAACGATTCTCTTTCTGTGTCTCTTCTCTGTGGATCTTGATTGTCCACGGCCAATTTCTATGCTGACGTTGGGTTGATAAGTACTAAATCGTTCCCCTCCTTCTTGAAGAGAGCGCCTCCATTGGCAGCCATGCTTCGAACGGCAATGATGCGATTCTTGCCTCCCAGCATGCAACTGATCTTGTTCTCGACATTCAGCTTCAGGTCTCGTCTCAGGTACCTGCAGGCAAGAGCAACACATTGAACCCCAAGTAAATGCTGCCACCACTAAAGTTTACCAGCGGCTGCATGCACGAAGGAGGGTAACTGACCCCTTTACTGCCGATACAAGATACATCACATAACTGCCAGAGGTATAGATCCTAATGAGCTCTCGCATCTGCCATCAGGATCTGTAACTCTATCCTTAACCCTTTTAGTCCCAACACCCTACAGCAGAAGATTGACCATGATAATCCAAGGGTAGTGCCAGATTAGCTTGGTGCCTTCAGGCGCCAAGCTAATCTGGCACTACCCTTGAATTATCATGGTCAATCCACCTCCTGCAACTGGTACATAGTCATCAAGTAACACTAAACAAATTTTGGAAATGCACCTGTTGGGCCAAAAGGGCTCCCTTAAACTATCGTGGTTTAATCTATTTAGGCAGCAAGCTAATCAGGCAGTACTTTTAACTATCACACAACTACCCATAATCCAGAATGGTCCAGTCAAAGATACAAATGTCAAAAGGGTTGTATGTAATTAATTTTATGTCCTGACAGCATCATTAATTTATCCAAGACTTGAACATGAAAAAAAATTTTGGGGGGGAAAAAAATGCACAGTATACTTGTTTATGTTATATCTATTAATGTTGCTGACTTGTACATTGTTTTCAGTAAAGCATTATGAAGTTGGGAAACTTCATGAAAGTCCTTCTCATGTTTTCTACTGTTTGCCCTACATTCTAAAGTGGAAGCTCAAAACTTGAAAGTGAAGTTGCTTTTACTCTTCCTTTTCTGGTTGACATACGAGCCTAAAAAAAGTAAAAAAGTAAAACTTGTTTTTTTTCTTCTTCTTTTTCCCCCAGTGCACTTTCTTGGAAATAAGTCGATATTATATTATTTAGAGCCACATTTTGCTTGATATAGTGCCGATTACAGGCAGATGAGATTTTAAGACATGAATCAAAATGTCCGAATCGTAAGATGAGCACATTTTGATTTGGGTCAAGTAATCACATCTGTCGGTTATCGGCACTGTATCAAGCAAAATTTGACTCAATTAAATTTATGTACCGAGTCCAAAACAAAACTTTACCTCGCGTCTTTCAGTATGCCGCTGATTGCGGTGTTCAGACAAAACATGTGATTGGCAGATGACTGTGTTTAGGACTATTGACTGAGCGCACAGATTTCGACTGACAATGAAAAAATCAGTGCTTCCTACTTGTAATGTTTTCTGAAACAACAGAATCAGCTACCAGAACAGGGGTCGAAATTAGCGCGTGCCCCGAGCCAAATGCTACGAAAAATTACCTCGGGCACGCTAATCTGCCGTCTAGCGTGCCCGGTTGGCTCTCAAAATTAAGAAAAGAGAAGGGCAGATATCAAGGAAATCAGAATGGGGCACTCAAAGTTTTTCTCTAGGGTGCCCCGTTGGCACTCAAATAAAAAAGTTAAATTCGACCCCTGCAGAAGAAGTTTTGAAGTCAGAGCATTAGTGCGGCCACAATAGCGTATTAACCCATATCATACTGAGGCTAAAAGCTTCAAATTTGTACACTGCCAAATGCAAGCTACATTATAGTACTTACAGATAAGGATATAACCTAATGGTTTTAGTTAAAGGGTGGGGCCAGAATAGCTTGGCATCTAGAGGCACCAAACTATTCTGGCACTATCCTTGAACTATTTTAGTCAAAATTATTTCACATACTGGTGTATTCTGAATGATAAGGGTTAAAACATATGCACTTGTGATGTCATTTTCACCATTCTGTACTATATTTTGGTAGTACTGGGAATGGTAGAAATGGTAGAACTACTGCTCCAAATCCAATTCCTTTCTGCTTGTTGATTCTGTTGTGTTAGACTGCAAAATTATTCCTGTATTATGCTGATAAGGCGCCAAGCTAATCTATCACTACCCTTGAACTAGATCATGGCCACAACAAAACATGCCCACACATAATAAACTAAACATGGCTGTCCTACATAATAGCCTCAAATCATAATGTATATTTTCAAATTTCATTTGTTTCTTCAAAAACATTACCGATGACATGACTGAATGGAAGTGTCTACTACTTACTCATTCTAGCCTAAGAGCCAGTTGTGTAAAAACACAACCCGGGAGGCACTCGGGGAACCCCGAGGGGACCAAGAGTTGTCTCCCTATACCCACCACCCGGAAGCCGGGTACCCATAATCCCCCAGTCTAGTCTACTTAGGCGCACGATTCGGTCGTCTTGCGCTCTGCTCTAGCCTACGGACTTTGGTTTTTCGCCCGGTTCTCGGGTTTCGGACTTGCTGTTGGAATGAAGAGCGGGAGATAGGATCGTTTCGTCGGCCCTGCCTGTGCTGCTGCGTGGCTTTCTCGTCCCCACTGCGTAGCGCCTACGCTTCGACCGCTGGTGAGCTGTCCGGTCAACTTCGCCGGTCGTGCCAGGCGGGTTTTTGGACGTCTCCCCCCGTTCCCCTTCGGCGGAGAGGTAAGGTAGCGGGGTTGACCCTCGGCCGGTTCCCGGGCTGGGCACTGGTTTGTGCAGGTACGAACTTTTTCGTCTTCTTCGCACTGTAATCGTGCTCCCACTCACCTTCGGTGAATCGTAGCTCAGTTCCTACGCATTTGTACCTTGGGTGTGGAGAATTCTTTTACTCCATGGCCTGATTAGCTGAGAGGCAGTTGGGGCACGCCTTGTCATCGCGTAGTTGTTCGGCATCAGCGCCTATTCTGGCCCTTTCTGTTTTCCCTTGCGGGATGTTGGTATAGATACGGGTGATGAATTTAAGCGCACGCGCATATGCAGGCATACGCTGTGGACAAGTGCTCACGTACCTTAGAGAGTGGATATACGTTCCGGCGGGCAGCTTGGGGGTTTACGCTCCTTGGCTGGGCGGGCCCCTCGTGACATGTCCACATAAAGTGGTGATTTACTGCCCCGGATGTTTTCTTGTCTTGGTGGTCATTGCGTATTGATTTGTGCAGCATGCGGCCGGTGTTGTTTTCCACACACGGTCACCCTTAGCAATGTTGTTGGGGCCTGACTCCTTTTATGACAGGGGTTGGTACATATGTTGTTGCTCACCTTAGCACTTGACGGCGGTGAAGCTACCTCGTTACTGCACTGCTAGATTGCAGACGTGCAGTTTGGTACCTCGCTTCCATCATGACGTATTCGTCTTTTGTGTACATATGTTGTTCCCTCGCCTTAGCGCTTGGCGGCAGTGGGCCTACTTGCTTACTGCACGGCTAGTTGTAGGCGTGCAGTTTGGTACCTCGCTTCTGTCATGACATGTTTGACTTTTGCTACATATGTTGGTTGCTCACCTTAGTGCTTGATGGCAGTGAGTCGACCTTCTTACTACACTGCTGGCGGGCAGGCTTGACAGTCTGTTACCCCGCTTTGGTGCTTGTGTGTTGTTGTTACGAAGGCTACCTTTCGTGGCTTAGTCCCACAGGACTCGCCCGCAGGCCTTCGGGTGTGTTGTCTGTTGCAGGGATGTGCTACCCATTCACACAGATGACAGTGGCTAGTTCAGCCCCCAGGGGTCTTTCGCCACTGCCCCGCGGGCCATGCTTGCGTGGCAAGCGATCGGCACCGGTTTAGGCGCCTCCCGGACACCGCGGGTTTTTCCGCACGACAACGGACTGACATGGAGAAGCCACACCGAATGTCACGACTAGTGCGCGAGCGTGGATCGTGGAGGCCGCTGCCAGGGGGAGCGCACATGAACAGCCTCTGGCAAGGCCCGCTCGGGATGGCAATTACGCACACGTCCGACCTCTTAGGACGTGGCAGTACACTACCACCTGGAGAGGACAAGCAGCGTCTCGGCTGTAAGCACCAGCCCGGCTGCTCCTGGTAGGTGTGTTCTTCATGTCCAGGCAGCGCCCATTTGGGACTAGGCCTGTCTTCCGACACTGGAGGTGCCTCCTACCACATTGGAATGATTGTGTCACCTGGCCTCAGCGGCGCAGATGGCAGCATTGAAGCGTCTGCAGGCGGGAGCGACCTATGCTGTTGGTGCTTGAAGGATCCCGTTCCGCCCCGATGAGGGGCATGCTGACGTCCTTCACGCAAGGCAGATGTGCCGGTGGCCGTCGGACAACCACTAGGTCGGGTCTCCTAGGCGCAGGATGTGGATACGCCATCCAACGTCTCCTTGGCACCGGTCGCTTGAGACCAGGACGTCCCTGTGGGAAGCTACACACCGGATTCAGTGGACTAGTGCACGTAGTGGGCCTGGATCGATGAGGCCACTTTCAGGAGGGAGCACGCCCGGACGAAGCCTTCTATGAAGCCATGTCCACTATCAGTCCCACTTGTCTCCAAGGAAGTCCATGGGATCCCGCTGGGGGTCCCCCTTACCGGCAAGAAAGCCCGCCTCCCTCGGAGCCCGGCTCAGAGACATTCACGTGCACGTCCAGGGACTCTAGTAAGGATGCTCGCCTCCAAGGAAGGGGAGACTACTATCGACACAGTTCCAGGCCACCTCAGGTTTGGTGTGTTGCATGGGCCTACTGGTGACCTGCAAACGATGCGGAGGCTTCCAGTGGCCATCGGATATCCATACAGTCTGTCTCCTGTGCGCTGGGGGTGCTTCCGACCACACTTGTGATGTCTGTTCTACCTGGCCGGAGCTGCGATGGTCTAATCTCTGGAACTTATAGGAGGGAGCCTCCTCCCCTCGCGGGTACTTGAAGATTGCCGAGACGCCTTCCGCTGTGCCCCTGACACCGGATGTGCGAGACCAACTGGATCCGACACAGAAAACGCCACGGAGTAATCGAGGGATTAGTGCACAAAGTGGGAGTTCGACCGTCAAGACCGCCTCCGTTAGAGAGCGCGCCCGGACACAGCTGGTGGAAATAACCCGCCTCTCCCAAGAGCCTGGTTTGGTGGGACGCTCGTGGCGTCCCTCCTCCACCGTCGTTCCCCACTAGTCTCTCAGGAAGCCGCCGGGATTCCGCTGGGGGTCCCCTGGCCGGCAAGAAACCCGCCTCTCCCAAGAGCCTGGTTCGCAGAGACATACACGCACTCGTCCGGAGCCTCCTGGTTGTGAAGAGCGTAGACACAGGGATTCTACGCGACGTTATCGCTCTCCCTCGCAAGATCATAGGAGGACCTTCCCGCTCGGGGGCTGGGAGATTGTTGGCATCCTGTCTCGGAAGACCATGGGTATGCGCTTGCTGGGTCAGTCACTGGAGTGACCTCTCCAGGGCGCAAGCCTGGGCGAAGGGTATGGAGATCCTGGGGTGCCCAGTCGTCAAGGTTCCCCTCTCCGCCTCGCTGATGTAGCCAAAGGAATGCAATGTGAACACCACCCCCTCACGTGGTTTAGCCCACCAGCCGAGGTGGTTAGCCAGGGTGTGGCGCTTGGAGCCAGCACGTGAGAGATTAAGGAGATGGATGAGGACCAGTGATGCCCGTCCGTCCTATGTAGGACGCAGCTGCCGAACAGCAAAGGTACTACCTCTATCCAGAGCCCCCTACACCCCTGGGAGATTACCGAGACGCCTTTCGCTGTGCCCCCAGCACGGGATGTGCGAGGCCAACATGATCCGACACGGTAGGCGCACTGAGTTCAACGGTTAGTGCCCAGAAATCCGCCTCTTCCAAGGCCCTGGTTCATTCCCCACTCGTCTCTGGCCGCAGGGGTCCCCTTGCCGGCAAGCAACCCGCCTCTCCCAAGAGCCTGGTTCGCAGAGACTGACACGCACTCCTACGGAGCCTCCTGTTGGCGAAGATCGTAGGCGCCGGGATTCTACTCACCGTTACCGCTCTGCTTTGCAAGAGCGAAGGAGGACCTTCGCCTCTCAGCGTTTGACGGATCAGGTCTCCCTCGACTCAGACGGGTTTCGCCTTCTTCGCGTTCCCCATCTCGTTCGGACTCCCTTTCGTCCCGTTCCTCTTCCCATCGACCGGCCACTCCCCCTTCCCTCGTCCTCTCCGTTCCGTTCCTCCTCGTCGCAGCCGTTCTCCTCGTCGGGACCCGCCTTCGGCTCTCAGGAGACCCTCGCCGCGTCGCTCCGTCTTCGCTCTCCCCTTCGGAGGGAGTCTTCGACCTCTGTGGTTCGCCGTCAGTGGGATTCCTTCCCTCGGAGCCCTCCTCGGTCGCCGGTTCCAGTCAGCGGGACTTCGACACCCTGAGGGTGACGGCTGGCGACCCCTCGGACTGGTTGCTCGGACGTTCTCAGCCGTTCTCCTCTCCCTCTTCTTCGGCTTCCAGTGCTGCGGTTCCGGCAGTCCGGTGCTGCGCGGATGGACTCTCGGCCGGCGCTGGACGGGACTTCCAAGCTCATCGCCGCCGCCCTTCTGCGGAAGTTTGCCCGGCATCGCCAGCTGGCTCACTGGGGGTTCTCATCCATCGGGGACACCGGGGAACCAAGGCGCAGCCCCTGCTCCCTGCCGTCTAGCCGTCGCGACAAGTTTCTTTGGGCACCCGGGGGGTGCCAGACTTCGGACAGGTGGTACCGCTTGGCTGTGCTCGTGGCGGAGGACCTAGCCACTACACGGAGTCGGATCTACGCACCTTGGTCGTCTCTAAGCCCGGCTGCTCAAGCTACGCTTCCTACTTCCGTGATTCTTCTCGAGGTCCAACCCTCCGACCTTCGGGCTTCGCGGACAAGAGCGTGCTTCGCTTGGATCCGACGCGGACTACTAGGCCTTCGTCTTCTGCTCGTGGGAGAAAGGATAGGTCACAGGAGCTTCTCCTCTCCGGCAACGCGACAGCGGAGGTGTACTTCCAGGATCAGGGCAGCTGGCGATCCTCTGACCAGTGCGTAACCCCTACCCTGGTGCTTGGGGAAGAACTTCAACTCCCTCCGTGCGTGGCGCTACCTGGACCGACGGTAGATCTGGGCCAGTCTTCCCCGGTGGGAACAGTGGCTACACACGGAATGCACCAGGACACCTTCGGAGGATCGGCGCATGAGACTAGGATGAGCCTGTGGAGGGTCTCCACAACGATTTCAGTGGACTAGGGCACAGGGTGGGGTTTTGACCGAGGCCGCTACCCGGACGGAGCGAGCCCGGACACAGCTTTGAGAAGCAGAGAACTCGCCTCACAGAGCCCAGTTCAGAGAGTCGCGCTGGGCGACGTCCCACGTCCAATCTCGGTGCCTACTCGTCTCCAAGTAAGCCGCCTGGATCCTGCTGGGGGCCACTTGCCGGCAGTTAACCCGCCTCTCCTCGGAGCCCGGTTCGGAGAGACTTACACACGCGCGTCCGGAGCCTCCTGTCGACTCCCCGGGTGAGGAGTCATCGCATGCTACGTCTTGCCCTTGCCGCCATACGGCGCCTGAGGGATGTTGCCATGGTGGATTGGTTAACGAGCTTCAGGAGCTACGACTCGCCCAGTCTGCCTACAGTTCGAGGGAACACTTACGTACAGCTCCTCTCGGACCATACCTTACCTGGACCGTCGCGCATTTGGTCCACGGGTTCACCTTGCGCCCGCTTACGGGGCGCTATGCCACCAGGAGACCACGTAGCAATACCTGTACAAGCCTCACGTGTGCCTACGACATAGCCGTTCGCTACGGACGTGCTCGCCTCTTGCCGGTTCTGGCACCACTGACGCTACATGCCGGACGTTCTTCCTGGCTCAGCTCAGTCATACGTTCGGAATTACAGGACCCCTCCCTCAGGGAGGTTAGAGGCTACAGTTACGTTCTCAAGGCACTTGCATGGCCTCGAACGTCACATTCGTCAGGGACTGTTCGGTCTTACACTTCGTGGCTACTGGAGGCTGGCGGGCGGGATGACTTCGCCCGCCGCAATTGCAGAATGCTGCCAGGCCAGCGAGACTCCTCGCTCTGCTGGGGGCGTTTTGCGGGGGGCACAACTCCCTCCGGGCGCCTCAGCGCCGTAGGTATTCACCTACCTAGGGTCGTCGGGAGTTGCGTTAGGGAGGACGGCCATTGGGCCCTAAGGTGTGCTGGAGCGCGGCACCCACCTCCTCTTCGCAATTCTTCCATTCAGTCATGTCATCGGTAATGTTTTTGAAGAAACAAATTCATTTTTCTTTAAAAGGTATTTTTTCGAAAAATACTTACCGATGACATGACTCAAACGACCCTCCCACCTGCCCCGCTTGCCGCTGGTGCGCTAAGTATCCTGACTGAGGGATTATGGGTACCCGGCTTCCGGGTGGTGGGTATAGGGAGACAACTCTTGGTCCCCTCGGGGTTCCCCGAGTGCCTCCCGGGTTGTGTTTTTACACAACTGGCTCTTAGGCTAGAATGAGTAAGTAGTAGACACTTCCATTCAGTCATGTCATCTGTAAGTATTTTTCGAAAAAATACCTTTTAAAGAAAAATGAATTTTTCCTCATCCATTTCCTACACACTCAGCAGTCGTCTCACATTCTGTTTCAGAGGGATCAATACTGCTTTGTCAGTTGCTCCATGTAGCCTCGAGAAGAGGAGGGGGGGGGGGGGAGGGGGGGGGGAGGGGGGGGGAGAGGAGGGGGGGGGGGGGGTCATGACAATGTGATGCAGATCCCAATTGGGAACTGCCCTTGCTTTGTTTTCCTCCAATGGAGGAGCTCATCAGGGTATCATTAAAAATTGTGTTTGATGGGCTGAGTTTGATACTTTGAGCTGCAAGGTCCAATATCATGGACCAGTACACAAATTAAAACTGAGTCAGAGAAGGCCAAAGTTGAAACACATTAGCAAAGGTCTCTAACCAATAAGCAAAAGATCCATGGGGCCGACATCAGCCACAATGGACCAGCGCACAGCTGTGCAAGGACCCATTGCGGCCAATATCAGTGCGAAGGTCGCTTGGTTATTGAGTATAGATATCTAACATAGGACTAGAAGGGTGAACAAAGCATTTCAGGACTGTGCGATCAAGCTTGCCCTGGACCCCCCCCCCCCCCCCCCCCCCCTCCCCACACCCAAACTACAAATGCTACAAGGACAAAATTTTGGTTGGAGCACACTGGCCTCGTGTGATTGATGATGGAAAAAAAAGAAGTGAAATTCTGGACGCTGTGTTTTGCCCGAATATGGCAGGAATCAGGAATTCTAAATCAGAGCCAGGTCAGAGAAGTGCCATGTGACATGGCTGTTGTTTCTTACATGCACCTGATTTGGATTTATGAATAGCTCCTACTTCTTTAACCCATTCAGCCCTGGAACCCTACAGCAGGAGATGGGTCGACCATGATAATTCAAGGGTAGTGCCAGATTAGCTTGATGCCTGTCGGCACCAAGCTAATTTGGCACTGCCCTTGAATTATCATGGTCGATCCATCTCCTGCAACTGGTGCATAGTCATTAGATGACGCCTCCAAAATTTGGGAAATAGGGCCAAGGCTAAATGAGTTATTTTCTGATTCATGATTTAGGAAGAACTTTTTTAAAAACTTGATTTCTATTTATCTGACCTGATTTAGAAATAACTTTTATTTCCATAGGTGACAGTGCACAAAGTTGAAATGACTGTAACAGGTCCACAGACTGACTATGCCCCAAACGTTGTGGCCAGCAAGAGACATAATAATATATTCTCATGAGCCCCTGCGGGTGCAATGATTCATGAGAATTTATGCCTCTAGAAGATGGAACAGGCTGACTGAAGGACTGTTATGTCTGAACCAAAAAGCTGAAATTCAGCTTTTTACAATTTTGAAAAAGCTGAAGCAGTCTCCAGGACTGAAGACTGTTACCCATATATTTCTTCGACATGATTTGGCAGGTTCAGTATTAAATCTTATTAATTTAACCTGATTCTGTTAGGAATAACTCCTATTGCTCTGACCTTAATTAAATCAAAGAAACAACACATTTGTAAATATTGTAGCAACAACTGCACAGCCATACTGTATAAGCCATACTTCTGCATGTTGTGGGCAAGGATTCCAACAAGCTCTCCCACTCTCTCCTCACTGTTGTTGGGACTCTGAAGACACAACACTAAGTCATTGCCACCGTGCAGGTGTACGGCAATCAGCTGGTCAGACTCTTGCGTCACTGACACACCCGTTATCTGCAAAAATAAGAAAATGAAAGAATAATCATCGAGAGTGAATAGTTCATTTGACTGGACGAATAAAGACTACATAGTTTGTTTGACCAGACGGGGTTAAAAACTGGTCTAAAGATCTAACATCTACAAGTCACTGTAACTCTCTTATTCTAGCATGTGGGGATCATCTGGAATTTTGCAAGATACAAGATACAGAACACGTTACTGTCTCACACGACAAAATTTTCCTCGGTTGGGATCATGCTAAGAATGGCAATTAAAATAACATAAGATAAGAAGTTTATTGCCATATGTTTCCATGTAAAAAAAAACACAAACCAATAAAAACATTAAATAATCAATCCAGACCAAAAAGGTGACTGCCAAGCGTGTAATATGCAAAGAAGTACCCAACGGAGAAAGAAACACGCTTAGAAAAGACGGGTACAACACAATAAAAACATTGGAATGTGTCTTGATGTCAGTTACTAAAGACTAAAATAATATCACACCAATTATCACACACAACTAATAATCACAGTATACATAAGGATGAAACATAACATATAAAACTGTTAAATAAAATAAAAGGTAATAATCATCATTAATTCACAATGAGGATCACATTCAGTCAACTTGTCAAGTCTTCCAAACTAACTGGGGAAATAACATCAATAATCAAGGCAAAAACGATTTCTTCATTAACCCGTATCCTTCAGAATACACCAGTGTGTAAAATAAGTTTGACTAAAATAGTTCAAGGGTAGTGCCAGAATAGCTTGGTGCCTTTAGGCACCAAGCTATTCTGGCACCACCCTTGAACTAAAGCCATTGGTCTATATCCTTATCTGTAAGTACTATAATGAAGCTTGCATATGGCAGTGTACAAATTTCAAGCTTTTAGACCGAGTCAAGAATTATGGCTTTCAAATATCTCTGTCATTTTGTGATTTTTATGTGCAATTTATGCACATCTGTGATTTATGTGAATACAATCATGTCTGGTTCAGTTCAATGCACATACATGATATACACTGCCCAGTATAATAAATATTACTATTATAAGCACACGAGACAGTGGCAGTTGGAAACAATGCTTTTACTATTCAGCCTCAAATACCCGCACAAAGACCAGCACACATGGTTACATCAAAGAATTTCTTCATCCTTCGTGAAATCAATCTAGCGGCCCATCACCCACCCACGGTCACTACTTTCACCCACTTTGTCTGTCTGTTCATCCTCCTTTCTCTCTTCCATCGCTCCCTCCTTTCCTCCATACATGTTACACTTACGTCTACAAATGGAATTCCTTTGCCCATGGGCTTGAAATGTTTCTTCACGTCCAGTTTGTAGATGAATTTTTCTGTGAACACAATGCCGCGCTCAGCCGTCTTGTTGTGCTTGTTGGCCTGGCAAAATAACACAAAATCACTGAGGTCTTGAAGTATTATGTTTTAACTCATTCTACCCCAACACCGAAATCCTTAAATTTTGCCGTTGTTCTCTGAAGACTGCATTGCAGTGCAGGACACAGATCGACCATGATAGTTCAAGGGTGATGCCAGAATAGCTTGGCGCCCATAGGCGCCAAGCTATTCTGGCATCACCCTTAAACTATCATGGTCGATCCTTATCTTCATGTAGCGTGTCTGGGGTAGAATGAGTTAACCCAACTGCACAATTTAGCGTCGCAGAAGTGATCAACTGTACTATTTTTGTTTAACTCATTCCAGATGTGCCGCATACTATATGTGGCAACCATATGCATATCCATATACAGCAAGTCTCAAATGAGTTGACCTATTTAGCCCTGATGCACTACAGCATGAGACTGATAGACCATAATTCAAGAGTAATCTGGCACTATCCTTGAATTATCATGGTCCATCCATCTCCTGCAATTGATACATAGTTGTTAGGCGACACCTTCAAAATTTGGGAAATGCGGCCTCAGGGCTACATTGTTTACACATACTCATACTTCATAAAATCACAATGGGAGATGGGCCAGTTGTGAAAGTTCAAGGACAGTCCCAGAATAGTTTGCACTTGCTCAGGTGCAAAGGTAATCTGTCATTATCCCAGAACTATCATGGCAAATCCATCTCCCACAGCTGTTAGACAGTCTATACAGATGTCTCCAAAAGTTCTGGAAGTCATTAATGTGCATGAATGCCCTTAACTCATTCGAGACGTGCCGCCTCCGGATACACAGCATAAGCTGCGTATCCGGAGGTGGCATGTCTCGAATGAGTTAATTCATTAAGACCTGAGGACGAGACTATCACATTTCAGAGATGTCTTCATGGGTCTATGTCACAATTCTAGAGACAGATCAACCACGGCAGTTCAAGGGTGGTGTCGGAATAGCTTGGCGCCTACAGGCACCAAGCTTTTTTGACACCATCCTTGAATTATCATGGTCGATCCAGGTCCTGATGCAGCGTGTCAGGGCTTTATGGGTTAATCTGAATCATACAAAAGCTGTCTGATCATAAACATATTCATGAGTTTAACCCTCTGCTCTGGATGTCAGCAAACGTATTCATGAGTTTAACCCTCTGCTCTGGATGTCAGCAAACGTATTCATGAGTTTAACCCTCTGCTCTGGATGTCAGCAAACGTATTCATGAGTTTAACCCTCTGCTCTGGATGTCAGCAAACGTATTCATGAGTTTAACCCTCTGGATAGTCGCAGAGATTTCTGTAGGTATCATCGCGACTAAAACCACTAATGACACCCAAAGGGTTAACCCTTATCATTCAGAATACACCAGTGTGCAAAATAAGTTTGACTAAAACAGTTCAAGGGCAGTGTCAGAATAGCTTGGTGCCAAGCTATTCTGGCACCACCCTTGAACTAAAGCCATTGGTCTATATATCACAGCTGTAAGTACTGTAATGTAGCTTGCATAAGGCAGTGTACAAATTTGAAGCCTTTAGCCTCAGTATGATTTGGGTTAAACACTCCTTGGCATAGTCATAGTCTTTCTGAATTCAAACCCAAACATGATTGAACAGCAATAAAACGCTGAAAAAGAACTTTTTTCACACAAGTGGAAGCATACCTTCTTCACCATACAAGAGAAAATAATCTTGGTAAAGCCATCCCTGTTCTTGATAGTGTTCATCTGGGACACAAAGTCAGCCGTGCTGCTGTTGTCACGTGTCTGAAGAAGGATGAAAAAAAATGTTATCCTAGATGCATGACAAAATATTAAAATATTCAGTGTTACTACTACAGAGTGGCTTGAACTGAACTGAACCTTTATTTTGTTAGAACAGAGACAGTGAGCACGCAGGTGTGGGTGGGTGGGTTGGGTAGGGGAGGGGGTGGGGGGTGGAAGGGGAAAAGCTGGGGAGGGGGATGTGTATGTCTTTAGAGCACTCAAAAAATTTAAACATCACTGTCAGTTTCAGTCTTCTATTCTTCATGCAGTGAATATTTTCTGTATAAGGCTAGGACCAGGGCATTTTGGTGTTGAATTAACAAAGAATGCAGAAACAGAATCTGCATCAGCTGGCACTGAACAGTTAAAACCAGATAGTTTGATACAGGTTTAACCATGCCTATAAATAATGGATGTGTATATCAGTCTTTGCAAAACTGTCCTCACAGGTAGTAGGTGAAAAATAAAGCATAAACAGTAATGTGCCTTTACTTACAGAGGCCAGGTAGTTTCCCTCCCACTTTCGTTTGAGCCCCCAGTCACGACGTCGCCGCATCAAAAGGTCACCTGCTGTGACCTTCAGCTGCCACATGGGCAGGTCCTCTTTGGGGATCTTGCGCAGTATCATGTATGCTCGCCATCTGACAGGAAAGTTATTGCAAAACTAAAATGCAAATACTAGAAAAAACAGTAGCAGCCAGTATAAAGTAAAGGCTGGATTCAACACATACCACTTTCAAAGCCAAAGCAGAAAGCAGTGATGCATCATGTATCATTGCTTTCATTTTTGCACTGTAGATAAGCATCACATTGTCAGCATTACACGCATCATTGCTTTAGTTATCTGCACTGTGTAAAGGCATCACAACAACATAATGCTTGCATCCTTAACCCATATCATACTGAGGCTAAACGCTTCAAATTTGTACACTGCCATATGCAAGCTACATTGTAGTACTTACAGATTAGGATATACACCAATGGCTTTAGTTCAAGGGTTGTGCCTAGAGGTGCCAAGCTATACTGGCACTAGACTTGAACTATTTTAGTCAAGTTTATCTCACACACTGGTGTATTCTGAATGATAAGGGTAAATTTGTACCTGGCATGCACCCTCTTCAACATAGCAACCATTTCTTCAAGGATTGCTGGGGGTTTAGGCCATTGTACGCTCTTGCCGTAATCTCTCATTTGCTTCACCCCACGGAAACGATCCACAACGGACAGAACATAGGTGCGCATCTTGTAGCGTTTGAAGCGCATCATGATCAGGTAGATGGCTCGCATCTTCTTTGCTCGCTTTCTTGCCAGCCCACCTCTCACACACTGTTGAGGGAAAAAAAATGAAACATAAGGTGTGTGGGTTTACTGAGTACTTACAGGCTGAACACAAAGACTACCTCAAAGCCAATGAAAGGTACAAGGTGAAAACAGTATTTTTGATGTTGTTGACTTGCTAGCGTGGGATATACCAACAAGCCATTTGCCTATTCAATTTTTAATATATTTTGAAAAACATCCAACTGTATGTGCAGATCGATCAAAAAATTCTGGACATTCTCTATTGTTTGCCATCACAAAGGTCAGTGTGGCTCCGGACTCACAACAGCAGGATAAAGATCGATCAGAATTCAAGGGAAGTGCCAGATCTGGCACTACCCTTGAATTATCATGGTCCATACATCTCCTGCAGCTGGTACATGGTGGTTAGGTGACATCTCCTGCAACTGGTAACATATGACACCTCCAAAATTTGACGAATGAGGCCTTGGGGTTAAACGGGTTAAAGACGAGGCATTGAAACGGGGTTGAACGAATTTTGACTCCTAGCAGTGACAAGGTTAATGAAGAAGAGTAATTACAGAAAAATACAAGGGGAAATGGGCTTACCTTCTGCAAGAAAAGAACGATACCGGGTATCCTTCGGTCTCGCGCTTCCTCCAGAGCAAACAACGTCTGCGGCGACCGGATGAAGATTTTCGACTTGCCAAATTTGACATCACTAGAGTGCCCTTGGCTCTGCAGCAAGTAGCGAACCCCATCCACCACATTGCCGCGATAGTTGGGCCAGGTATCCCGCGCGATGCACTTGTACCTATATGAGAGCATGGACTTCATTCACATAATTTTCAAAGTTACTTTATGAATTTGAAAGGCAACTATGAAGACTGTGCACCAGCTGCTGGACATAACTTTTAACCCTTTCCATCCTGATACACTATTTGCTTGAAATAAATTTGACTATGATAGTTCAGGGGTAGTGCCAGAATAGACTGGCGCCTGAGGCGCCAAGCTATTCTGGCACCACCCCTGAACAAAAGTGGTGATTAATTTGTCTCCTAATCTGTAACTTGGCCTCCAAATGAAAATAAGCAAATCTGAAAAAAAATTCAGCCTCATGATGTAATGGGTTAAAGGTAACCATGTGAGACTTATCCACCGATGGTTTTCAGCTAAGGTCTCAACTGCACTTTGGCCGTCGGCAGCGCTACTTTTGGCAATTATTCCTGCAGGAATCATAGCGACAAAAAGTGCTACTGATAGCCAAATGGTTCAGTTTTCTTGCCTTATTTGTTTTATCACGTATCTATATATCTTTAACCCTTTTAGCCCCAAGGTCCCATTTCTCAAATTTTGGAGGTGTTGGCTTATGACTATGTACCAGATGTAGGAGATGGAATGATCATTTGGAGCCTTCAGGTGCCAAGCTCATCTGGCACCACCCTTGAATTATCATGATCAATCCATTTCCTGCTGCAGGGTCCCGGGGCTAAAAGGGTTAAGAAACTATGTGAGGAGATGGATCAGCCATGACAGTTCATGGGGAGTGCCAGACTGGTTTGGCACCTGGAAGGTGCCTTGCAAATCTGTGCCCTTGAACTATCTTGGCCAAATCCATCTCTCACTGTGGTGTCATACCCCATTACATAGCGAGGCTGAATTTTTTTTTATTTTTAATTTGCTTATTGTCCTATGAAGGCTACATTACAGATCAGGAGATACATTAGATCAGACATTTCAGTTCCAAGGGCAGAGCCAGAATAGCTTGGCTCCACAGGTGCCAAGCTATTCTGGATGACCCATGGCCCATCATAGTCACACTTTTTTGGAATCACCGGAAACGCATTATCCGATGATTCCCAAAATTCTCATTTCTTTTGCTCGTCAGTATATATTTATATTACAAATAATACCTTATTTATATTGATGTAGCATGGGATCGTGCTTTCATATTGATGCTACGTATGATGCATGTTTTAAACTGATTTTACTGGTCAGGCAGTTTTCATGTGGCATGATGAATACTTATGCAAAGAATAACCCAATGAAGAAAGAAACATGCTTAGAAAAGACACTTACAATACAGTGGTTATGGTTTCTTACTACAGCAGATGCTTATTCTGAATGATTGCATTTTGGCTCAAAATAGCCATAGTTTAACCTTTTGGTTGTCAGTAGCGTGTTTTGTAGAAGTTACTTCAGGAATCATTGTGACAAAAAGTGCTATCAACAGTCAAAAGAGTAAAATAGTTACAATATAATTATGTAGTTGACTATAACTCTTTTCATCCTGATACGCTATTGCTTGAAATATGTCACATTTTTAGTGTTTCCACTTATTCTAAAAATGTAGCATTTATTTTGCTTGTCAGTATACAAATGACATCATCTATAGCACCCTTACCTCTGTAGGAACCGGTCATAAACCATGCGGAAAGCAAAGCCAGCACGACGTACTCGGACATTCTCCAGCAGACCCAAGTACATGACCTGATGCCGTGTTCGCGTCTCGTCAAATTGCACTGGGGACTTGATCTCATTCGGCTTTATGCACCGCACGTAGAATGGTGTCTGTAAATGAAACGACAGGAATATAAACACACTAGACAAGAAACACAGAAATGGAAAAAAAAAAAAATCAACGCCCTTGCAAAGCTGGTGTAAACTGTATTTGACTTAACTCTTTGAGCCCCAAGGTCCCATTTCTCAAATTTTGGAGGTGCTGCCTAACGACTATGTACCAGTTGTAGGAGATGGATTGATCATGATAATTTAAAGGTAGTGTCAGATGAGCTTGGTGCCTGAAGGCACCAAGCTCATCTGGCACTACCTTTAAATTATCATGATCAATCCACCTCTTGCTGCAGGCGCCAAGTTCATCTAGTACTACCCTTCAATTTTCATGATCAATCCATCTCCTGCAGCAGGGTCCCAGGGCTAAAAGGGCTAAATATTGGTATAAAAGACTTTGGATATAACACAACAAAACATCAGAGGGAATGCATATGTTTGTTGCTATATTATTTGAAGTTTGTTACAAGCTAAGTGATTTACAAAGAGAGCAGTCTGGAAAAGTGTTGTTTCAATCAACTTTTGTTATATTTTATCTGACCATGTATTTTGGAGTACATGAAGTTTACTGTACATATACCAAAAGATAATACATAGCAAAATACACACTGAAACTTGCTATTTCCATACACAAAAATCGGGAATGCTACGTTTGTGAAAATGATATTTGTTACATTTGTGGTTGTGTTATTCTTTTGAGAGCATGTGTGTATTGATCATAGGCAAGATCTGATCTTCATTTGAGTTATTTTGGATAAGAATTACGAACCTTTTTAGTAGGATTCATTTTCTTTTGCACAGAGAAATGCGATTGATTTTTGTTGGGACACATATTTTCACTACAATGTTGTAAAGTTTGACCTACATTAGACTGGAAGGTTCGAGAAGGGTTGAGATCTTTCTAGTGACCTCAGATATGACGTCAAAGTAAACATGTTTTCTCAACAGTTAGCAACAATCACGGATTTTCCGAAATTAGTCGAAGTTTGTAGAAAGTTGTAGGCAGATCTAGAGTGTTCTTTCTCATGAATATTAATGAGTTTTGGTTACGTTTTCTTTTCTGATTAGTTGTGTTGTGTGAATTTGCTGGACTGTTCTGGAAATCTGTAATAGTATAAAAGACGGTGTTAGGAAATATGTGTGTACATTGTATGAGAGACGCAGTGTGTCAAAAGAAGTTGATGCATTGTAGAGGAGACAGTGTATCAGTGTTGGTGCTTTTGTGGATTCATTGTGTGGAGATCACATCACTGCAATAAAATATTGTTGGAACCGTTACTCCAGTGTGGTCTACAACCTTGTGCCACGTGTGACGAGTTGCAACTGAGTGAAGTTTCTTGACAAGAACCCTACGTACGTGCGTGTGGTGTGATTGTATCATACTACGACAATGACTACCACGTAACAATGTTAAAAAATGTGCTTGCTATTTTGACACATACATACAGGACCTGCAGCAAGCTTTTCTGTTTTTCTTGTCAGAAACCTCTATATCTGGCTTCAGCAAACACATGAATAAAATAAGATATCAACTACATCTTTTCTTACCTTTGATGCAAGATTCTCTACAAGAGAAATAATAGAATTCTTGAAGGCTGTGCCAGCTGTAATGGGCCGCTTTGTGGTCTGCACACATACATAAATAAATAAATCAGTCTGATAAGTCTGATAAGTCACCCTAGCAAAGTAATGCTTAGAATCATTCTCAACCGCCTCAAAACTTTCGCCGAGGAACTGCTGGCAGAAGAACAGGCTGGCTTCAGAGTTGGAAGAAGCACTGTAGAGCAGATTTTCAACTGCCGCGTCCTGATCGAGAAACATCTGCAGCATCAGCGCGAACTCTACCACAACTTCATTGATTTCAGGAAAGCATTTGATCGCGTCGGGCACGACGGACTCTGGCAAGTCATGAGATCGTTCAACATAGAGGAGGGACTGATCCAAATGATAGAAGCGCTTTACAAGAACGCCTGCAGCGCGGTTCTACTTAACAATCAGTCAGGCGAGTTCTTCAGGACGACGATCGGTGTCCGTCAAGGATGCCTGCTCTCTCCTGTCCTTTTCAACATATTCCTGGAGAAGATCATGCAGGAAACCCTCCACGACCACCATACTTCAATCTCTATTGGTGGCAGATCCCTGTGCAATCTTCGATTCGCAGACGACATTGACCTCATGGCAGGCAGCAATAGTGAGCTCCAAAACCTGACAGACAAACTTTCAAGTAGCGCAGGGTCTTATGGCATGGAGATCAGTACGGATAAAAGCAAAGTGATGATCAACACCACAAGCGACAGCAGCAGCAATATTCACATGAATGGCCAGAAGTTAGAAGAGGTCAATAGCTTCAAGTACTTGGGAGCCACCCTGTCCAAAGACGGTAGTTGCATAGCAGAGATCCGTATCAGGATAGGTACAGCAACATCCGCAATGGCCAGGCTGGACAGGATATGGCGAAGTAACTCCATCAGCTTCACCATCAAGTACAGGCTTTACAAGTCCCTCGTAGTGTCTATTCTACTCTACGGCTGTGAGACTTGGACACTGCTTGCAGACTCAGAAAAGAAAATCCAGGCCTTTGAGAACAAGTGCCTGAGGAAGTTGCTCCGCATCTCGTACCGCGAGCACAAGACCAACGAATATGTACGGAGCATCGTCACTTCCCTGGTGGGCCCACATGAACCCCTTCTGGCAACTGTGAAACGGTGCAAGCTTGCTTGGTTTGGCCACGTGACCCGACACAACACCTTGTCCAAGACTATCCTCCAAGGCACTCTCGAAGGAAGTCGTCGGCGAGGTCGTCAGAGAAAGAGTTGGGTCGCAAACATAAAAGAATGGACCGAACTCGAGATGCCAGACTTGCTTGCCACCGCCCAAAATAGAACTCAGTGGAGAGCACTGTCTGTTGCTGCTGCCTTTCAGTCCCCCCAACGCCCAGTTCGGGCAAGGGACTGATGATGATGATGATGATGATGATGAAAATTATGAAAACCAGAAAATAAAAATGTATTTTTCTTTAAAATAAATTTTTTCGAAAAATACTTACTGATGGCATTACTATATGGAATATACCCCTTTACTTACCCGATTTCAGCCTAAGCACCCTTGTGTATACCTACCCAACAAGGGGCATAAGAAAGAGAGAGAGAGTGTAACCAAGTGACCGGGTAGTCTCCCCTCCTTCTATCCGGTCATGCGCCGTAACTTACTTCCAGTCATACACTTTGCGAAGGGGCGGCAAGCGGGGCAGGCGGGAGGGACCTCCGAGTAATGCCATCGGTAAGTATTTTTCGAAAAAAATTATTTTAAAGAAAAATACATTTGTTTCCTAAAAATCCATTACCGATGGTATTACTGTATGGAATGAATGGCGAGAAGGAGGAGGGTGTCGCCCCCAACCCAGCACGGCTGTAAGCTGAGCATCGAGGGGCAACCTCCCGACAATTTCAGCGAAGGGTTGCCTTAAGGCGCCAGCGGCGCACGGAGGGAGTGTTGTGCTGCCGAGAGATCTCCAACAAGGGCCAGGTTGTCCCGTTGGCCGGAGAGATCCCGGAGATAAAAGCGGGCGAAGGTGGACTCTGATCTCCAACCGACCGCCGTGACAATGTCCCTGACTGTGCAGTTGCGGTGGAATGCAATGCTGGCAGCAACCGCTCGAACTTCATGAGCCCGTATCCGCATGGTCTTGGCCACCTGTGGGGACAGATCATAGTAAGTAGAACGAATAATGCAACGCAACCAAGACGATATCATCTGGGCGGAAATATCAGCCCGGCCAGGGGCCAAGGGTAGGAAGAGGCGGGAGCGACCTCTTCTCCAGGGCTTCACCCTGCGCAGATAGACCTTTAGCGCTCGGACCGGGTCCTGCAGTCGTGATGTCTGGGACTGGTCAAATCCTGTAAGAGGCCGAAGACTCCATGCCTGGGGCGCGGCCGAGGGGAGTCTGTTCTTACCCAAGAACGAGGGGTTGGTCAGAAGGTGAACCGAACCGTCCGCCCTGAACTGCAAGCAGGCCGGGTCAACAGACAGGGCATGCAGTTTACTGACTCTGGCAGCTGTGGCGAGGATCAGAAGGAAGGAGGTCTTTTTAGTCATGTCCGCAAGGCTGACACGACGCAGAGGCTCGAAGCGACTGGAGTTCAGCCATGTCAGGACCCAAGAAAGATCCCAGTGCAGAATGAGGGAACGAGTGACTGGCCGTTGGAGGTCGAAATGGGACATCAAGTCAGAGAGGTCTTTGCACGCTCCAGGGTCCGGACGGCCTAAGTGACGATAGGTGTCTGCCACCATGGCGAGATAACTGCGAATGGTAATCGGCGCCAAGTTCTGTTCATAAAACAGCCACAAGAAGAACTTGGCGAGCTGCGGAGTAGTCAGTGTCGAGGGGTCCAGATGTCTGCTCTCGCACCAGGCCCGAAGGACGCTCCATTTCCCTTCGTACACGCGGAGGGTGGAATCTCTGTGGGCTGAAGCGATCGCCTCCACTGCAGCATCCGAGAAACCTCAGGTTGCGAGGGCCTGCCTGACAACCGCCAGGCATGAAGCAGCAGTTTCTCCGGACAGGGGTGGAAGAGGTTCTGTCGAGGCTGCTTCAGCATCGTCCGAGGCGTGGGAAGCCGAAGAGGTGGATCGGTGTATTGATCTCCGATCCCACTCTAAGAGAGGTCCCGCAGGTATGGCCCTGTCCAGGCGCTGGTCCGGCCTACGGCAGAAGGGCGCTCTCAACTCAGAGGGGTGGTCCCCCAGGTCTACTGCCTGGGTTCTCTGTTTGCCGGGAGGGCGAGCGTGAGGCCCAACATACTCCTTGTGGGGGGACAGAGCGCTCAATGCCTGAAATCATAGGATGGCGAACCACCGACAGGCCTCTTTTATTTATAACTTGCCCTCGAAAGGCGCAAAAGAGCTCTCGGTGCTAGAAGGCATGGTAAGTCCCGTCGGCTGCTTGTAGGCTCAATCGTCCGCGAAGGATGTGGCAGATCAAGTGGCACCGGAGGGGGCAGCAGGACCCTTATGCGCCGACAAGCACACGATGTCTGCAATGGCGTTTCTCTGCTTCACTTCCAAGGCTGCGGTCGCTACCAGCTTGCGTGCCGGTCTCTCTCTCCGGTAGAACGCCCACAGCTGTGACCATAGTCTTCCTTCCACGTCATGCATAGTGTGCAAGGTCGACTGGAGAACAGCCTGAGCAGGGTAGGCAGACATCGTGTGCCACACTAGGCCACTGGAAATCGCCACACTTGGTTGTGAGTCCTCCCTTGAGCACTGTACATAAGACAGACAAAGGCTTTTCCGAGCGCTCGGAGCCTCTTTGCGAGAGTCTGAGTTCCCGGTCGGTCACGTACATATTCTACGGTCAATACCGCCGCCCGGTAAAACGCCAGCTGAGGCAGTAACCAAAGCTTTACCTTGCCATGACCCAATGGCCATAATCCACACAACACCAAGTAATCCTCTGAACAAGGTAACAAGGTACCGAACACACCACCACACAGGAATATTCTTTGTTTCTTTTTCTTTTCTTATTTTTTTCACAAGCCCAATAGAATCCGAAGGTAAATCCACGTAGGAAGAGTTCACACCAAACACAGTCGGAGCACCTGAGATGCACACGACCGGTCTAGGTGAGGTAAGCGAAGATACTGGCGGGAAAGGGGTGAGTGCGCCACCGGATAGAGTGGCATGGGAGGCTACTCAGGGTATCCTGCTAACGACACCCTTGGGTTGCCTCCCCTGTTGTGAGGGGCACAACAAAGTTTTGGGGCTAAAATGAATTTTTTACTAAAATGTATTTTTTGGAAAAATACTTACCGATGACATTACTATATGGAATACACTCTATAGCCTATCGATTTCAGCCCAAAGTTGTGTCCCCTACACAACTGGGAAGGAGACACCGGGAATCCAAGCATAGGAGCCCCGGGTGGCCTCCCCTTACCACCCTATCCGGGCATGCGTAGGGCGAAGCCTGCCAGTTTCACACTTAGCCAAAAGAGGCAAGCGGGGCAGGAGGGAGGGGCTGTCTGAGTAATGCCATCGGTAAGTATTTTTTACAAAAATACATTGGCGTGTAGGAGGAGGCGCTACGGGCACGGGTGAAAGAGTGCCTGGCGGGGCTGCTTGAGCATCGTGGGCAGAGTGGGGAGCTCTAGGAGCGGGTCCGTCGCAAGTCCGTGGTCTAGCTCTTGGTCCAATTGAAGGGGGCCACCAGGAAGAGAACCGTGGAGCATCCCAGAAGTTTCCGCAGGACTTTTGGCACCAGTACAGACAGGGGGGGGGGGGGGGGGGGGGGGGTAGGCATATGCAACCAGTCCATCCCAGGGAATGGAGAGCGCATCCACCGCCCAGGCGAGTGGGTCCAGGACAGGGGAGACAAACACCGGAAGCTGGGTGTTCCATCAGGTGGCAAACAGGTCGACTAGAGGCGTCTCCCATCGCGAGCTGATCAGGTGAAAGAGATGTCCGGGCGCAGGGACCACTCCGTGTGGAGCAACTGTCCGCTGCGGGACAGGGCGTCCGCGACCACATTTAGGTGACCCAGGATGTGGCGGGCTTGAAGAGCAATGCCCCGGTCCCTGCACCAGAGAAGGAGGTGGTAAAGGAGGATGCACAGGGAGGGCGAGCGCGTGCCCCCCCCCCCCCCCCCCTGGTTCTGTATACAGGCCACCACCATCGAGTTGTCCGACAGAACGAGGACCTCTTGGTTGGTCAGCGTCTCTTGCCAGAAGTTGAGGGCCAGCCAAACCGCCTTCAACTCTAGCCAGTTGATGTGTTTGTCTGCGAGGTCCCGAGGCCAGAGGCCCGAAGCCGAGACAAAGTCCGGTAACAGGTGAGCGCCCCAGCCGGACTGGCTCGCGTTGGTGCAAAGAGACCACCGGGGCAGAGGGGAGTGTAAAGGCATGCCCGTCACCAGCCACGCGAGGTCCGCCCACCTCTGGAGGTGGGGCCGGGTCAGCGGCGTAACCGGAACCTGATCCGTCAGGGTGCCCGTCGAGGGACGCCAGTGTAGGAGAAGGTGGAGCTGCAGCGGGCGGGCATAGAGCCTGCCGAGGGGTAACAAGTCCGCAGCCGCGCTAAGAAGTCCCAGGAATTGAAGCCAGACCCTGGCTGTGAAGGAGACCCCTACCTCCATTTGATGCGCGAGTTCGGCGATCTTTCACCGCCGCGCCAAAGGCAAGCGGACCAAGTTGAGGGCGGTCAGGAATTACATCCCCAAGTGCAGGAACTGGTGAGAAAGGGGTGAGATCTGACTTGCCCGGATTGACTAAGAACCCGAGACTGCATAGGAGAGAAAGTAGGGCATCTCTGTCCTCCTCGAGCGCCGAGGCGATCAGGTTGCGCAGCAGCAAGTCGTCCAAGTAGTTGGATGCCAGACTCAGAGATCGATGGCGGAAGCTGGCCATCACCGCGTCGAGGAGCCTCGCGAAAACCCAAGGATTGATGTTGAGGCCGAAGGGGAGGGCTCGGAACTGGTATACGACCCCGGCAAAGGCAAAACATAGATAACGGCGAGACGACGGATGAATCGGTACATGAAGATAAGCGTCTGACAGATCGAGGCTGATCGCGAAGTCCATCAGCTGGACGGCTGCGCGGAAAATCCTGGCAGTCTCCATCCGAAAGTGTGGAGCCGAAATGAACTTGTTTAGCGCCGACAAGTCGATGACTGGTCGCCACTTGCCTCCTGGCTTGGGAACGAGAAAGAGGCGGCTGTAGAACGCCGATGAGTCTTGTCGGGAGACCACTTCTGTCACTGCTTTGGCAAGTAAGGCCGTTACTTCTCTGAGCAGAGCTTCTACCTGAAGTCTGTCGACAGGAGCCTGGGTCCACAAGGAGGACCTGCGTAATGGCAGAGGGGACTGGAACGAAAGCTGAAGGCTTGAGGAAACAGTCGAGATGATCCAGGGGTCGTCTGGGAATAGCGATCTCCAATGGTCACTGTAGTGGGCGAGCCGCCCGCTGACTGGGGACCCAAGAACTGTCGGCGGGGGCGGAGGGTAAGTCAGCGGGCCGGACTGCGCCCCAATTTACGGGCGCCGCGGGACCAAGAGGGGCGGGAGGCGGGGAAGGACTGTGGAGCCTGCCGTGGGAAACGCCGACTGGAAGCGAGGTGGATCTGGAAGACCGCCGGGCATGACCCCCGGCCGAGCAGGTAGCGCGAAAGCGAGACGCAGTGGGGGCGGAGGCAGGACGGGGCCAAAGATCCTTGGTCGCTTCCTTAACCGTCTGCCACGTGTCTCCAAACAGATGGGCACTGCCGAAGGGAGCCTGACGGAGCTGAGTCTTCACCGTCTTGGGGAGATCCGTGCAGAGTCGCAGGAGAGAGTCCCGCTGCCAGAGGTCACTGTTGGCGGCCGCCGCTATGGTGTTCGTGGAGGAATGGTAGGCGGCCCGGTAAGCAGCAACCAGGATGGACTGGACGTCACGGAGCGGGGACGAGGCTTCCAGGTCCCACGTGTCCTCCAGACATTGCAGCACCGCTTGTGTAGCCAACTCCAGGAACTCGGAGCAAGCTAGCGAGTTCCGAACTAAGGAAGTAATCCTGTCAAGCGGGTGAGACCAAGCATTCTGCACTACCCTGCCCCCGCCGCCTGGTTGATGGCTGCCGAATCCACCGAAGGAAGAGGGATGGCGAAGGCATACCAGGCCTGGTGGAAACTCATGTTGATCCCCGTTGGCCACCGCGAATCTGTGAAAAACCCATTATCGCCGAAGGTGTCCCGGCGGAGCTGGGAGGAGAATGCTTCGGTGAGATCCCGGAAGCCGGCTGGCTGAGGGAGAGACTTGCGACGTTTGACCGGCCTCAGCGCATCAACCATGGCGGAAGCCTGTCTCTTCAGAGGGGGTGAGGGCGGACAGAAGTCAGGCGGGAGGAAGTTCGAGATAAGACGGGAAGCCTCTCCCAAGGCACGGACCGTCTGTGAGCTGAGCGAAGGGCCGACATCCTTAGAAGAGGAGGAGACCGACGAAACAGCTGAGAGGTGGTCGGGAGACCCAGAGGGCGAGTCCCACAGGAAGATGGCCGAAGCCGAATCCGCTGGATGTAGGCTGAGTACGTCCGGGTCTAAGACCAAAGACCGCCTATCACGTGAAGCCACACGGAGGGGCGACCGGCTCCGAGAGCACTGGTCCGCCGAAGGTGCCTGGTGAGGGCACGCGTGTAGAATAGGCAGAGTCATCCGCGAAGCCCGCCTGGAGGGGCGTCGCGGGGAAGGCGGGACCGCGGTCGAACGACGGCCAAAGGTGAAGCTTGGCTCCGTAAGCCCCCAAGTCACAGAACCGCGAGGGGAGGGGGGAGGGGCGCTATTGTCGAGAACGACGCGAGGACGGAGATGGGATCGCGGGAGCCGGGGACCGAGCTCCGAGCGTAAGAGGGGAGGCGGAAGGGGATCCCTGGCTCTCCAAGCCAGCTCGGGGGACCGCAAGCGGTAAAGGGGCTTATCCGCGACCCGTAGGATCCGGTCCTGAGAGTTAGTTTCTGAGTCACACTGGGCCCGCCTGGACAGTTCGGGGTGGGGGGGGGGGGACAGTAAAGAGTCACGCCAGGCCCGCTCAGGCAATTCGGAGCGGGGAGGGGACAAAAGATGAGCACGCGGCCCTCGCTCTGAAGCCTCGGAGCAAGGGGGGTGCGTGACAAAGTCACACCGGGCCCGCCTGGTAAGTACAGGGCAGGGGGGGGGGGGGGGGGGGGGGACGGATTCAGAGCGGGGGCGCAGCACATCTATGGGCCTCGGGTCACGCTCAGACGCCTCGGAGCGTGAGGGAGAGCCTCTCTTCCTACTTTTCTTCTCTTTCTTATTACGTTTGCGTTCGTCACACTAGGTCGGCTCAGAAGAAATGGAGCGGGGGGAGTGGACGAACGCTCGGCTCGCCTGGGCCCCCCCGGGCAATTCAGAAGGGGGGGGGGGGGGGGGGAGCAGACTCAAGGGGCTCAAGCCACATATGGAGAAAATGGAGCATGGGGAGCGTGACTCCGATACTCGCCTGCCCCGCTCAGAAGACTTGGAGCGGGGAGGGAGTTCCTGCACAGTTATGGTAAACGAAGGGAAATTACCTGCGGGCCGGACAGCCCGGACGATGGAGCGAAGTGGGGCCCGAAGTGCCGATGGGGCGACGCCATCCTGCGGAGAAGTCCGGGGAGACTGGCGGGGCCGGGAAGGACGGTCACGTCTGTAGAAATCCCACAGCCGAGACCACTGGTCCTCACTCCAATCGGCACACACGTCACACATCTTGTCGAAAGAGCAGCCCGAGCACAGCAGGCAGGCGTCGTGAGCGTCCAAAGGCCACTGGAAATCCCCACAAAGGAGGCAAGACTTCAACACAGAAGCTGCATAGCGTCCGCCGCACACCGTCCACAGGGCGGAACACACCCAAGCGCCGAACTCACTCCACGAGGCACAAAGTCACGAGGGAGAGAAAGTCACAAGCCGAGACCCAAGGCTGCAGCCAAAGACGAAGTTCACTGAAAGTCAACCCCGGTCGGAACCGGTCGGCGCTAAGTCCACACACCATAGTACACTGAAAGTGTAGAGCACACAAATGAAGCACACTTTCTTTCTTTTGGAGTCCTAGAAGAAAGTCTAATCCACAAAGGCAAAGCCAAAATGTTCGTAGTTATAAACCACAGACGACACCGGTCGAACACCGTAGCAAGGCAAAACCCGACCGTCCACGGTTGAGCTAAGAGTAAAACTGGCAGGCTTCACCCTACGCATGCCCGGATAGGGTGGTAAGGGGAGGCCACCCGGGGCTCCTATGCTTGGATCCCCGGTGTCTCCTCCCCAGTTGTGTAGGGGACACAACTTTGGGCTGAAATCGATAGGCCATAGAGTGTATTCCATATAGTAATGCCATCGGTAATGTATTTCGAGAAAACAAATTGATATGCTAATCGAAGCTTCCTAGTAGTAATGTCATCAGTAATGATTTTGAGAAAATAAATGGAAAAGCATTCATGAACCAATTACATTTTCAACAATGAGAAAAATCTGATCAGAAGCTAGTGATGCAGGTATATGAGAGAAAACTATGATCTTAGACAAATCAAATGATGCTTAATCTCTTTCACCACCATGTTTGAATCAGCAAGTGGGGGCGATTGCCATCTTCGCTCAACACCAAGGCGACTGCGAAGTTTCCTTTTACCTGAAATCTAGTAATGTCCCTGTTCACAGCTCTCGAGCACAGAAAACCAATATCTCTTGCTGCATTTACACAACATGTTCACGCTGTTCCCATTATACATGTCAAGTATTGTTTTGCCACCTCCTGAAAGTTTTCTACGATTTCTGTTGTTGCCAGAATCAATACTAAACAAAAAACAACATTGCAGAGGGTTGACAGACAAAAAAGTGCTGAAAATTCTTCGATCAGCCAGATGTGGAATGTGGAATTAGAATCTGACATTTTTGCCAAAAAACTTGAGACAGACATTTTTACGTGGATGACGACAAGATAGAATGTGTGTTTCCAAACCATACACTTGCAATTTTAAACTTGTAACAATAGAAAATATTAACTCATTCAGACCGACGACCGTATTTCCCAAATTTGGGAGGAGTCATCTAACAATTATGCACCAGTTGCAGGAGATGGATCGACCATTTTAATTCAAGGGTAGTGCTAGATTAGCTTGGCGCCAAGCTAATCTGGCACTACCCTTGAATTATCATGGTCCACCCATCTCCTACTGTAGTGCGTCAGGGCTGAATGAGTTAATATTTCAATATAGGCAAACAAACAAGGATACAATTTAGTAGCTACCAGTGTGGAGAAGCAAGGACTAGATACAAAAGGTAAGACTAAAGACTAGGTACATAAAACCTTACCTCTGTGACACTTTGTTTGCCCTCCGGCCACATCGCACTGATTGCCTCGTTTTTGCTGTGAGACACAAAACAATGACAAGATGAAACACCTTGGTCATCTACATACCCCACCTCTCATACTAAGGAAACTGATTGAAAAAAGTGTGCTGGTCTGTAGTTTTTGACCTTACATCTTGAGGCCAAAAGTTCGAAAGCACAGACAAGAGCATGTGGCATTTGGGTTTCATTATCTCGACAGTTTTGTTTTTCTATTGAAACAATGGCAGAAGGGGCAGCATTAGCCACAGTTCTATTTTCACTATGAGTGCAGGCAAAACAACATGACCAGTTTATCTGTCCTCACAACATCTCTCTACCTTTACAGAACACAGTAATTTACACATGTACACCACAGTTGGCACAGTTGTGGTGCTCCTGAATTGATCAATGTTCAGGTCATAATCTGAAGTACATGTATAGGCAGTAGCTGTCCCTATACCCATACCCCGCCCTTTAGAGCTGTCCGTTATCACTTTGCTGTGGACATTAAACCCAAAAACAACCAACCAACCAACCCACACACACATGACTTGCAATGGTAAAACCCCGTTTTAGTGACTGCCCTCTGAGAGCAGTGATTTGGTTGAGTTTTGTAGTCAATAAGTCATATGACCGGAGGAACATAAAATCAATAGGTCATTTTGAAAATCCATAAGTCAACAAAAAAAAATCACGTTTTCGGCATTTTCGATTTTGAAATGACAGCAGCATGTGTAGCCTGTTCAGTAGGCACAGCGGCATTACGTTGCTTTGCGAGCCAACAATCATAATCGAGAAAAGGTTGAAATTGATCGCAGCCGCTGTATCTACTGAACGGGCTACTGTCAAGTTATCAACTGCGATGTACAGTTCTACCTCAATCACATGTGCCGTTTGTGGGCATGGTCTAGTAGTCTGTTCAGTTGTCAAACTTGTCGACACATCTTGATAACTTGGCCCGCAGACTCTCACTGTTCACGTTTTCGCCGTGCTTAATAATAATAATAATACCGTTATTATATAGGCGCTTTTTCTCAATTTTGGGGAAATCGACTCAAAGCGCGCGCCTGAAACCCAACACACACACTCACGAAACAGACACGGATTTACGCCATTTAAGACAAACACAGTACAAGACAAACGAAGGGCCAGTCAGCTACTGAAGTTACAGAGATTTTTTTTATCGCTTGTATTTGAAATTTTGTAAAGTGGCCTGAGACCGGTACCAAAGTGTGGGGGGTGGAAGAACCGGAGTACCCGGAGAAAGAACCCCCGACGGTCCGCCCGAATTAACGGTGACACTTAAAAGAGGAGAAAAGTCCAACGCCGGAACCCGGTATCGAACCGCTCACCTTTGGAATTGGTGGCAGGCGCCTTAACCACTGCGCCACGGACCGCCCCATTTGCTTGCCTGCCATTTGGTTACAGTCATGGCTGTTTTAAGTTAGACTCAATTTGAGAAACATGAGCATGAATGGCACCAGTCAGAGGCGTAGATTTTCATGAACCCGCGGGCAGAGGCGACTCATGAGGATCTGTGCCTCTTGCAGATGTGGATTATAATCGTTACTTAGTCCGCATCTACTTACTCAGTTTGAGTAACACTATCAGATAAAATCTCAAGCAACGTGCATAGATTCTCATAACGACCCTTAGGTGGTGAGGACTTTTGAATGTCTATGCCTCTTGCAGACTTTAGAAACTCACTCTTGCACTGGTTACATTCATCACGCAGCCAACTATACGTGTTATACTTTGTGTATAAAATACCATAGACCACAATAACCGGTTATTTATGGTCTATGAAAATACCAAGCGCAAGTTATATTTGGCAATATCGGATTTTTATTTATTTTGCTATTTTGCAATCTAATGTAATCAGGTTTGCGTTTCAATGACTTCCATTACATATAATATGCTTTTTTCAGTAAACATGTGCAAGCACCGAATTACTGTGCTACAGTGAAGAGCACAATGTTTTTCAGCAACAAGAACCAGTTTTATGGCAGTACTGATTCAAGCTTTAGTGTCCAGTCCAGGACACCAAACAACACATTTTTGTCAAATTGTCATAGATAGACACCCCCACCCTCCCCTCTCTCCTAGAAAACAACAAACAAAGCAAGAAACAGATTGTGGTTGTCTTAGTCCATAAGCTAGCAGGATCTACCATGCACCCCCGCCCCCCCCCCCCCCCCCCCCCCCCCCTGTACTCAATAAGATGGGTTTCAAAGTGTACCTTAGTATGTCCTGCGATGTTTAAGCCATGTTCCCCGAAAATCCTTAGGAACACACCACAGATATAGCCGATGGCGCAAGGGTACCCCATTCACGCTCTTTGTGAATGCTAACATGAAGTTGAGAAACATTTCCCTGCTGCCGACCCTTTGACAGCTCACTCATTGGCAGCCAGAACAATATAAGATTTAAAGACGGCCATTAAGTAATTGAACGTTGCAGAGAAGAAGGCAATAAATGGGGGTGGAAGTGATGATCTCGTGGTGGACATGTGGAAACTAAGTATTTTGATAACATTGTTTAGGCTGTTAGGAACCATGAAACCTTATTACGCATATTCATATTTACACATTTCTAGACGAAAATAAATGAAAAGAAAGGGGAGACCTTACTAGACCCGCCTTATGCTAGGTAAAATATCACCTAAAAGAACAGCCACTTAAAAATAGTTACAATTAAATTGATAGGTCACATTGAAATTAATGAAATGATCACAAATTTGTATGCTCAATATACATAATTTGTTATGAAAACTGGCAACAAAAATATTTAAACAGAGGAGTATGACATAAGCAATTGTTATGCGTTCTTTTGTGAACTGGTAACATGGGGGTAGGGCAGCAGATTTAGCCACTGTGACCCCTAAATGCATCACAGCATCATAAAATCAGGTTGGGAGTAACTATCCTATCCAATAAAACCTAAAAAAAAGCTATCATTCACCACAAATTTACCGTAAAGGATGCCAACTTTCTTTATTTTCTTGCACTTTATGCTCACATTATTGAAACTTAATAGGTAAAGAGAGGTCAAATGAAATAGAATAATTTTAGTAATTTTTTTCTAATTAATTTTGTTTATTTTTACAACTTGGGAGAAGGGATACAAAATCAACCACTGTGGCACTCACAGTGATCATAGAATCACCTAGTCAAGTTTATAATAATTGTGACATCCTGTTTTTATGATGTAAGCCTGAAAATGGACTGCCAGTGCTATAGAAAATGTCTGAAGGCATCTGACACATTATTTTTGTCTTTTTTGCGATTTCTCAGAAATGGACGTTTACTGGGTGCACAAATATCTTCACTGTGAACCAGAGATTCAATATTTTTTTAATTCTGTTTTTAGCAGAGGGCGCAGAAGGTGTGCCTTACCATAATATTGTCTGATTTGGGCTTCTGGAATGAACTCTGATTTATTTAGAGGAAAATGTTTCTCAACCTCATTTTAGCATTCGCGAAGAGCGTGAATCTGGGTACCCTTGCGCCATCGGCTATAATATATTATTTCTGGTGTGTTCCTAAGGATTTTTGGAGAACATGGCTTAAACATCTCAGGACATACTAAGGTACACTTTGAAACCCATCTTATTGAGTACTGAAAGGGGGGGGGGGGGGGGGGTGCACGGTAGATCCTGCTAGCTTATGGACTATCAGTGTACACTTAATACATGATATGGACTTCAACTACAAGACGCGAACAAAGCAGAGTTACTGATTGACCACTGGTACATCAATTACAACATCTTTTATTACAACATTTTGGACATCATGTAAAAATACGCATATCTCTGCAAAAATTACTAACCGGCAGCACTGACAATGGTAAAGCCATTTTCTTTGCTTCTAGACATCTATTATGAATACGTGAACTGCTGAACTGCGTGGAAAAAGAAACAACTGGCTACAGACATCTAGACCCAGTTCGCTGCGGCACCCTCATACCGACTCCGAGGAACAAAATCAGCATCAATGAGACCAACAAGAGATTTTGACTAGAGTTAATACAGCCTTGGGGGACTGCTGAGGATGTATGCCTCTTACAGGCGGAAAGCGTTTTGCGTCATGTTGGACCGTGTACCTAGTAAGGGTTCATGCTTGCAGTATTGTTTACATTTGTTCGAGAGAGGGGGCAAGTGTCACCCATCACTGTTGGCAGCTGGCCTCCCGCCTCCATAATTTTTAGGATGCACTCTGTTTATTGAGGACTGACTGTGTACAGTGCACTCTCTCTCGTACACGCCAACCAACTCGGCGCGGGTCTCAGTGACTCAGTGTTTAAAAAATGAATAAGTCATATGACCGGCTCACTGACAAGAGCAATGCATCATTTCAAATTTGTATGCGTCAATGACCGATGAGCATTCTATATACGCTGTGAGAGGTCACCTGTTATTAAAGACCATCATGATCTACATTACCAGTACACCCTGTTTTGACCAACTGCGAATATTGAGAGAACACCTATCCAAAAAGACCATCATTTAGGTGACTGCAGGTGACGCTTTATGCCCTTCAAGTCTTCTCTTGAGAGAGCGTCTTTTAACCCTTGTAGCCCCGAGGTCCCATTTCTCAAATTTTGGAGGCATTGCCTAACGACTATGTACCAGCTGTAGGAGATGGATTGATCATGCTAATTCATGGGTAGTGCCAGATGAGCTTGGCACCTTCAGGCGCCAAGCTCATCTGGCACTACCCTTGAATTATCGTGGTCAATCCATCTCCTGCTGCAGGGTCCCGGGGCTAAAAGGGTTATGACATTTTCCTTGCAAAGAAAAGTGATTGCACAAAACAGCATCCACTGTACATGATGAGAGATCTAAGATGAGAGATTCCTCCCATCACATATACTTCTCATCTACACATTATCAATGACTCACTTGGGCACTGTGATAATTAATTTCTTTGTATGTGCAGGTCTGTGATTTTGGACCTTACGGCCTCAGGCCATAAGGTCCAAAATCACAGGCCAGCACCTACCTGTTGAAGAGCAGGCGTTTGAAGTCCATGAAAAGCATGTCCTTGTTCTTGTCGATGAAGCCGACAACACTGTACGTGACGTCGCCAGCATAGTGCTTAATGCGGAACTCTCGGCCATGCTCCAAGGTCTTGTCCGCTGGCGCCAACTGGAAGAAAACGAAAGACCTGCTGTAGTGAGCTTCAGATATAATAATAATAATAATGTATATCTTTAAGGCGCCTACACTTTTGATAAAAAGCTCTAGGCGCTGTACGAATGACATACTAACATACATGTGTATATACACCTTGCATCCTACAAAACATATATTCCATAACAGACAGACTCACGCAACAAGATATACAAGTACACATACCAAGAGGAATTACTCAGCACTGGACATACACACAGTTAGATCCACTGCCCCCTCCTATCAGGCACCCAATCACCAGCCCACAGAAAAATATGCAGGTAAAGAACAAAACTATCATACATCCCCAAAAAATTAAAATAACAAAATGGACACACCAACAAAAAATACACACAAAAAGATATATGTGTACCATTAAACTAATAAAGGATACACTAAGCACTGAGAATGAAACATTGATAAAAAGAAGGATAATAACAGTGAATGCATGTTTAAACAAATAAATAATAATAATAATAATTACGGTATTTGTAATGCGCTTATCTTGTAATAATTATAACTCTAAGCGCACACTCACAACTCCCACATGCATGCGCACGCTTTAGACAATGACTCACGTACCACAAATAATGAAATACATTATGACGGTCAGCTTGCGGTGGGGAATGTGGTGATATAGTGCTAAAACTGTTGAAAGAGGTGAGTTTTGAGGGTGGACTGTAAGGAGGAGAGAGAGTGTTTCTGACGGAGAGAGAGTGGGAGAGTGTTCCAGGTGGATGGACCGTAGACGGAGAAGGAGTGGGGGCCGAAAGTGTTGAGTTTGGTGCGAGGGATGTGGAGGCGGAGAGGGTTGGAGGCAGAGCAGAGGGAGCGGGAAGGTGTGTAGGGGTGAAGTAAGTTGGAGAGATAGGCAGGAGCGCAGTTGTTCAGGGATTTGTAGCAGAGAGACAGAATTTTGTATTGGATGCGTTGGGGGATGGGGAGCCAGTGAAGGAGTTTGAGCAGGGGTGTGATGTGGTCGGATTTTTTCTTTCTGAGGTCTTTAAAGACTGCCAGCAACTGTTGGCTGAATCAAAATGTCTTAGGAACTGTGGGAGTTTATTCCAAAGATATAACAACATTATGGCTGGGGACCAGGGTCAGACTGCATGTCATTTTCAATAGCCAGTACCTGATTACTCATGCTCTTAAAGTCTTTGTTTTGAGCTATTTCTAACACTTTTAGCCCCACTTTACCATTTCTCAAATTTTGGAGGTCTTGCGTAGTGACTAGGTACCAGTTGCAGGAGATGGATTGACCATGATAATTCAAGGTAGTGCCAGTTTAGCTTGGTGCCTTGAAGCGCCAAGCTAATCTGGTGCTACCCTTGATTTATCATAGTCAATCCATCTCCTGCTGTAGGAACTCAGGGCTTAATGGGTTAACCCCGTGCAAAATCTGGCTGCAGATGCAGAGGGACCTTTGGTGAACAGTTACTGGCCTGGTTTTCTGCAACTGGCGGCAGGTGACCATGGGTGGTTATATTTTGATTTTGCACAGAAGAAGCTGATTTGTGAGCAACCAGCTTCTGCGGGGGAAAAAAGTGGTCGTACAAGCAAAAGCAAGGTCTTTAATGATAGCTGGCACTTTTCACCCTTCGAGAAGTCTTGAGACTTCTCGAAGGGTGAAAAGTATCACCTGTCATTAAAGACCTTTTCTTTTAGGTCGCTATACGGCCACCAAAATGACAGTCGTTAATGAGACGTGATGTCTCACGAGGGTGGTCACTCGAAACAGAAACAGGTTCAGCAGCATAACAAAGGAAAGTCTGGTCAGTGCTTGTGCAAAAGCCTTGACATAAAATGTGTCACATCTGACATTGTTATAAGCAAAGTTCAATATATTTTCATTCATAGTGGATATTGTTAATGTGTGGCTGCAAATATTATAGTCTTTGGCAATCTGGCTTTGTATTCCCCTTTGTAAAAATATTCCTTTGAAATATTCTTCAACTGTAGTGGCTATGACAGGGCTTGTGATAACTGGTAATTACCGTTTGTTAACAGAGAATACCGGAATTTTTTTAAGCTGCCAGTCCCAGGGTTTTATTTTGGCTGGACCAGTTAGAATTCTGCTGGTGAAAAAAAATACTTGTCTACCGGAAAGCATTTCCTGGGGATCGGATTTGATCTGAACTGGAAAAGAAACAGGAGGGGTGGAAGATGGGGGGACCGGTTTTGAAAAATCCCAGCAAGAAACCTGTATGATTCTGTCCACATACAGATAACATGCTGCATCGAATGGAAGTCATCTAGTTTTCAGAGTTGAGTTAAGTGTAAAGCACAACCTGTTCCAAGCAACCACCTTTTTACTCCCAGAAGTCTTGAGGGGCAAAACATGTCACCTGTCATTAACCCATTACCTCCTGAGGCTGATTTGTTTGAATTTGTTTAATGTCCTATCAAGGCTACATTACAGATCAGGAGATAGATCAACTATTAATTTAGTTGAAGTGTGGTGCCAGAATAGCGTGGCGCCTAAGGTGCCAAGCTATTCTGGCACTACCCTTGAACTATCATAGTCAAATTAATTTCATGCAGTAGTGTATCAGGATGAAAAGGGTTAATGAGATGTGATCTTTCATAACTGTGATCACTCAAAACATCAGCTGCTAAAAATGAGATCCTTGTCAGCTGACTGAACTGAGTCTTACCTTCCTACATGTGAAACGGTCACTTTTCAGCTTCTGGGCCATGGCATCCAGGTACATCTGATGAAAAACAAATAACAGTATGCACAGTTATTATCATTAGTCTTTCATTAGTCTTGCTTCATCAATGACAAGAACAACTTGATTATTTGCACAGTTATATTATGGCCTGATTTTGCAAATGCCAGGGCAGGTAAACTTCAACATATTATACTTCTATACTGAATTTAATGCACGCAGGTATCTGGCTCCTATGGGTATGCCGTGTAAACAAAAAGTCACCGGGCTGATGTAAGCCTTAGCTGACCTGTTAACGGATGTGCGCAAGGCTGACATCAAGTTCAAAGTCCAATGATTGAGTAATATGAATTTCCTGCTCAAACCTACATTAAGTCATCACGATGAAATTTGTACGCAGAAAGTCACATCAAAAACAACTTTTTACATCCAAATGACAACACAATACACTGAATGATGGCACAAATAACAAACACACAGAAGCAAATTCAGTGACTGACCTCGTCTGTAACTTTGCCGACATTGAGACAAGCCTCATCCAAGATGGCCAGTACTCCCTTGTGGGGTACCTCCACCAGGTCACAGATCACCTTGTTGTTGAAATAGTCAACCTACACCATAAACACCAACAAAATATAATATATTCATTGTAATCATGATCATTCGAAAAAATGTATCAGTGTTGATTCTAGGATTTCAGAAAAGTGAGCCCAAAGGCTCCCTCTAATCAAAAAAGGGAGCCCCTCAAGGTGTAAAAGGGCGGCCCTCAAATCGCGTTGCACTGCTTACTTTAAAACGACATATATACACACATTCATACATACAGTGGATTCCGCTTAACACGAATTTCTGGGGACACGGCGGAAAATCACTTCGTGTTAACCGTATTTCGTGTTAACCAATATGGCCTCAAAATTGATCACGGCCCTCAAGGAGAAAGTGTGTAAGACGTGTGCGTGAATGAGTACCAGGTTAAAAGTGCACGACATTATCGTACTTTCTATGCATACCTTCAGCTCGCTAGCACAAGGAAACGTGTACAGCTCGAGTATTTAATGTAAATCCATCAGGTAAAATCCATACTAAGTTACAATCCTCAGGTAAAAGCAACAGAGGCTGAAGTACAATCCCGCATCGGTAAAAGGGTTGTGTTGGTACACGAATGATACAACATGAATACAGTACAGAAATGCTAGCCAATGAGAAGACAGATTACAACAGCCGAAGGCTATTCAGCCAATCACAGACTAGAGTTCGCTCTGATCTGTCATGTGTACTTCCACAGCGCGAGAGCGACACGTGAATTGGTTTTCTGTGAATGGAATCTGTGTTCGTGTTAAACAGGTGAATAATAGTGAAATTGCCCTGGCTCGACTCAGGCCACACTGCACCAAGACGCTCGAGCAGGCTTTTACGCAGCAGCGGTGCGGCCGCGCTGGTCGTGCAAAAAAGCGTCCAGTTTCTTTTTTCTGCGATTCTTCAGCCGCGCTATCGGTGTTTTTTTGCGATTTGGAGGCATAATATTGCGAGAAATCGCGCAAAACGTGCTCTAGAATCAACACTGATGTATGATTATGCATTAACACAGCATAACCTGTTGTGAGTGACCACCCTTACCCGTTATGAGTGATAAACCAGTCATTTAAGATTATTATTCAGAATACACCAGTGTGTGAAATAAGTTTGACTAAAATTGTTCAGGGGTAGTGACAGAATAGCTTGGCGCCTTGCTAAGGAACTGTCAACACGATCCAACTGCAAGAGACATAGATCCTCATGAGCCCCCGCAGTTGCGGGGGCTCATGAGGATCTATGTCTCTTGCTGAGACCATCTTGTATGATCTGTACTCCTTGGATGTTTGGGGACAAAGATTTCTGAAAACAAAATGTGTGTCCACTGGCAGGTAAGGGGTTAACTTATTCGAGACGTGCCGCCCCCGGATACACCGCTTTAAGCTGCGTATCCAGTATCCAGGGACATCATGTCTCGAATGAGTTAATGGCAGGCAAGACTATTTGCCCTCCAAGAATGCTCTTGCGGGAGCATCTATATTCTAGGATGTTTTTCAATCCAAAAAAAGTGTGCTTACCCAAAACAGGCCCTAATGTACCTATATATGCTGCCACTCCATGCCTTTTAGATAGATGGCACACAGAAATTAACCCTTGTGTGCATGCAGCCACCAGCACTATTTACAGTACCAGTGGCTGCATGCACAAGGGGGTTAAAAATGGCTGAGGTACTTACGTGCTGCCACTCGATGCCTTCCCGCATGTACTCCTCCTGTTCCTGTTTCAGCACCAGTTCAATGAACAGCTGCTGGAGCTTCTCGTTGCAGTAGTTGATGCAAAACTGTTCAAAACTGGAAGACAACAAAAAAATCATACCTTACAAATATTGTATTCGTTTGTAAAGATGGTGTGACATCTTAAAATTCTGTTCAAATTTCCACTTAATTGCCCCCCCCCCCCCAAACCCCTCACCCCCTCCCCCCCCCCCACCCCCCCCCCAAAAAAAAAAAAGGACATATTCAGCATTACTGACACCATCTACAAGATTTCAAAGATCTTCATTGAAATACACTTTAACACCCTTAATCCCAAAGCCGCATTTCGCAATATAATTTTTGGAAAGGTCACATAACAACTTTGTACCAGTTCCAAAAAATGTATCACCCATGATAATTCAAGGGTAGTGTTAGATTAGCTTGGTGCCTGATGCATCAAACTAATCTGGCATTACCCTTGAATCATCAAGCTTGATCCATCACCTGCTAAGTGGCATTGGGGCTAAATGTGTTAACCCATTTAGCCCCAAGTCCCTACAGCAGGAGACCATGATAATTGAAAGGTACTGCCAGATTAGCTTGCGCCTTCAGGCGCCAAGCAATCTGGCACTACCCTTGAATTATCATGGTCAATCCATCTCCTGCAACTGGTACATAGGCAACACCTTCAAAATTTGAGAAATGGGACCTTGAGGATAAAAGGTTAAACGTGTCTCATTGTTAAATTATTTAAAATCCAGTTTAGGCCCTTCTCTCCATTAAAAAAAAAAAATTCCATAAAAGTGCACTGTACAGCAGGACCTGTTGTGAGCAACCATCTTTTTTTTTTTTCGGCAAGAGAAGTCTAAAAGGGCAAAAAGTGGCACCTGTCATTAAAGACCATCATTTAGATGGTCTTTAAGGTGATCTCTCAAATGCTCATTAAAACTGGTTGCATGAAAAATGGATGAAATAACTGATGATACTTTAAATTCGCTTAACCTTTGTACGCTGGTAGTGGTCTTTGTCATGATGATTCCTGTAGGAATCATCGTGCCAAAAAACAATACCGGCACGCAATAAACCTTTGTGAGAAGCATTTTTTTGTTGCAATGATTCCTACAGGAATCATCATGACGAAAAATGGCTGCCGATGCACAAACAAAGGGTTAACTGCTACTGCTGCATGTGAACCAAAATAACCAAAGCACACCTGTTGTTGTCAAAGATCTCAAAGCCATAGATATCAAGGACGCCAATGACTGTGTTTTTGCTGATGTATCGGGTTCCACTCAGGCGAGGATCGATCAGCTCATTGATGCGACCCACAATCCAAGTAAACATGCGGTCATAGATGGCCTGTAAATATCACACAGATAAAAAGCAATGACATGCTCAAAGGAAAGGAGGAAAAATAGATTTTTCTCTAAAACGTATTTTTTCGAAAAATACTTACCAATGGCATTACTACTAGGAATGGTTCGCTTAGCATACCAATTTTAGCCCCAAAACTCATGTACACCACAACCGGGGAGGCGACTCTAGGGAGTCGTTACCAAGAGACCCTGAGTAGCCTCCCCTGCCTCCTTATCAGGTGGTTCACTCACCGTTTCTCGCCAGTCTCTGAGCCTTAGCTCCACTGCGGCAAGCAGGGTAGGAGGGAGGGACCTCTGAGTAATGCCATCAGTAAGTATTTTTTGAAAAAATACATTTTAGAGAAAAATCCATTTATTTTCTCAAAATCTTTACCGATGGCATTATTACTAGGAAGAATGGCAAATAGGAGGAGGGTGGCATCTCTCGGTACACCTTTCCCAAGCCCGAGCGCTTCCGCGCGTTAACTATCGAGGCTCCCCTTATGTGCCCACTCCCGACAATTTTAGCTAGGCGTTACCCATGGCGCCTGTGGCACCAGGAGAGAGTGCTGAGCTGCTGAGATGTCCCCCACTAGGGCCAGGTAGTCGCGCTGGCCGGATAGGTCTTGCAGGTAGAGGGAGGAGAAGGTAGACTCGGCCTGCCAACCCACGGCCACCACAATGTCCCTCACTGCGCAGTTGCGGTCAAGGCGATGCTCGCAGCCACTGCTTTGACTTCATGTGCTCGGGTGCGCATTGACCTGGCCTGCTCTGGGGAGAGCTCTTTGTACGCAAACCGGATGACCCGGCGTAGCCAGGAAGGGATCGTCTGCGCCGAGATGTCTCGTCTGCCCGGAGCCAAGGGCAGGAATAGGCGTGAGCGCCCTTGTCTTAGTGGCTTAGTTCTGCGCAGGTACACTTTAAGCGCCCTGACAGGATCCTGTCGACGAGACTCCCAGGACTGGTCCGTAGCACTGCAGACAGACAGTCAATCCGTGCGGCGCGAACGCTGGGAGGCAGTTCTTGGCCATAACGTAGGGTCGGTGAGGAGCTGCGAGAGCCAGCCACACCACCTTCATCTCCGTGGCCTCCTTCTGGAGTAGTGCTCTCACATCGCCGTGCCACGCTGTCACCTTGTCCCGATCCCCCTGTATTCGCGTCCACAGGAAGGAGTGTCGCAAGGGAATGGCGACTGGAAGGAGATCCTCAGATCTTCCGTAACAGTCGAAGAATGCCTGGGCCAACTTGAAATAGCTGTTCCATACGTTCCCCGCCAGGGATCAGCGGGAGGATGAGGTTCACGTCAGCGTGCCCAGCCACGCCCTTGCTTCCAGGCGCCTCTGGACCAGGCAGTGGAGGGTGCGGGGAAAGCACGCAACGCGTAAGGGGGAGGGTGCCCCTGCGGCCTCTGGGAGGACGGGCGGACGGGGTTCTGACCTGCAGGGCATGACCACGGCTCTGCAGCTGACTGAAACAGGTGGAGACGAATCCTGCAGTAGCGGGCTTGAGTTCCTGTGGCGTCTCCTTTACCGTCTGCCAAGTCAGTCCCACAGTAGAGTGCCCCCGTGCGGAGCCTGGCACAGCTGCATCTGCCCTGTAGCTAGGAGAAATGCATCGTCCCAGCAGCACGTCCCGTCGCATCTGGTCGCCGATGGCGGTCGCCGCCATGGAGTTGGCCAAGGTGTGGTACGCCGCCCTATTCGCCGCCACTAGTCCCGTGTGTATCCCGCGCAGGTCCCAGGTGTTCTCCTGACACTTGACCACAGACTGCGTCACCCTCGAGGAATCCCGATCACACCAGGAAGTAGCTGACCAAGGTAGCTGTCCTGTCCAAACCTTGCGTCAGTGTCCGTTGGCTGCCTCTGCCTGCATCCACGCCTCCTTGTCCACTGTCGGAAGGGCACCGGAACGCTTGGGAGAGACCTCCATACCCCTGCTGGCGGAAGATGATATCCATCCCCTCTGGCCGTCAGGAGTCTTCTTCTTCTTCTTCTCGAACGCCGTCACACTTGGAGTTTGGCTCTCAAAATGAAATCTGTGGTCTTCTGTAGCGCCTCCACAGGCCCGTACAGTTTCTCTTGTAGAGTGGCGGGCTTCGGCCATATCTCCTCCCTCAGCGGCTGGTGGTTCCCACAGTCCTGGAGGATGTGCTCTGCGGTCTGCTCTGCTTCTCCACAATGGGACAGGGGAGATGGCACGAGGTGGAAGCGTCTGTGCAGGTGGAAATTGAGTCGGTTGTGCCCGGTCCTCAGACGAAAGATGGTCACCTGCTCTTGTCTGGACAGCTGATGGTAACTGTCTAGGGGCCGTTGTGGTGGTCTGTACACAGACTTAATGATGGTCTTCATCTCTGTGAAGCTGACTCCATTTTCATCTTGTTCTTTCTCTGCGCCCACTTTTGACATTCTGTCAGCTTCTTCATTGCCGTAGATGCCACAGTGTGAAGGGATCCACTGCAGCACCAGTCTGGTGCACTTGATGTTTTGCTGTGCCTCTTGTAGACGTGGCAGTTTGCTTGCTGTTGCTGCCTCAAGGACAGACATGGCATCAGTAAGGAGTCAGGAGTCTGAGAAGAAGTCCTGGTGCGCCGCGAGCGCCTCCGCTAGATCCCGTGAGCCTGCCAGTTGAGGGAGCGACTTGAAGCGCTTTGGTGCCGTGGTGCGTCGACCATCGCCGAGGCCTTCCTCTCAGGGGTGGAGATGGAGGGAGGCGCTGGACATCACGCCGACCGAAGAGTAGCCGCAGAGGGAAGACTGTTCCCGTGAACTGTAATGGACCGCTGGTGAGGGCTGGGCCGGTGCCGAGGGGAGGCTGATTCTGTCCTGTGGCCGCAATCCAAGTGGTCCCGGAGCCGACGTCAGGCCGCGTCCTCGAGGTAGATCGGTCCCGAAGGTCCGGCCGGAAGGTCGGCTGCTCCTGGAGGGTGCCTCTGAGGTCCAGTGTCACGAAGAGAGATCCGCCGCTGCGCCACGCCCGAGCTTGTCCGCCGGTCCAGCGAGGAGGAGCAGGAGTGAAGACGTACCCTGGCTTGAGGTATCCGTAGCACCCTGTCCCCGTCTGCTGCGGTCGCTCTTTCGATCATGTAGGTTCTGTCCCCATGTGCCGCGAGGACCGAGGTCACTGGGTGTCCCTCTCTACGCTTCTAGGGCGGAGGGGGTGGGGGGGGTGACTCTCCGGGGACCGGCACTCGACGAGGAACCACATCTCGTCAGCTGTACTACTGACCGAGCTTGCTTCCTCTCTGTGGAGGGCCTCGGTCTCGGTGGGTCTGCCCTGACTGAGAATCTCATCTCGTCTGTGTCTCCCTTCTCTGTCTCGGGACCCTGAAGTATGAGTCTGTGGCCTGTCCCGTCGGGGAGTGGTGCTCCAGGGGTCCGGCCTCGACGAGGAAACACGTCTCGTCAGCTGTAAAGACAGACTGAGCTTTCTTCCTCCCTGTAGTGGGCTTCGGTCTCGGTCGTTTGCCCTGACTGAGAACCTCATCTTGCCTGTGGCTCCGTTCTCTGTCTCGGGACCCTGAAGTCTGTGTTCTGGCCTGTCCAGTCGGCGGCTTAATTTCCTGTCCCGCTCTGAGAGGTGCACCCTGGGTGCAGCCCGGTCTAGGCGCTGGTCCAGCCTAAGGCTGGCGGGCGCTGTCATCTCAGAGGGGTGGTCCCCCGCTTCTGCTGCCTGGGCTCTCCGTTCTCCTGGAGGCATGCAAGAGGCCAAACTTCTCCTTGCGGGGGAACCATGTCCTAATGCCTGCATATCCTTAAGGAACGAATCCCGTCGTGGCATATCCCAGGCCAAAAGGCGGGGTGGAGCTCTTGGTGCTTGACGGGAGGGCAAGTCCCGTCGACTAATTATAGGCTCTTATTCCGCTCAAGGCGGAGAAGCTCTGTCTGAGGCACCAGTGGGGGCAGCAGGTCCCTTTTCCAAGCCGACAAGCTCACAATGTCTGAGATGGCCCTCCTCTGCGAAACTTCCAAGGCTGCAGTCGATGTGGTATTGCGTGCCGGTCTCTCCGCCGGTAAAACGCCCAAAGTTGCGACCATCGTTCCTCCTCCCACATCGTGCATTAGTTGCATGTCCGACTGGAGGCGCAGCACGAGCAGGGTAGGCCGACATCGTGTGCATCGCTAGGCCACTGGAACGCAACACCTGGTGTAGGTCTTCACCTGAGTACTGTAACATAAGACAGACAAAGGCCAGCGCGAGTGCGCGGAGCCTCCTGTGAGGGTCCGAGCTCCCGGTCGGTAGCGTACATAGTCTCCGGTCAATGCCGCAGTCAGGTAAATCGCCGGCTGAGGCAGTAACCAAAATTTACCTTGTCATGTCCCAAGGTCCAGTACAGAGACCAACCACCAAGTAAATCCTCAGAAACTGAAGGTAATCCAAGCACCCAACACCACACAGGTAGTAACACACGTCCAACGTAAATCCAATTTAAGTCGAGTTTGCACAAAAGGTAATCCCACCATACAGTCAGAGCACACGAGGTGCACACGACCGGTTAGGTGTAACTAAGCGAAGAGACTGGCGGGAAACGGTGAGCGTGCCACCGGATAGGGAGGCAGGGGAGGCTACTCAGGGTCTCTTGGTAACGACTCCCTAGAGTCGCCTCCTCGGTTGTGGTGTACACAATGAATTTTTGGGCTAAAATTGGCATGCTAAGCGAACAATTCCTAGTAGTAATGCCATCGGTAAAGATTTTGAGAAAATAATGTATTTAAAAAAATAAAGATATCACTAAATGAAAGAAAGATACATTTGGTCATTCAAGTTATCTCTTTAGGTCTTGTGAGAACCACTGACATAACAGAGGATTTCATTTTAACCCATTTAGCCCCAACACACTAAAGCAGGAGATGGATTGGACAAGATAAGAAGAGCCTAATTAGCTAGGTGCCTGAAGGCGCCAAGCTAATCTGGCACTACCCTGGAATTATCATGGCCAATTCATGTCCTGTAGCTTGTATATGGATGACAGGTTAAAATGTGGCCTTGGAGTTAACTGGGTTAAACTTTCGCTATAATTTCAACTACTAAATGAATGAAAGCACAGCTTTTCTGTGTGTGCTCGCAAGCATTTTGTTGTTCAAATTTCATAAGACACCTACAAAACCATTCAAGGTAAGTAACTGCAAAGTGGACTCCTCTGTTCATGGATTGCTTCCCTCCAACAGTTACAGGTAACATGAAACACGACAACGCTGTTCACATCACAAAGCATTTTCTGTACACTGAAAATGTTTAAGACTTTTGAACTGCAGGACCAAAACACAAAACAAACGAGACACACAAGCCCAAAAATCTGACTATAAAAAAATCTTACCTTGGCAAAAGCGTCTCGAGCATATTGTGCATCCGTTGAAACAAGCTGTTTCTCAACAACCTGTCCTCCTGCAGCAATCACTCGCGAACACAAAGCACGTTCAAGATCTTCTGCCTGAACGCTCAACAGCCGTCCCAAGTCAACCAGATCCTCACGGTTGGATACGACAGCATGGTCCTGATCACCACTGGTTGTGAAATTAAGGTTGCCCTGAACAAAAAGAGAACCAAAAACACGCAACATTAAGACAATCATACAGCAATGATGACGATACAAGTATCCTCTTCAGAGATGGTTAATCAGCAAAGATGAGGAGAAAGATATGCTGGACTGCTTTTAACCCCATGACCGCCAAGAAAAAGTGACTATGACCTAACTGTAAGATACATAGATCCTCATGAGCCCCCGCAGTTGCGGGGGCTCATGAGGATCTATGTCTCTTGCTGATATCACTTTGAATCCAAGTTAGGTGTTACTGCGATGGTTTGGGCTCTTTGGCGTTGAATTAACAAAGATTGCAGAAATGTATTCTTCATCAACTGGCTGTCATGGGGTTACAGGGTCGAGACTCGATGGTGCACATTACGTTTGGCCACAAAGCAGGCAGCGCTGTGGACTCGTGCTGATGGCTGTGATTCAAATGACTCATCGGAACTGCGCCCACGCTTATATACGCCTCCCAACGGTTTAACAACTCCACCAGGGAGGCCCCTTTGGGGGCTTAACTGCCTGTCCCAAGTCAGGATAAAGGAGGAGGGTTAGGCGTGGGGCTAGCGACTCCACCCTGTAAAAAGAAACTTGCTACGGAAACGACAACAAGGGAAAAAGCGACAACCGGCGCTGGGAGCGAAGCAGACCAGGAAACTGGACTTATGACGGATGGGGACCAAAGCCACAAGGACGTCTCCACCCCGATAGCGGAACTCCTGACGCCAAAACGATGGATCAGAATTGGATGCTGGAATGTGCGAACGCTCTACCAGACTGGAAAGCTGGCGCAAGCAGTAAGTGAACTGAACCGCCACAAACTAACCCTCATGGGAGTAACAGAAGCAAGATGGACTGGTGCTGGCAAACAGAGGTTGAGCTCCGGAGAAGTCATCATCTGGTCTGGAAGAACAGACAACGAACACCGAGAAGGAGTTGCTGTCATCATCAATAAGAGCAAGGCCAACACCGTTCTACAGTGGAAACCTGTGAACGAGCGCCTGCTGTACGTCAGGATGAATTCCAAATACGCAAAGCTGTCTATTGTTGTGGGCTACGCACCGATAGACGATGCGGAAGAAGAGGATAAGGATGTATTCTACGACGCCCTCCAAGCTGTTTTGGAAGACATCCCTCGACATGACGTGCTGATGCTGATCGGTGACTTCAACGCTAAGGTCGGCTGCGACAATGAAGACAGAGAGAGGACCATGGGACGACATGGAGCGGGTGTGATCAACGACAACGGGGAGAGGCTGGTCAATTTCTGCGAGGAAAATGACTTAGTCATAGGAGGGACCCTGTTTGCGCATAGGGAGATCCACAAACTCACATGGAAATCACCAGACGGCAAGACCCAGAACCAGATCGACCACATCATCATTAACGGTCGCTGGAGGCACTCTCTGCAGGATGTGCGAGTGATGCGACATGCTGACATTGGCAGCGACCATAGTCTTCTGGTGGGGAAGGTGACATTGAAGCTTAGGAAAGTAAAGATAGGAGACACCAGAAATCAGCGCTACGACGTGGCCAAGTTGAAAGACCCAAAAGTGAAAGAAGAGTTTAGGTTGGCCCTCAGGAATAGATTTAGTGTTTTGGAAGATGAGACAGCGCTGACTATTGAAGATTTCAACAGAGCCATGAAGGAGACAGGAGGGGAAGTTTTAGGATACAGAAAGAGCAGGAAGACAGAGTGGATCTCAGAAGACACGTGGGCTCGCATAGAAGAGAGAAGACAGATCAAGAAGAAACTTTTGGACGCCAAATCACCAAGACTGAAGGAAAGAATATCAAGAGAATACAGAGAGAAAGATCAAGCGGTGAAGACATCAGCGAGAAGAGACAAGAGAATGCACACAGAAAGGCTGGCAGAAGAAGCGGAGGCAGCTGCAAAACAGAGAGACATGAAGACAGTATACCAGAACACCAAGAAGCTGAAGGGCGATTACGGGCAGTACCACGACCTCCCAGTGAGAGCTGAAGATGGAACTCATGTCACAGTAGAGGAAGAGAAGCTGAAGAGATGGAAGCAACACTTCGAGTCCATCCTGAACCGCTCAGACCCACCAACCCTCACTGACATTCCTGAAGCGGAGGAGGACCTGGACATTAACCTCGGCAACATTACTATTGCGGAAGTCAAGCAGGCCATTCAAAAGCTGAAGAACGGGAAGGCACCTGGCGATGACGGAGTGTGCCCTGAGATGCTGAAAGTAGAAGATGCAGTAACGCCGCAGCTTCTTTGTCAGATTTTTCAAAAGATCTGGGACACTGAAGAAGCGCCGAGCGATTGGAAGACCGGCACCATCGTCAAACTTCCGAAGAAAGGAGACCTGGGGAACTGTAACAACTGGCGAGGCATCACCTTACTATCCCTCACCAGCAAGATCTTCAGCCGCATTCTCCTTGAACGCATTACGACAGCAGTGGATGGCATCCTTCGCCAGGAGCAGGCAGGCTTTAGGAAAGGCAAGTCCTGCATTGACCATATTTTCGTCCTGAGACAGATCCTTGAACAGTCTAACGAATGGAATGGATCCCTCTATGTGGTCTTTGTGGACTTTGAGAAGGCCTTCGACAGTCTGCATCGAGACTCCCTTTGGAAAATCCTGCGATACTATGGAATCCCCCAGAAACTTGTCAACGTCATCAGGTCCCTGTACAAGAATTTTGAGTGCAGAGTCGTCCACAACAACCAGCTCACCGAACCGTTTAAGGTGGAAACCGGAGTGAAACAAGGATGTATTCTTTCGCCGATCCTCTTCTCAATGGCAATTGATTGGATCATGCGCCGCACCACAGAGAGAAGGAGGCAGGGAATTCAGTGGACGCTGACCTCAATGCTGGATGACCTCGACTACGCTGATGATATTGGGCTGCTGGCAAGCAGAAACCAGGACATGCAACAGAAGACACAACAGTTGACACAGTCAGCAAGCTCCATAGGTCTCGGGGTCAACATTAGGAAGACTCAAGTCATGAGGAAGAACACCATAGTGGGCGACCCAATCACCATCAATGACCAACCTCTGCAAGAGGTGGACGAGTTCACGTACCTGGGCAGCAAGGTTACCACAGATGGAGACTGCACAAGGGAGATCACCACAAGAATCAGCAAAGCCAACCAAGCCTTCGCAATGCTGAAACCCATCTGGAGGACTACAAACCTGAGCATCCACACCAAGCTTCGTATTTTTAAGAGTAACGTGCTGAGTGTCCTTCTCTATGGGTCAGAGTGCTGGAAATCCACTACTGCTACGGAACGCAAGCTGGAAGTCTTCCAGAACAAGTGCCTGCGACGGATCATGAAGGTCTTCTGGCCAAACATGATTACAAACGAGGAACTACGGAAGAAAGCAGGCGCAGACAGCATCGCTGAAACCATCGCCACACGGAGATGGAGATGGCTAGGCCACGTTTGCAGAATGTCACCCGACTTATTACCAAGGGTGGCACTGAGATGGACACCACAGGGGAAGAGAAACCGTGGGCGACCAAAGGAGACGTGGCGCCGAACCGTGGAGCGAGAGCTCAAGAACAGAGGCCTTACTCTGCAAACAGCACCCAAAATAGCAGCTGACAGACAAAAGTGGCGTTCCCTTGCCGTCGCCTCAAGCACCAGACGGCGCAGAGAGGACTGAATGAATGAATGAACGGTTTAACTCCTTGACTGCTTCTGATGACACTGCTCAATGGAAAAGATGCTCAGTTGTGTGTCCTTTCTGCCAAATGGTATTGTCCTTAGCAGTCAAGGGGTTAAACTGTCATGGACCATCCTACTACAAATGGAGCACAGCCATCACAGATCTATGCCTCGTCAAGTAGCAAAAGTCATTATTAACTCTTAACCCTTTTAGCCCCGGATCCCTGCAGGAGGAGATGGCTTGACCATGATAATTCAAGGGTAGTGCCAGATTAGCACCAGAAGGCGCCAAGCTAATCTGGCAATACCCTTGAATTATCATGGTCAAGCCGTCCCTTGCAACTGGTACATAGTCTTGGGGCAACACCTCCAAAATTTGAGAAATGGGACTTTGGGGCTAAAGTTAAACTCCCTGAACTAAATGACTTCAATTCGACAGAATGGAAGTCATTTAGTTCTGGGAGTTTAAGAGTTAAGAGCTTAAGAGTTAAGCGTGCTTCCGCTTAAAATGTTGAACAGGGCTACAGGAATACATGGCTGTGCTGATGCAAACTTACCTACAATTTCAAGAATGCACAAAATATCCTTTTCTATAGAAATGCTCATAAAACAGGAAAGATCGGGAGGATGTTGTTCTCCTCTTCTAAAGAAGCAGCTTACCAGATGTAAGACAGCAGCCACGACGTTCCAGAGTGTATCAATCTGTTTGGGGTCAAAGCCTGATGCTTTCAGCGCACCCACAACTGCCTTAAAGTCGCCCCTGTCGTCAATACCTGCTGCCTGAAAGAAAAGTTAAGCATAGTAAAAATGTATGAAAAAAAATGTATTTGTCTCTAAAATGTATTTTTTCGAAAAATACTTACCGATGGGATTACTGATAGGAAGGGATACTTAGCCTACCCAATTTCAGCCTAAGCTTCCGTTGTGTATGCTACGCAACCTGGAAGGCCACTTAGAGAGTCGTTACTAAGGACTCCCGAGTGGCCTCCCCTGTCTCCTCATCCGGTCATGCGCATAGCCTTCCTGCCAGTCTTTAACTTAGCTTAGAGGCGGCAAGCGGGGCAGGAGGTAATGCCATCGGTAAGTATTTTTCGAAAAAATACATTTTAGAGACAAATACATTTGTTTACTCAAAACTCTTACCGATGGCATTACTGATAGGAAGAATAGTGAATAGGAGGAGGGTGCCGCCCCCTAAGTCTGCTGTAGCATAAATCAACAGGAACGGCATCTCCTACACCACACTATCGAGGTCCCCCCCCCAAGCACTCGCTCCCAACAATTTCAGCTAAGTATTACCTAGCACGCCTGAGGGCGAAGATAAACTTGTGTAGGACGGACAGGTTGAAGATGGGACGCCACTTGCCACCCGCCATGGAAACCACGAAGAGGCGGTTGTAGAAGGCTGGGGAGTTGTGCCGCGTTACCACCTCCATGGCGACCTTCCGAAGCAAAGCAGCAACCTCGTCACGTAGGCTCTGCTTGGAACCCCTAGACGAACTCGGCCAAGGGGTTAGTCCGGTCTATGGAGAGAGATGCTCCTCTGCACAACAGGTCTGTAGTACTCACCACTGTTCCCTGTATCCGTACCGTCAGCGACTCCTGAGTCGCTGCAACGCCTCCACTGTCGCACCCGAGAAGCCACTTGGTGCGAGTGTTGACTGTCCCAGCGTGCCGCGCCAGCCGCTCTGTGACTGTACAACGTTGCTGCCAGGGTTGCGATCGTCTCGGCCGCGGAGCTGAGGCAGGGTTCGCCGCGCGTCTCGAAGGACAGTGATTCAGCGGCCCGGTCATCAAAGTCCTACTCACCATGCCATCCCTGAGCTTGTGGAACGCCTAGGTACCCGTCCTGAAGGGGGGGGGGGGGGGGGAGCGCTGCCGCATCTTAACCCATATCAGCCTGAGGCTAACAGCTTCAATTTGTGCCCTGCCATACACCGGTTACTATAGAAAAAAAAAAGAATACCGCCTAAGGCTAAAAGGGAAGGTTAGGGCGGATTAGCGTGAAGCCTAGCGGCGTCAAGCCACTCCAGGGCTACCCTTTAACTATTCTTATTCGAACGTATGTCACCCTTTGGTGGATAAGATAAGGGTTAAGATGACTTCCACCATACCTGTTGTTCCCAGGCGGTTATCCAACCAAGGAATAACCACCCCCCAAAGGCTTAGCTTCGGTGAACAGGCCAAATGGGGCCAGTGCAAAGGTGGTTGTCAACGCCAGGAGTCCATTCCTCGAAGGAGCCCATCCACGACCTAGGCTTGTGGCCCGGTCTGGAGGCAACAGAGGAAGCCGCTTCCTGTTCCACTAGAGGAGGACCGGCCAATCATCGGAGACTCCTCACACACCTGGAATGGCGCCGAATTGTGGTAGGCAAACGGTTGCGTCGACGGCGCGACCTGCACCGCGGTGAACTCGACAAGGATCCACGCGGCGAGCGAGGTGGTGAGGCACGACGGCTGAAGGAAGCCGCACCCCCCGTGAAAGAAGGCCTAGGGTGTCGGGGGGCAACCGGTCCCTGGTAGCAGTCTGCGAGCGTGGAGGCCTGTCAAGGGTCGTGAACCAGGGCGACGCTCTGACGACCGTCTGGTACTTCTTTATCGCCGAAGCTTAGCTGAACGGGAGATCAGTCCCTGCGATGCCAAACGCTGCATGCCCGTCATGTCTATAAGCACCTGTGCCGAGGGGGCAGCTACAAGCTTAGTAAGTAAACAATTATTGACCTCTGTATCAGACGGCTTGCGCTTTTGCTTGGTTTGACTCACGGGCGTAGACGCGTGGCGGTCCATCGGACGTTGTTGGCCAGACCCGGTGGTATTCAGCGAGCTGACGAACCCTGTAGACATCCGGTGTTGGCCAAGCTCAGTGTACTGTTTTAACAGCGAGCTGACGAACACTGTTGTCCCACTGTTGCGCCCCTTGTTGCCTCCCCTGCCATGTAGGCACACAACAATTTTGGCTAAAATTAGGCTAGCTAGATCAGTATTCCTAACAGTAATGTTATCGTTAATGTGTTTGAGGAAACAAACACAAACAGGACACTACTTAACCCATTTAGCCATAAAGCTGCATTTTCAAAATATTGGAGGTATCACCTAATGATTATATAGCAGTTGCTGGAGATAGATTGACCATGATAATTCAAGGCTAGAGCCAGATTAGCTTGGCAACAGAATGGCACAAAGCTAATCTGGCACTACCCTTGAATTATCATGGTCAATCCATCTCCTGTTTAGTGTGTTGGAGCTAAATGGGTGAATGTACACTCACTTTTGGGTCGCCACCTTGGTTGACAAAGAAATATGCACCAGGGTCCCGCTTCAGTCTCAGCTGGGACAGGCGGTCTTCAGGGGCTCCGATCAGCAGCTGTAAAAACAAGTTCAGTCTACTGTGAATGAACGAATTGAACTACAAAAAGAAATGTACAGACATGTCCAAAAGCAATCATGTATGCAGAAAAATGTCTGACATCGCTAGTATTAATCACTAAATTACATCAAATGATGATTTATCTAACTTTGGAAGATACATAAAACTGCAAAGACTGCATACAAGCTGGCAAAGAAAGTAAACCCACTGGCTGTCGGAAGAGCTTTTTGTCACGATTCCTCCGTAAATCATGACAAAAAGCGCTTCCAACAGCTAAAAGGTTAAGGGGAGTGCCTGTCTTGCTTGACAATATCACAGGGGCCAGTTGCATGAGTGAGCTCAGTCCAGCACCAGCCACTAACTGACTAAGCAAGGTGCTCCTCTATAGCGGATCACCTTGCTTAGTGGCTGGCACAGGACTAAGCTCACTAAAACTACTGACCCCACGTGACAGGCTAATCTTCAAAGGCATCTTTAGGTGTAGTGTCTTTTGGATGAACTTGCGCTTCGGCTGTTGGTAGCGCTTTTTGTCAAGGTGATTCCTGCTGGAAACTTTGTGACAAAAAGCGCTACTAACAGCCAAAGGGTTAATGATAAAACTGTTACCTGATAAAAAGAGTGGAAATTTCTTTCTCCTTGCTGTTGATGCACCACTCGGCTCTGAAAATTCAAGACAGAAACTAAATATCCTTCGTTCATTGCAATACATGTACTTACCATATTTTGCACAAAAAAGAGAGATGACAAGGAAAATGAACTTTTATTACCTAATGTAAAACTTCTGTTCATTAACTCATTTCAGCTCTGACACACTAGCAGAAGACTGACCGACCACGATAGTTCAAGGGTGGTGCCAGAATAGCTTGGCGCCTTTCATGGTTGATCTGTCTCCTGAACTGGATTGTAGTCTTCAGTGATCTTCTCCTCTATGCGTTTTGTAAACATTTTGTGCTTAAAGTCTTTCGGCACTATCAGGGCGATTTAAAAGACATGGCGCGAAGAAAGATCTGGAAAACTTTTGACCCCACCACAGCTCAAACCCATGACTATAACACTCTACCACATCAACAATAAAGGTCCTGTGTATTTCTGGGATCCTGTGGCCAGTTGCATGAGTGATCGTGAGCTTAGCCCTGCACCAGCCACTAAGCAAGGTGCTCCGCATCAGCGGAGCACCTTGCTTAGTGGCTGGCGCAGGACGAAGATCGCCCATGCAACTGACTGCTGATTTCTCCTACATATACCACATAATTGCCATACGTTTTCTACTGCCCTTATCATCAACTGCTCATACAATTTACATGTATCACCTTTTCCAAGAGGTAGTTGTTGATGTGTCCACCGATGGGGTCTCCTTTGAAGTCAAAGTTGATGTCCATGTATTTGCCGAAGCGGGAGGAGTTGTCGTTGCGGTTTGTTTTGGCATTGCCGAAGGCCTCCAGAATTACATTGGTCATGATCAGCACATCTTTCACTCTGCAAACACATGAAATTGTGAATGAATCAGCCGCAGAATAAACTACCTTTTAACCTCCCAGAACTAAATGACTTCCATTCCATAACTTTTTAAGAGTTGTTGTTTGTTTAAATCAACAGTATCAACAACATTGAAAAAAAAATTGACCCTTTAATTACCAGACTAAATTACTTTGATTCTTCAGAATGGAATTGTCAAGCAGTCCTGGGAATTAAAGTGTTAACAATTATTTACATTACTTGAATCATTTTAATTTGGCATTTAAAGAGCCAAGTTAAAAATAATTCAATCAATACATCAACATCTTTAAAAGTCGTTGAATGGAATAACATTTTTCATACTTATGCATTGAATGAATGAATGTTCTATATTTATGGGCTAAATCATAATCTTGGAGAAAAAACAAACAAAACAAACAAACACAATCATATCAGTAATACATCACGCTGATCAGAAACACGAGTATCATGCTGTGTTGCAATCAGCATTTCTTGTACCAATTCACCATAATGCTGCTAAGAAATCTGAGGGCAAAACAGAATCAATGCTGTTTACTTGCCCAGCAAACACAATGTTTGGGCCATCCACGCCTGTCGTTTGCCAAACAAACATCAGCCAACAAGGGCAGATTATTCCCCAGCTGGTCACAAGGGAATTAAGCCTAATGGTGCAAACCGAGTACACTGGCAGTCATACTTCACGACTGGTATCGAAGGAATGATGCTGCGCAGAATGGCTGTTTAGAGAAGGGTTGCAGATCCCTATTTGAGTATTCACACTGACCCAGAAAAAAAAAAACAGTTTGAATGCACAGGTCAATACAGACTGAGAGAAAACAACCACCTGAGTTCCATTCTTTAACCCCCTGGCTGTCAGTAGCAGTTTTTGTTGCTATGATTCCTGCATGAATCATGGCAACAAAAACCGCTACCAATAGCCAAACAGTTAACCCACTTTTCAGTGCGCTCACAACAGTTCTCCACCCTTTCAGTGATGACAAATTTTTACACAGGGGTTTCCATGAAGCTTATTTTCTCCAAGAAAAATTACACTTGGTCTATCAATAACTGATACTGTCAGCATGAGCAGCTAAATAATGTGTTGCAATGTATGTTATTGTTAAATCAATAGAGGTAATACTGGTAGTTAACCCATTTAACCCCACATGCACAATTCCCAGATTTTGGATGTGCCACTTAACGACTGTGTACTAGCTGCAGGAGACGAATTGACCATGACAATTCAAGGTAGTGCCAGATTACCTTGGCACCATTTGGCGCCAAACTAATCTGGCACTACCCTTGAATTGGTCGATTTATCGTCTGATGTAGGGCATCGTGGCTAAATGGGTTAATACTACAAGTACAGTGTATAGAAGATCCTTTACAAATGTTCTTGGTGTGGCCTCTAATAATACTGCACAGACTGACCTGCTCATGCTCAACTTTTATTACATGATGATTTTGAAATGTAAAATGACTTTGTGGTTAAATGGGTTAATTACTGCAAGTACAGTGTATAGAAGATCCGTTGTAAATGTTCCTGGTGTGGCCTCTGATAATACTGCACAGACTGACCTGCTCAACTTTTATTTCATGATGATTTTGAAATGTAAAATGGAAGACCTTTCTGGTCTTCAACTCTTCTGGCACACACAATGTATAAGAGCTGGGTGAAAGGGCAGTAATTGCACGTCTTCATGTGCACCTACTTACACACATGGCTGTGACAAAATGAAATCCAGACCAAAAAGGTGACTGCCAAGCAAGTAAAATGCACTGAGGAACCCAATGGAGAAAAAAACTTGTTCACACTGGCACTGACAAGTAGTGAATTGTACGGTATACTTGTTTGTTATTTTAAAAAAGTTTTTGCCTGAAATATTACTAAGTCATGCTGTAGCTGTCCTTTCTAAGCCTGTTTCTTTCTCTATTGGGTTCTTCTCTGTGATATGGGAAGGAAAGTGCTAGTTAAGACAAGGCAAACATTGAGAACCCATTTTAAGGGTGAATTTTAACACTCAAATCCTGCCCAGTTGAAGGCAACCATTTCAGTTTTAAATGGATGCCATTCCCCATTCATACCGACAAGTACTTGACACTGTCAGTATGAGAGGTGAAACCTCTCATACTGACAGTCACAATGTGAAGTATTAGCATTAACACTTTAAGTGTCGGTAGTGGTTTTTGTAGCGATGATTCCTGCAGGAATCGTTGCGACAAAAATTGCTACCGACATGCAAAGGGTAAACGAGTATCAAATGCATTATAAATAAAAGGCATGCTACCGGTTTGATGGTAAACAGCCACAGTCAAAAAGACCCATGTGACCTGATACAGTTTGATTGTACTGAGAGGAGACAGATGTGGCAATAAACAAAAAGTCTCACCTCTCGACTTCCCGCTGCCCGCTAACATTTGTGACTGCAGCGATGTAACGCATGATAATCTTGGAGGCTTCTGTTTTGCCGGAGCCACTCTCTCCTGAAACAAGCGTAAATAAACAGACAAAATTAATGTAACATGCAAATATCAAACTGATGAACCACTTGTATGTGAAGCCACTGGTGCCCTCACAGTATGGGTGACTGCATGCCAATGTATGCTAAACTGAGGCCAGGGATAATGGTTAGAACAAAAGGAGTACACGTAAATAATGACATGATTTTCAGGTATACCGGTACATTAACATAATGTAATGAAACCCTTTATTGTAGTGTTTTTGCATTCCCATGATTACTTGTTCCTTTGATCATTTTATTTGAGTTTGAACAACTTTGCAGCAACAAACAGACCTTTGGGGATGTGTGGTGTTGGTAGAAAAATGTGTTGATTTTTAAAATAAAATGAACCAGGGGAAGCAATTCTAAATCAAACTAATCAGTGATCTCTCACTGACAGTAACACACACACATAATGACCCTGACAGCTAAAGTGGCGTGACAATGACAGTGGCTGACTGTGTCTATGACCATGCAATAACTTCCTTGACATAATCTCTTGACCCTGTGTCTGTTGTGTCCCCCAAAGGTCAGCCACCCAGACACATAGTTTATATACAGCTGTCACACTAGTGGCAACTAAATAACTACAGGTCAGCCTCAGTATATCATGTAAGGTACCCAACAGGGTAGCCATACAGTCATACGCACAAACCAGATAGGTGAGGCTAGCAACGCTGGTAGAACAGTACACATACCAAGGGGAATTACTCAGCACTGGACATACAAACAGTTAGCTCCCCTGCCCACTCTTACCAGGTACACAATCGCCAGCCCACATAAAAATATGCATATATATATGAGGGATGTATATATGATCATCTTGCTCTTTACCTGCGTATTTTGCTGTGGGCTGGTGACTGGGTGCCTGATAACTGTATGTCAAGCGCTGAGTAATTCCCCTTGGTATGTGTACATGTTATTCATAATCGCGATATGTAGTGCTGAATGTACATATAATATAGACTTGCTTGTGAAGAAAAAAACACTCAAGGTCTGATGTCGGCTCAAGAACTTTTCGCTTACAAGGCATGCTCACAGGAGCCAGACCTGTGTGTATTAACCCTTGACTTCTGAGAAAATTAAACACAAGTACTCAACTACAAGAGGTACAGATTCTCATGAGCCCTAGCAACTGCGGGATCTCATGAGGATCTATGCCTCTTGCTGAGATCCAATTTGGACGGCTGCTGCTTTGGGTCGTTGAACGAACAAAAAATAATTTCAGAAACAAAATATATAGCAGGGAAGAGGTTAAGCATTATATTTGATACCTTGATGCAATATACTGAGGCTGACCTGTAGTAGAAACCAAACCAGCAACCTGCTACACTAAAACTGCTCAGCTGGATTAACTCTTTCCCGAAGGACTCATCCTGACAAACTCTGCTACTGACACCCAAAGGGTTCACAATGATAGCTCAATGGTCGTGCCTTGACAGTTCTGGCAAAAGCCAGTAAGTCAATTTTAACCCTCAGTTTAGTCCCAAGGTCCCATGTGTTGCCTAATCACTATGTACCAGTAGCAGGAGATTGATTGACCATGGTAATTCAAGGGTAGTGCCAGATTAACTTGGTGCATTCAGGCGCCAAGCTAATCTGGCACTACCCTTGAATTATCATGGTCAATCAATCTCGTGCTGTAAGGACTCGGGGCTAAATGGGTTTTAAAAAAAAAAAACAATAGTTGTATTCAATGAAACTCTCCCTTCCCTTAACAAACGGACATACTGGCTTTCCCGGTTGCAATATAATATATATTATATGCATAATAACCCTTTTAGCCCCAAGGTCCTATTTCTCAAATTTTGGATGCGTTGTCTAACAACTATGTACCAGTTTGTAGCAGGAGATGGATTGATCATAATTCAAGGGTAGTGCCAGATGAGCTTGGCACCAAGCTGATCTGGCACTACCCTTGAATTATCATGGTCAATCAATCTCCTGCAACTGGTACATAGTCATTAGGCAACACATGGGACCTGAAGGCACCAAGCTGATTTGGCACTACCCTTGAATTATCATGATCCTTACATCTCCTGCTGCTGGGTCCCGTGGCTAAAAGGGTTAACACTCTCCCCCCCCCCCCCCCCCCCCCACAGCATTGTTGTGCTCTCTTGACCGCACCTCAGCTGCGACCCCCAAAGGTCAGCAACCTTCACTCTGTTCCTTTCAATTACAGTTACACTTGTCACAGCTAAATGACACAGTGTAACTAAGAATTACCCGCAAAGCACTACTGACCATGATGCTGCAGGAAAGGGACTGACAATGACAGCTCAAGGGTGGTGCCATTACGTATTCTCTTGATAATAACACCCAACAGCCCAGTCAGCTTAGACCACAAATCACACAGCCACCCTTATTTCTGTCCATTAAATAAATAGAACTAACTTATGCCCTGTGGCTGTCGGCAACGCTTTTGATCGAGGCGATTCCTGCAGGAGTCACCTTGAAAAAAAGCACTACCCACCGCCAAAGAAAGAGCCAAAACCGAAAAGCAATCAGGACTAAGATTAGAAAGAGTTATCAGTAGATGTACCAGGAAACATATAACATAAAAACTGCATGGATTAACCAGGGCAGCTCAGGGGTGACACCTGACAGCTTGGCACATGGGCAGGAGACCACGATAGCTTTTAACCATGAACAGTGAGGTTACGTTTGAAACGAACAACGTACGAGAGTCACGGCGAATTCCCAGCTTGTACAACACTCCAAACATCTCCAAGAGGCATAGGTCCTCATGAGCCCGGAGGCTCATGAGGACCTATGCCTCTTGGAGATGTTTGGAGTGATGACTACACATATGGTACACGTACAAGCTGTCTGACAGCGGTGAAGTCGCTCTCGTTTGTTGTTGGGTGTCGTTCCGGCGTTATCAACGAACCCCACGTTAGTCTCCAAACTCGAGTTTGCACTGCCGTGAACCTGAAGGGAGCATGAGCATCGCGCTATTCTACGGCTGTTCTACGCCGCAGTGCCGGGACGGTCGTCCAATCGCACGTGTTGACAGCCATGGGTGTTTTGTTTTGGGCTCGGTGGTCGCGATTTTATCCCGGCTGCGTAAACATAGCAGCATAGAGGCAACACTAGCCACAAAGATACATACAGTACATTTAGCTTCTCACAAGCCCCCGCACTCTGCGCGGAACTCATGAAGATCTATGCCTCTTGGGGAGTTTTGTCTTTGGTTATGGGCGAACATTGCTAGGCAGTGAATGCCATCCGTCTGATGTAAAAACAAGAATATATTTATCCTCGTGAAAGTATGCGGTAACGGTGGAATGAATGTTTCTTGATAGCTTCATTTGTCTCTGTGCACATCAGACGGATTGATTGATTGATTGTACATTGCTTAACGTCCCGACAGCAACAAGGCTTTCTCAGGACGTGCCTGCACTGCTCAGTTGTGAAAAAAACAAAAAACTAAACAGAAAATTGAATGTATGTCGCCAGCCGGTCAAATACGTTAAATAAACCTACAACATGGGGTCTAAATAAAGCTAAGACCATTTAGCAACACACATTCAATATCAAGAGCTACAGGCAGCGCAGACAGTAAGGAGAGTTTTAAAAAGGCAAATACAGGTGAATGGACAAAGGGTAGACAGAAACACATGCCCCAGAATAGAGAGGAAAACCCACCCTGTGGCGCTGACCAGGGTGACCCTGGGAACTAAAAAAATACCTAACCCCACCCAAGTCCCCCAGGGCAGACCCGGGTGGGGGGACATCAGACGGAACAGAGAACCTTCTGCCATACCATCTGACGGCAGTTCCGATGAAAGCGGCCTTTGAGGCTGGCTAAAGCCTTGTACTGACCCCAGCCCTCGGCCAAATAATAGTCCTATCCAAGCCCATTAATTTTTAGTATATATTTTTAATTTGTAACCTGGCTTTTAAATTTCTGCCCGTATATGTGCCTCAGCAGATCCAAGTATATTCCGTAGTAAACCCGAATCTGTCTTTAACAGAACGATAGAGGGCGGGAAAGTGTGTTCATTTATATGGTCATTGATGTACGGATACTGAAAAACAAAAGAAACGGCTGAAACTCACTGCAAACCACAATAGCGCATCTGATCTCCCTCCCTTTCCCCCACTCAGCCTGGAAATTAAAATTGTGTGAACTGAAAAAGCAAAACTTAGGCACAGATTCTCATGGGTCACGTTCCTGTAACTTGCGTGGCGGACGCTTGTGGATCTATGCCTTTTCTCATCTGTAGAAAGGACCACTATCACACTGTCCGAGATAAACTCAATGATAAACACCTCCTGCCTGGAATAAACATAGATCCTCATGACGCCCGCAGATACGAAAGCTCATGAGAATCCTGACTCTTGCCTGCCTCTATCATTATGCTGGTCCTTACATACAAGAAGCTGCGCGAGCTGATTCAGTGACTGCCTTCCATAGTGTATTAGACGCGATGACAGCAATTATAAACAAACCGCTCGGCTGAAAAATGGGGACCGAAACCGAGAAGAGCGCGCGCTCACATTCCATCGAATCAAAATGATTAGGCTTTTCGGAGTCTGAGTTAGAACTGTATAGTGTAGCATCCGATCAGCCTCGTGCCCTAGGAGTCAAACTAATCAGACACCACCTCTGAGCCATCATGGTCAGCCCACCTCCAGCAGGGTGTGTTGGAAAGGAAAGAGTTTAAGTCTCCATACACTTTTAATCACGCATACCACTACTACCGCAGGTATAGGTCTATGACACAGTGACAAGGGCCATTACTGTATACAGCCCAAGTAATAAGACAATGAAGAGAGGGTGTACATGCGTTGCGCTAGGTAGAAGGTGGGAGAGAAACGCTGACAAGACTGTTTGCTAAGGGATGTCCTACACCCCTCATGTTCTCTTTTAACACCAGTTACGGGTGACAGATTATCTGCTCTGTGTCAATCTGTATATATTTAGTACCGGTGACTGCATGCACAAGAGAGTTAAACATTAACCCTTTGACTGTTGCCGGTAGCGCTTTTTGTCGAGATGATTCCTGCAGGAATCATCGCGACAAAAGCACTACCGACAGCTGAAGGATTACATTTCTGGGAGTTATCTGTGACAAGACCACCCATGCCTCTTGCCTTATAGTTTTACGGAGAGCCAGCCCACATTTTGAATAAGTTAAGACGACTGATCATAGGGTAAGATATGAGGGGGGGGGGGGGTCATCCTATGTGTGTATGAAAACACACACACACACACACACACACTGACAGGTTTACACACACATAGACTAAGACTGACAGGTTTACACACACATAGACTAAGACTAAGACAGGTGTCCTCAGTAGATGATTAGCCCATATGATAATACTGAGGTTAAAAGCTTTAAATTTGTACACTGCCATATGCAAGCTACATTATAGTACTTACAGATAAGGATATAGACCAATGGCTTTAGTTCAAGGGTGGTGCCAGAATAGCTTGGCACCTAGAGGCGCCAAGATGTTCTGGCACTACCCTTGAACTATTTTAGTCAAACATTTCACAAACTGGTGTAATGATAAGAGTTAGAGTATGAAGAGTCGAAAAGCTATAAATGAATGTATTGTGTGAAACTTGCTACAGGCGTGTTGTGAACTTGTACTGAACTCTGGCGCATAATCCCTTGCCTGCCAAGAAAAAATTAAGACAATCCAACTGCAAGAGACCTAGATTCTCAAGAGTTTAATCTGGATGCACATTCGGGGTCGCACTGCCAGTTATCCACACAGATATTTTTACCTTATAAAACAGTTAGTCTCCAAACTCGAGTTTGCACTGCCGTGAACCTAAAGGGAGCATGAGCATCGCGCTATTCTACGGCTATTCTACGCTTCTACCCCGCAGTGCCGGTCGTCGAATCACACGTGTTGACAGCCATGGGTGTTTTGTTTTGGGCTCGGTGGTCACGATTTCATCCCGGCTGCGTAAACATAGCAGCATAGAGGTAACACTAGCCACCAAGATACATATAGTACATGTAGCTTCTCACAAGCCCCGCACTCTGCGCGGAACTCATGAAGATCTATGCCTCTTGGGGAGTTTTGTCTTTGGTTATGGGCGAACATTGCTAGGCAGTGAATGCCATCCGTCTGATGTAAAAACAAGTATATATTTATCCTCGTGAAAGTGTGCGGTAACGGTGGAATGAATGTTTCTTGATAGGTTCATTTGTCTCTGTGCACATCAGACGGAACAGAGAACCTTCTGCCATAGTGACGGCAGTTCCGATGAAAGCGGCCTTCAAGGCTGGCTAAAGCCTTTCACTGTCCCCAGCCCTCAACCAAATAATAGCCCTATCCAAGCCTAGTTTAGTATATATTTTTAATTTGTAACCTTGCCTTTGTTAAATTTCTGCCTGTATAATAATGTGCCTCAGCAGATCCAAGTATATTCCGTAGTGAACCCGAATCTGTCTTTAACAGAACGATAGAGGGCGTGAAAGTGTGTTCATTTATATGGTCATTGATGTACTTACTTACTTACGCCTGTCACCCCTACCCGGGTATAGGCCGTCGACGAGAGACCTCCAGCAACTCCTGTCCTGTGCTTCTCCTTCGATTCTACTCCAGGTGGTTCCCAGTCTCTTGATGTCTGCTTGGAGGTCTCGACGCCAGGAGTTTCTCCGCCTACCTCTTTTCCTCTTTCCCTGGGGGTTCCATGACAATGCCTGCCTAGTGATACTGGAAGCTGGCTTTCTCAGACTGTGACCGATCCATCCCCATCTTCTTCACCCAATTTCATTCTCTGCTGTTATCTGCTCTGTTCTCTCCCAGAGTCTGACGTTGCTGATCTTCTCTGGCCAGTGGATTTTCAAAATTCTTCTAAGGCAACTGTTCATGAATACAGTCTGTACTCTGTTGACTGTGGTTTTTGTCAATCTCCAAGTCTCTGCTCCATATAGGAGAACTGCTTTTACATTGGAGTTGAAAATCCGGACTTTGGTGTGTTGTGACAGCTCTCTGGAACTCCACACTTTTTTCAACTGGAGAAAGGCTGCTCTGGCTTTACCGATTCGTGCTCTGACATCTGCATCAGTGCCACCTTTTTTGTCTATGATGCTCCAGAGATAGGTGAAGGACTCCACCTCCTCCAACCAGGTGCCAGCAGCAAGACTGGTTCTTCCCAGAACCAATTGATGTACAGTTACTGATAAACAAAAGAAATGGCAGAAATTCACTGCAAACCACAAAAAGCGCATCTCCCTTCACCCTCCCCCACTCAGCCTGGAAATTAAAATTGTGTGAACTGAATAAGCAAAACTTAGGCACATATTCTCATGGGTCACGATCCTGTAACTTGTATGACGGACTTCTGAGGATCTATGCCTTTTCTCATCAGTAGAAAGGGCCACTATCACACTGAATCAGATACACTCACTGATACGCACCTTCTGTCAGTCTGTAATAAACATAGATCCTCATAGCACCCTCAGATGCGAAAACTAATGAGAATCACGCCTCTTGCCTGGCTCTATCATTACGCTGGTCCTTACATACAAGAAGCTACGCGAGCTGATTCACTGACTGCCTTCCATAGTGTAATAGATGCGTTGACAGCAATTATAAACAAACCGCTCCGCTGAAGAAAGGGGACAGAAACAGAATACAGTTCTAACTCAGACTCCGAAAAGCCTAATCATTTTGATTCGATGGAATGTGAGCGCGCGCTCTTCTCGTTTCGGTCCCCTTTTTTCAGCCGAGCGGTTTATTTATAATTGCTGTCATCGCGTCTAATACACTATGGAAGGCAGTCACTGAATCAGCTCGCGCAGCTTCTTGTATGTAAGGACCAGCATAATGATAGAGGCAGGCAAGAGTCAGGATTCTCATGAGCTTTCGTATCTGCGGGCGTCATGAGGATCTATGTTTATTCCAGACAGGAGGTGTTTATCATTGAGTGTATCTCGGACAGTGTGATAGTGGTCCTTTCTACAGATGAGAAAAGGCATAGATCCTCAAGAGTCCGCCACGCAAGTTACAGGAACGTGACCCATGAGAATCTGTGCCTAAGTTTTGCTTTTTCAGTTCACACAATTTTAATTTCCAGGCTGAGTGGGGGAAAGGGAGGGAGATGCGCTATTGTGGTTTGCAGTGAGTTTCAGGGGTTTCTTTTGTTTTTCAGTAACCGTACATCAATGACCATATTATAAATGAACACACTTCCCCCCCCCCCCCCCCCCCCCTTTTGTTCTGGTAAAGACAGTCGGGTTCACTACGGAATATACTTGAATCTGCTGAGGCACATATAATTCTGAAAACTCAGAAATTTAAAAGCCAGGTTACAAATTTAAAATATATACTGACAGTTCTCCAAAAAGCCTAATCATTTTCATTCGATGGAAAAATGTGAGCTCTATCTATTATGTTTCTGTCCCCTTTCTTCAGCGGAGCGGTTTGTTTATAATTGCTGTCAACGCGTCTATTACACTATGGAAGGCAGTCAGTGAATCAGCTCGCGTAGCTTCTTGTATGTAAGGACCAGCGTAATGATAGAGCCAGGCAAGAGGCGTGATTCTCATTAGTTTTCGCATCTGAGGGTGCTATGAGGATCTATGTTTATTACAGACTGACAGAAGGTGCGTATCAGTGAGTGTATCTGATTCAGTGTGATAGTGGCCCTTTCTACTGATGAGAAAAGGCATAGATCCTCAGAAGTCCGTCATGCAAGTTACAGGATCGTGACCCATGAGAATCTGTGCCTAGGTTTTGCTTTTTCAGTTCACACAATTTTAATTTCCAGGCTGAGTGGGGGAGGGTGAAGGGAGATGCGCTTATTGTGGTTTGCAGTGAGTTTCTGCCGTTTCTTTTGTTTTTCAGTAACCGTACATCAATGACCATATAAATGAACACACTTTCCCGTCCTCTATCGTTCTGTTAAAGACAGATTCGGGTTCACTACGGAATAAACTTGGATCTGCTGAGGCACATTATTATACGGGCAGAAATTAAAAAGCAAGGTTACAAATTAAAAATATATACTAAAATTGGGCTTGGATAGGGCTATTATTTGGTTGAGGGCTTGGGACAGCACAAGGCTTTATTAGCCAGCCTTGAAGGCCGCTTTCATCGGAACTGCCGTCAGATGGTATGGCAGAAGGTTCTCTGTTCCGTCTGATGTGCACAGAGACAAATGAACCTATCAAGAAACATTCATTCCACCGTTACCGCACACTTTCACGAGGATAAATATATACTTGTTTTTACATCAGACGGATGGCATTCACTGCCTAGGAATGTTCGCCCATAACCAAAGACAAAACTCTCCAAGAGGCATAGATCTTCATGAGTTCCGCGCAGAGTGCGGGGGCTTGTGAGAAACTACATGTACTATATGTATCTTGGTGGCTAGTGTTGCCTCTATGCTGCTATGTTTACGCAGCCGGGATGAAATCGCGACCACCGAGCCCAAAACAAAACACCCATCGCGATGCTCATGCTCCCTTTAGGTTCACGGCAGTGCAAACTCGAGTTTGGAGACTAACTGAATAGACAGAGCTCACATTTTTCCATCGAATGAAAATGAGTAGGCTCTTTGGAGAACTGTGTCAGTATATATTTTAAATTTGTAACCTGGCTTTTAAATTTCTGAGTTTTCAGAATTATATGTGCCTCAGCAGATTCAAGTATATTCCGTAGTGAACCCGACTGTCTTTACCAGAACAAAAGAGGGAGGGGGGGGGGGGGGGGAAAGTGTGTTCATTTATAATATTATGGTCATTGATGTACGGTCACTGAAAAACAAAAGAAACGGCTGATGAACTCACTGCAAACCACAATAGCGCATCTCCCTCCTTTCCCCCACTCAGCCTGGAAATTAAAATTGTGTGAACTGAAAAAGCAAAACTTAGGCACAGATTCTCATGGGTCACGTTCATGTAACTTGCGTGGTGGACTCTTGAGGATCTATGCCTTTTCTCATCTGTAGAAAGGACCGCTATCACACTGTCCCAGATACACTCAATGATAAACACCTCCTGTCTGGAATAAACATAGATCCTCATGGCGCCCGCAGATACGAAAGCTCATGAGAATCCTGACTCTTGCCTGCCTCTATCATTATGCTGGTCCTTACATGCGCGAGCCCATTCAGTGACTGCCTTCCATAGTGTATTAGACGCGATGACAGCAATTATAAACAAACCGCTGGGCTGAAAAAAGGGGACCGAAACGAGAAGAGCGAGAAGAGCGCGTGCTCACATTCCTTCGAATCAAAATGATTAGGCTTTTCGGAGTCTGAGTTAGAACTGAAAATGCACAAATTGAGTGTAAGTATATTTTTCGTTATAAAATGCATAAATTGGGTGTAAGTATGCTAAAAGTATTACTATTTATTAGGAAAGCAAAGTTGACTGCATTAGTAATACTAATAGTCAGCTTCACTTGTAACAAGGTCAGATACATTTATAAATAATAAAAGTTGGATTTAAACAATAAAAACAAATTTTTAAACATGACAACCACATATTTTATGCAAAAATTACTTCACTTTTAACAGAATTCAGTCACAACTGGCATTTTGTTATGCGCTGTACATCTCAAGTTTACTGTATATGACTGAATTCTGGTGCATCAGCTGCAGATTTCTTTTCTTCAGATGCACACACATGTATTTGTGCATCAATCTTAACACTGTTGTTAACCTTTTCCATCCTGATGCACAACTGCTAATTAATTTGACTATGATAGTTCAACTTCAAGGATGGTGCCAGAATAGCTTGGCGCCTTAGGCGCCAAGCTATTCTGGCACCATCCTTAAACTATAATGGTTGATCTGTCTCCAAATGTGTAATGCAGCCTTCATAATTATGACAATAAGCACATAGCTTCAGGAGGTAATAGTTTATAACTCATGGGTAGACTCCAAGTAATCAGTACTATGCACTAAAGTTTTCTTAGAAGTAGGTAGTGGCAGCCAAAATTTCATTATAACTTGAGACCTTCCTTACATTGTTTTATTAATAGAGCATTAAGAAACAAACAAACAGCAAAAAAGATTTTGTAAATATGTTGATTAGTTCCTGAGATACGACATTTTAAACTTTTAGGCTTTCGTCCGTGGCCCGCCAACCTAATGAAAAGCCATTTTCAGACAAGGGATACAGAGACACTTAAGAAGATACAGGCTTCATCTTTTTATTTCACAATCTGTATTATCAGGAAAGTATCAGAAACAAATATGAAAACCATAATGCAGTACAATGATGTGCAACGAGTTGCTAAAAATGGAAAAAAATAAATCGGAGCCGAGTTGACATTGCACAGAAGTCCAACTTTGTGACCATATTGTGAACAATCTTTCGCTTAAAATAACCTTTTGTGAGATGATTTTAACAAATATATATACAAAAAGTAAGCCTATTTTTTTTCAGACTGTAATATACATAAACCGTTCTGATAGAATGTGCCAAAGTCCAGAAAATGCTCAAAATGACATGTCGCGGACATGAGCAACGAAGCGCAACACAAAAATTAGCATAACTTCTGAACGCCTTGATGGATTTTCATGCGGTTTGGACACAAGTCAGAATATATATTCTGCTGCAATATTAGACAAAATCACTTTCATACATCATGTCATTCATGTTGAACATGCTACAAATAAAATAAAAGTATCATCGACAACATGTTGAAAGCACAAATATGACTGAAAAACTTTAACCAGTATGCAGATTTTGAGGCCATTTAGCACAGAGGAAAAAAAGGATATTCAGTTATGATTATGAACAGAAAAAAAGATGTAAAGAGAGACCTGGAAATAATGTACGTCATAATTATATTGATGAATATATGTCTAAAATAGCAGCTCGGCTTGATCTGAACCTTGCGAGACAGTCTGCACAGTCAAAGGACAGATGTAAGGACCAATGAAACCAGCTCACTGCTTGAGCAATGCAATCAGCACTGAACAAAAATGCACACTACAGCAGAGTGTTTTTGAAATGTTGGTAATGGTCTCCGTTGTTTGCGGCAAAAGTAGTTGCGTCATCGACACTTTCTTGAAGCTTCATCACTTTGTTTGCCGTATGGTTTAGTTTTCTGGAAAGTGTCCCTTTCGTATACTGTCTCAAGCGAGCTGTGATGCTGTCGTGGTTGATCTGGAGTCCCTCTAATCTCACTTTAACAAGTCTCAGCTGATGTGTCCTTTTGGTTAAAACTTGCTGCAAAGTCCTCATTTCAGCCTGAAACTTGATATTAAGTGTTTGATTTTCCTGCTCCACTTTTTTAATGCGATGCCGCACACTGGTCAGCTCCTTCCCCAACTGCTGAATGGTCAGTGTCATGCCTTTTCTTTCAGAATCCAATGTCGTGGTGGTGTTACCTAGTTCTGCTGGATTAAACGCTGCCACAATGCTAGAATCCAGTGTTTCCGCCCAAAACGAATCTACATTCCCCTTTTTCAGCGAATGAGTCGATTCTTAAAGTTGCCCACTTTTACAACCCTCCTCCTCATTGCTGCAGCGGTCACAGTCTGCTGGGTCAATCTGAACCACCACCTACACATCATTTCGAATTTAGAGCCTTCGCATTTTCTAAATGACTCCAGGTCAAGAAGTAAGCCTTTTGTTGGCGACTGTAGTGATGCCAGGTGGCAATCGCCTGTCAAAAGTTGCTGTCTGGTGATGCCAAGTTGGTGTAGGTGTGGTCCTACACGTCGTGTCATGACGCTTCTTCATAAAATCCTCTTGCAGTTGTATAGTGTTCTGCTTTTCCCAGTTCAGCTTTGTCTCAGGCACCAAACATCTCAGACGACTCTCTGTCAAGTCCGGAAAAAGGTTCCAAAGAAATGCTGGTGCGTCATCAAAAGTCTTGTCACACTCTTCATTCAGAAGATAAACTTGAAGAAGTGAGTTATCCAGTGCACTGAAGGTGGGCAGGTCAGGGCGCCTCCCCCTCCCTTTGGCTAGGAAGACTTTCTTGAGTACAGTGTACGCCTCATCACCACCTAAAACAAAGGAGGTTGTTTAGTTAAATATAATGTTAATCAGTTTAAAAATACTGGAGGTTGTTTTGTTAAATATAATGTTAATCAGTTAAATAATACTGGCGGTTCACTATCAATATGATGACTGAGTATGGCTCTTTACACAAACAGTACTATTGTCATTATTTACCTTAAACATCTTTTGAGGAGGAAGATTTAATTAGGCCTAGAGTAAAGAAAAATAAAAAGCAGGGTATTTTGATCATGCTGAGTGTGACTAATTATTTATCTCAACAAAAGAAACGAAGAGAAATGATGAAATACTGGCCGCTCTGAGACCTATTTTGTCAATGCCGCATAGTCGCTCATCAAATTATCTGCCCCTGGCTGTTATCACTCGCTTCGATGCCCGACAGTTAAACTTGAATATAACCATAACAGATGAGCATCGACGTTTGAAATTAAATAGGAAAGTGATAAATGCATTTACAAATACATTACTAAGCAGCTAGTAAAGCTAACTGACTTCTGTAGTGAAGTATTTTCCTATATTCAATGGCACTTTCCATCCAAAGAAAGATGCGATGATCAATGAGGCTGAACGCAGTGATAGAAGGATGTGTATGCAAGAATTCCGAAGAATAATAAACGAAATAGCTTCTAAACCATACAAATGACAATATAGCATAAATCTGCAAAGCGATTAAGCTTTTACTTACGTAGTTTTCTTGCAATTTCCTCGAAAGTGGAAGTACCGGTTCGTCTTCAGTCGACGCCATTTTGAATTGCGGTCAGAAGAAGTCGCGCGCAACGTGAGTGGGAAATTCCTCAAGCAGATTTTCCACCACATTTGCATAATTTAGCCTCTAACACCATTCGATAGATTTGACGTTCCTCTACAAAATGGTACCCAGATGTGTGTTTTTATACATTCTGTTTTGCTAAAAAAACGAAAATTTGTTCTTATTTTTGTGGAAAAACTACAATATTTCATGTGTGTATACAAAAATCACCAAACACCTTATACCAGTTTGAAGCTGACATCATGACCCACATTTTGATACTAAATATAGCTGTGTAGCGTGTGTGTGGTAAATCTGCTGGCTTGTTGAATGGAGGGATCGTGTAGGCGCTTACGCGAAGCAATCGCCGGGAAGTCAGCTTGCGGCTCGCGCAAGCCGAAACACATGCTTTAAAGTTTATTTTTTCAGTTTTTTTCACACAAACAAAACATATATCATATTATGATCATTGGAAAGAAGAAAGGACGTATATTATTTTGACATATGAATGAAAACAATCGGTGCAGTAGATGCATGATAAATTTGAGTTGAAGTTGGCACAAAATGCAGCGATTTTATGCTTGATGGTAGCCTACTGGCGAGGCTGCCACTACCTATTAGAAGCTCACTCCCTTTGGCTGCTTGTAGCGCTTTCTGCCGTGATGCAGGAATCCTCGTGATGCAGAAATCATCGTGAGAAAAAGCACTACCCACAACCAAAAGGCTAATAAATATCAGATTCAAGCCTCAAGCAAATACAGCTGATCCCTCTCCGGCAGCTCAGACGTTCAGAACCAGACAGATTATTTGTGCAAGCAACTTTGAAAGCCATCGGGGTTTGGAAGTCTAAAGGTTAAACTAACAGGTGGCTGCCTGGCTGCTTTCAACTTCAGTTGCAATACTTACAGTCACCCACCAACCATTTTGAGCAAAGGTCTGTTTCAACACACAACTTTCGACTTTTCAAGGCACCCAACATCAACAGCTGCGGAAGTGTCATATAGCCTTGCTGCCAGCAAGGCTATTAGACACTTCCGCAGCTATTGATGCGAGGCAGCTTGAATAACCACAACTCTCCACTGACTCACTCGAGGCACCCAACATCAACAGCTGCAAGCATCAATATCTGCGGAAGCTGTCATATATCGTTGCCGTTGGCACACTATATGACACTTCCGCAGCTATTGATGCAAGGCATCTTGAATGAGCAAATGCTGCATCAGGTTAACCAGTTTTGTGCCAGCTGATGCAGAACATGTTTACGCAATTTTCATTAAGACAAAAAAAAAACCTAGCTGTTCCAGAAACATGGCTTCAAAGTGGTGTCAGCAAAAGGCATAGATTCTCATGGGTCCCCACAAATGCTGGGGCTCATGAGGATCTATACCTCTTGCAGTTGGATATGTTCAAATTTCTCAGCACTAAACGGGATAATGGTGCATTAATTGTCAAACTTTAACATTAACCCTTATCATTCAGAATGTATACACCAGTGTGTGAAATAAGTTTGACTAAAATAGTTCCACTTTAAGGGTAGTGCCAGAATAGCTTGGTGCCTCTAAGTGCAAAGCTATTCTGGCACCACCCTTGAACTGAAGCCATTGGTCTATATCCTTATATAAGTACTATAATGTAGCTTGCATATTTGGCAATATGTACAAATTTGAAGCTTTTAGCCTCAGTATGATATGGGTTAACTGTGAAAGGTTCCACTGTGTCAGAGTTGGGCTCAAACCAGGACTAAAGCCAAGGCCAACTTATACAGGAGATAAATTAAATTTTATCACTGACCTTGTGGCAGTTATGAGGGCTGTTCTGTGCTACAAAGCATGAGTTTGATCTTGTTCACGATTAAAAACACTATCAGTATGAGGAAACACAAAACAAAAGGTGGCAACTAGTTATTAAACCATTTGGCTGTCAATAGCCCTTTTTTGTAAAGGTGAAAACACCTCAACAAAGAGTGTTACCCACAGACAAACCCTCACTCAACACCAGTAGCCTAAAAAACTGATCACCTAAGGATAGAGGTGGTTGACAAATGAGTGAAAGAAAGTCCTACAGTATAATATTTTAAATTGTAATGTCCTGTATGCAGTCATGATATCCTCATGAAATTCTGAAAAACCCGGAGCTTAACTCCCTAACTGCCGGGGCAAAGTGAAGGCTAACCAGCTGCAAGAGACAGTATAAATCCTCATGAGCCGCCGCTGTCGTGGGGGCTCATGAGGATGCATGCCTCTTGTTGTTTCTATGTTTTTTATGCTTATTTCTGGTCTCATTGTGTTCTTTACGTGGATGCTGATCAGTGTGCAGTGCTTTCCGACAGATTTCTGTGATCACTGGCAGCAAAAGGGTTAAACATGTACATGACTCAATCTCTTAGCTATCCTCCCCCAGGGCTGCAGGGGCCCATGAGAATCCATGATCATTGCTTGTATGAGCAATCTCCATTAACTTGAATCCCTGTTGTTTGGACAGTTATACCCCCACCCCCCATCCTCCCCCCCCCCCCCCCCCCACCCACCTACCCAACTACAAAAAACCGGATTTCCATCTACTCTCTGAAAACTCAAGCCACATCATTACACAACCACAGAGTAAGATGTGTGTGTGTGTATATTATATATATGTGTGTGTGTGTGTGTGTGCTTGCATGTGATCTAAACCTTGTGGCATAGCTGAAAGGTCCTAATTCACATAACAGCATACAAATAATGTCTGTTTATAATATTTAACATTTCTGGAGTGTGTTAACCCCTTGGTTGTTGTAGTGCTTTTGTCGTGATGATACCTGTAGGAATCATGGCAACAAAAGTGCTACCGACCGCCAACGGGTTCAGGCCATACTCATGCAAATTTGTTTAGGTTTCATTTCCTCTGCTGATCACGACCTAACAGTAACACAAACAGAAACTCTTTTCCTTGATTACTCAGGAATGTGTAAAGCTTATAAGCCAGCAAATTATCTCTTGGTTTAAGTGCCAAAGGAATGACAACAGGAAGCAGTAATTGCAGGCACTCAGTTTGATAAGGTTCAGGTAACAGAAGTTTACTTTATGGGTGTACGAGTACAGACCCTAGCAGCATTCACAAACCTTTCATATACACAGGGCTTTAGGATTAAACTTATACTAGTTACGTAAATATAAAATGACTTAAATCGGAGTAAAAATTAAAATGCCTACATGTAATACAGACAGAATCCGATTGTGAAAGAAATTTCCACAACAGCTGAGACCATTGTCAATTTGCACACTGCAAGATACTTATGCTGGTGATAGATTTCTTTTCCAACTGGTGTTGCATTTTCATCTTAAGCATGGATATAAGCAACAGAGGGTGACAGGATTATGGTGATTCATACACCATTTTTTGCATTACATGCTATGATTTAATCAGATCAGATCACACATGCACACACAGAGGAAAGCAATTGAAAGTACCATGATAATAAATCATGTCCAAGCCACATTAACGCTTTGGGTGTATGTACCTGCAGGAATCACCCAGGCTTTCCACTAAGATTTAAAACTGTCCATCCTGGGGACATACAGCACGACAAAAAATCTACCCCAGGCGTTCTACAGTCCGACTTGTACTTGAAACACAGCCCGGATAAGTTCATTTCTTCTCTGGATTTGCCCGTCCTGTGCCTGTCTAAAATTAGTCCGTCAAATATGGAGAATTGTTTGTTAACCCATATCATCCTGAGGCTAAAAGCTTCAAATTTGTACACTGCCATATATGCAAGCTACATTATAGTACTTACAGATAAGGATATGTATACACCAATGGCTTTAGTTCAAGGGTGGTGCCAGAATAGCTTGGCACCTAGAGGTGCCAAGCTATTCTGGCACTACCCTTGAACTATTTTAGTCAAACTTATTTCACACACTGGTGTATTCCGAATGATCACCTCTACAAAAAGCCCTACAGGCTGTGAAAAGGTTAATAGGATTACGCTTACACTTACAGTCTAAAAAGATAGGAACTTCCAGTGCTGGCTATTAACGGCATGACTGTTTGCAAAATCTGAATATCTAGACCTAGTGACCAAAGTACCAAGCTAACCTACTACTACCTTTAAACTATCATGGCTGTTCCATCTAAATTTCTGTAGGACTTTATAGGTGCTTTAAAAAGTTGTTGGAGTCCTTTCACCCTTTGGCTGTCAATAGTGCTTCTTGTCATGAATCCACAGGAATCATCATGATAAAAAGCACTACTGACAGCCAAAGGGTCAATTAACCTCCTTGTAAACAGTACTGTAACAGCACTGGTGGATGCCTGCATGTGACATGAGGGGTTAATTGGAGAATGTGTTTTCACCTGAGATGACAATACAAGTGTCCTTGGACTGGCGCTTCATGGTCTTGTAGGCGGAGTCGGCCAGTGCGAAAATGTGAGGCGGCCGCTCGTAGATTTCCCTGCCGCGGTATTGCTCCACATAGCTCTGTCCATAGAGATCCACATTTCTGTATGGGTTCACTGACACCACCACTTCTCCAATGTATGAGTAGATTTTGCCCTTCTCAAATCTGCACAAAAAAGAAAGCAATGAATGTCATTGTCAGTGTTGTGGTTACTTTCATTCATCTGCAGAACACACCGTTAACCCATTTATCCCCAGCTCACTACACCAGACAATGGATTGCCCATGATAATGCAAGGATAGTGCCAGATTAGCTTGGCGTCAAGCTAATCTGGCACTACCCTTGAAATTCATGGTAGATCCAACTCTTGCAGCTGATACATAGTCGTTAGATAAAACCTCGAAAATTTGGGAATGTGGCTTGAGGGGGGGGGGGGGGGGGGGGGGGGTTCAACTAAGACATCAACTAATGTTGTTTGGAAAAACAGTTTACTATCATAACTACCACTTCATCAGACCTTCAACTCCCTTTAAAGAAATGTACACACCAGCAAAAATGCCTAGGAGGAAATATAACGTGTGAACTAAAATACATCAATGATTTTCAAAATTGCTGTCTCAGACAAGTTCATCTATTAACTCATTACATCCTGAGGATGATTTGCAAAAAAAAAAAAAAAAAAAAAAAAAAAAAAGGCTTATTGTCCTGTGATGGCTACATTACAGATTAGGAGATAGATCAACCGTTTTAGTTTAAGAGTGGTGACAGAATAGCTTGGCGCCTTTGGCGCCAAGCTATTCTGGCACCACCCTTAAACTATCATAGTCAAATTTATTTCCAGCAATAGGTGTATCAGGATAAAAAGGATTAACCCATTCAGTTCCAATTGATGCAGATTTTGTTGCTGAAATCTTGGTTAATCCAACACCAAAAAGATGTAGCTGTCTCAAAAATATGGATTCAAAGTGGTGTCAGCAGGAGGCACAGATCCTCATGATCCCCGTTCAGAATGATCTATGCACATCTTGCAGTTGGGTGGTATTCAAATTTTCTCGGCACAGAATGGTATTTGAATATCAGCTGTTTGACTCAAGTGCTATTTTTGGATCCAAACATTGCAATTCCATTATGTCAGGCCACTAAAACCAGCCAAGGGTACTTCTTCCTCTTCAGATTTTCTAAAGTGTTTGCTACCTTAAAAAAACAACCTGGAGAATCTGAATGGACCTAAAAGAAACAAAGCCAAAAATAGCTGTCGAGATTACAGTGGGCAATGCACTGAAAACACAGCCAAGCTGAATATAGCATCCCTACTGAGAAGGCAGCCGACCAATTCAGTTTCACTGATGGTGCTCAACGAACACCACAAAATGACAAGAGGCACAGACCCTCATGACCCGCAGATGCAGGGGATCATGATGGTCTATGCCTCACGCTGGCTACATTTGCATCGATGAGTTCCCCAAACAAAGGTATTATTAGGCGTTCAACCTGAGTTTAAGTTTCACGCCTTTTCATGGCCACTGGTATTCAAAAGGTAAAAATACTGGCATGGGATGAAAGAAGCCATTTGAAGCAAATATCACAGGCCCACCTGGTGAGACATATAGTATACACAAGCATTTCTGTATGTTGTGCAGTGGAGTCAGTAAGAGACAGAAAAAGTAGCTGAAAACAAGTTTAACCCCTTTGTGTGTGCAGCCACTGGTACTGTATAGCACTAGTGGCTGCATACTCAAGGGGGTTACACTTACAGTACAAAAGAGAAACAGGAAAAGTGAGACTGTGAGAGAGAAAAATGACCTGAGTAATTTTAATGCTGTGCAACTAATTAATGCTGTAACACTAGTAACAGTTTTTATAAACTATGTTGTAAACACGTATGTCACACCTAAACTAGAAAAAAACAGTGTACTCAAAAACATAAAGTAGTTAAAATAATACATGACAATTAGTACCGCAATACTGCACTATTATTAATACTATTACTAATCATTGCAGTCCAGTTTCCCTATGAGTGGTATGAGACAGTCTTCGTTACTTGCAGGTAATTCAAATCAAAATAACAGAGTTTTGTTTAAACATGTTTTGCTACAGACTTAAAACCTAAAATACATAAGATTAACCCTTTTCACCCCACAGCCACATTTCCTAAATTGTGGAGGTGTCACCTAAATATCATGTACCAGTTGCAGGAGATGGATCAACCATGATAATTCAAGGGTAGTGCCAGATTAGCTTGGCGCCTGATGGCGCCAAGCTAATCTGGCACTACTCTTGAATTATTACGGTTGATCCATCATCTGCTGTAGTGCATCGGGGCTAAATGGGTTAATGTCAACCCTCTTTGCAGCTAGAAAATCATGCCATTCCATTGGTTGCTCAGCAGTAAACCAGGTTCAGCCGGTCGTGAGAGTCTACAGAGATCTGTGTTACCTGTCTCAGATGGAATATTCCCAACAAAAATCAATGTCTGTGTTAGCGACTACTGAGTAAAACACAAGCAGGCCTGTCTTCATAGGGCAAGGTGATCAGCAAGGTGATCGGTCGTCAATAATGACCCCCCCCCTCCCCCCCCCCCCACCCTTGTGCATGCTGCCACAGGTACAATAGAATATTATTAATGCGAAAAAAACCTGCTTGAAAAATGTGGTCTTAAAAGAAATATGTTCTCAAAATGATTTTCATTCTGATACAGTACTGCTTGAAATCAAATTTGACTATGATAGTTCAAGGGCGGTGGGGACCGTGCCAGAATAGCTTGGCGCCTGAGGCACCAAGCTATTCTGGCACCACCCTTAAAATAAAATGGTTGATTCATCTCCTAATCTGCCTTCATAGGACAATAAGAAAATTTTAACAAATCAGCCTAAGGTCAAGGATGCAATGATGACAAGTGATCTCTCGTAAGAGTGGTGGCACTGTAAACAGTACTCTCTGAGATGTGAACTATCTGTATGTACTGTGTACCTCTATGCACACCCTCTGTGAAAACAATTCTTTTAACTCATTCAGCACCGACACACCTCAGTAAGGCCTGGATCAAGCATGATAGTTCAAGGGTGGTGCCAAAATAGCTTGGCACCCATAGGCACCAAGCTATTCTGGCACCACCCTTGAACTATCATGCTCGATCTGTCTCTGGAATTGGAATACAATCCTTCAGAGGGCAACTTCAAAATTTGGGGATTTCGGTCTTTGGTGTAGAATGTGTTAACCAACATTTGAAAATACTCATTTCGCTAGGCCCTGCATAGTCAGGTGATCGCTGAATGAGGTGATGTGGGGTGAGGTGTATTTCAACATCGAACATGTCTCTGGCGCAGTACATGTTTACACTGTGAGTGATCCCATTAATACACCCGTCGATTTAACCTACAAGCAGTCTGGCAACATGCGCACCCTAATTGCGTGACTAAGAGAATGCATAAAATGGTATTAACATGCCTCTGTTTGTGTGTGTGCATATGTGTGTGTGTATGTGTGTGCATGTGAAACTGTGTGTGTGTGTGTGTGTGTGTGTGTACTCTGTGTGTATACTTCAGTTGTGCATGTGCAGAAACTGAAAATTATTTTTAGTCTGCAGCATGACTCAGTAAACATTAACCCTTATCATACTGATACACCCATTGCTTGAAATGAATTTGACTGATAGTTCAAGGGTGGTGCCAGAATAGCTAGGTGCCAGAGGCGCCAAGCTATTTACCCTTGAACTAAAACAGTTGACCTATCTCCAAATCTTTAAGTAGCCTTCGTCTATAGACCAATAAGCAAATTTTACAAAATCAGCCTCAGGATGTAATGGGTTAACCCTAGACGCACTGCACTGGTAAGCACTTCACTCGTGACCCAGAAACACTGCAGGTTTTGTCTGCCAACACATACGTCCCAAACTGAATCCCTAACGATCTCCTCTGCATGAGTTACACCACTTGTAGCAGTAGCAGCTTGATCCTTGCAATAAAACGACGCAGATTTTCATAAATCTCATGGAAATTTCACAAGGCTCATGTGACGAGGGTCGTGATTCCTGTGAAAGTTTAGAGTGGCTCATGAGAATCTATGCCTCTTGCTGGCAAGGTTCAGCTAAAATCCTACCCATGCAGATAAAAGAAGTTCGTACTACAACGACGACTACAATAGTACCAGTGCCACACAAACAGGCTTGGTCACCCAAGTAGGGCTTTACACAGTGTCCCCTGATAATCCTCTAGAAGTCTCCTACAAGCACTGTCACATAATATGTGCTGGTATGTCATTCTAGACTTTACGACCAGAGCAAAAAGTACAAAATCACAGACTAGCAAGCGGTAATAAAAAAGGGAGTGGTATTTCAGGATTTTCTTGTGGGTTGTGGTTCACCTTAACCCTTTGGCTGTCAGTAGTGCTTTTGTTGGGATGATTCTGACTGGAATCATCACAACAAATAGCACTGCACAGTTGGGTAGTGGTTCACATATTAACCTTCGCTTTTGGTAGTGGTTCACATATTAACCTTCGCTTTTGGTAGTGGTTCACATAATTATTACCTTCACTTTTGGTAGTGGTTCACATAACCTTCGCTTTTGGTAGTGGTTCACATATTAACCTTCGCTTTTGGTAGTGGTTCACATATATTAACCTTCGCTTTTGGTAGTGCTTTTTGTCAGGATTACTGCTGCAGGAATCATCGTGACAAAAGGCACTACCGACAGCTAGGGTTATTATGTTAACCACTACTCAAATGAATGAGTGGATATGGTTTCCAATTTCATCCCCCAATACTTGGGCCAGTTGGGGTCAGCAAATGACCAGCTGGTGCCTTCGGGGTGATGGTAATTGACATTCGGTTTATTTCAAACACGACACACCTGAACATTACAAAGAAATATAACCTGTGTTCCACTGACAAGCTAATTAAAAGACAGATTGGCAGTTTTGGTTTCCTTAAAAAGGGGTTTTATTGAAATATGTTTTGTCTTCCTAGTTCAACATTACACTTATTGAAGTTATTCACTGGTCAAACTGTGCATTTGTTTTATTAGTAAATTAGAGCATAACTTACACAAATTTAACCATTCAGCCCTGACGCACTACAACAAGAGATGGGTTGACCATGTTAATTCAAGAGTAGTGCCAGATTAGCTTGGCGCATGTCGGCGCCAAGCTGATCTGGCACTGCCCTTGAATTATCATGGTTGATCCATCTCCTGCAACTGGTGCACATCATTAGATGGCATCTCCAAAATTTGGGAAATATGGCCGTCGGGCTGAATGAGTTAAAGTGATCTAGCTAGGGTGGGCTTTCAAAGGGCAACAGGTTCTCAATGTTGTCTTGCTTTAACTAAGATGTTGCTACCATTCTTTTCACAATCCATATAATGAGCGGCTTGGGGAAACCGATTCTCCTGTGTAGTAAAGGAGAAAACGCAGAAAAATCGTTCATATTACGACTTACAACTTTTGTGCAGCACTATTGTAAAACATTCTAAGATTATCAAATATTATTCAAGGAAACCACTATCGAGTTTTAAATGAATGTGTAGGAACGTTACATTGATTATTATTAAATTATCAAATATAAACCTACAGCCCTCTGGCATCTAACAAAATTCAAATCAAGCTTCAACTTCAAAGTATGTTTGCTTAATTTTTCAATTAAGTCATACAGTGAACTAGATACATTAATATAATTATTACAAGGAATGAAGGATACGGACTAAGCCAGAATACCGGACGGATTTTTTGTTTTTGTTTTAAAAGTCAATGTCACACAGTGTCACCATCACATTCCTCAGAGTGCACTGTAATTATGCGTACAAACTTAAGTGCACGCGTTCTATATGAGACTAGGAGAGGGAGTGGCCATTTCGTCGTTGAACATAAAGGTTGAAAGTGTGTCAACTGACGGAGTTCAAAGTCAGAGGTGTGGCTCTGCGATAAACTGTAATCGACACTGGTATCACGTTTTAATTCTAATCATAAACGTAATCGGAATCTACGTTTATTTTTTTCGCGCTCCTCTCAATGTCGCTCTTCCCCTTTTCCGAAAAAAATCAATCCGGCGACCGTCAGTAGCAGACAGACAACAAACAGAATAAGCCTGCGGAGTTTAGGCCGGCCTAATGATGTGGATGTTTATGTTCTGTCTTACCTACAATTGTGCCTGCCAAACAATGCTGTCTTTGAACTTGTCTCTACCGGTAAATAAGCCGCGCAGGTGAGTCACACATTCTAGCCATAACATCGCGCTAAGCAGACGAAAACATCGGACAGAGCTACAGGTAGTAGCGCACACTTCAGTTCAAAGGGTCTGACTGTCCGCTTCTCTTGGTGCTAAGCCAAAAGTTGACTTACCTGTGTTTGAGGTTCTGCATAAACGCGTCTAACGACAAGTCGTGTAGTAGGACAAAATCCCCGATCCCATACTCGGGACCTTCGTGGATCCCAGCCATATTTCGTAGCAAGTGCTCTCTGCCGCGCCCGGCATTAGCGTTCCGCTTGGGGGCGCGTTTTACGACATACTGATCTCCAATGCAGACCCGACCCGCAGTCAGGTCTGCAAAACCCGAAATCATGTGACAATTGTATCATATTTTCCACGCATAAAAGAGAATGCTACAGATTTTCCTTGTGATGTTTATACTATAAAAATATACGTCATAGGTCAGGCGCAGTTCACTAGGCTTTAGGTAGATGGGGGTGAAGAATGCCACACGCAGAGAACGCTTTGCTGCGGCTTTCTCAAAAATCATATTTTTCTGAAACAAACTAAGCCCAAAGTAAACACTTTTATTAGAATTCACGAGCAATGTTTGGGGGGAAAAGAATTCGCTTTGACTGGCGTCCGAGTCAGCAGCCATGTCCCCAATTATCATTTTACGTTTGCTACGCGTATATATGGATCATCGTAGGTTCTAGGCTAACTACGTACGGAGGCCCTGTAAGGGTTCCATTTTCGCGTTCAAATCCGCACTCCGGCGGCGGCTCCCAGTCCACCGACGCAATCGTGTGATGCAGTTCAAATTCAAATTAATTTATCCTTTAAAGGGCAATTACAGTTTGTCGACGGGAGGAAACACTGCGTATTCGTTCGTGTCGGTTTTAGAAGACGGCCCCGGCTCACCGACGCCGCGGGTACACGTCAGTATGTCAGTGTGCATGTGCGGCCATACGGTGATTTTCAAGTCAAGTTTTTCACTCGCATAACTAATTGATTGATTCACTCACGTGTTCGGTGGATCACTGACGATATCGTTGACTTCGGAAGTCAACGATATCCGGTCAGTGATCCACCGATAGATTGACTGAACACGTGCTTGACCTAGCCACTCAGTCAAGGCCGGACGGCCGCTTTAAATTGGGCGTTTTTATTGCATAATAATGTGACTTGTGCTTATGACATTTTTAAGCCGATTAATTTAGTTCCGCAGTCATTAGCCGGGCCGGAACTGAAGTCAGTATTTCTACTTTCGGCCTCATCAGTCGCTGCGGACACCCTGACTGACCACCTCAACTTTGATCACCATTCAGTAAAGAAAATCATGGTCCAAAATAGAACATTTATGTATTTATTTATGTATTTGTTTATTTTAGTTGGATGGGGTGAAGAGAGTACCTTTTTTCTACTATTTTCTGAAAATTCTAAAAATTATTTTGATACATAGCAACATCCCTCTCGCATCCCTAAACGAACCCCGGAAAATTTAGTGTTTGTCTCGCTGGCTCAGCCTCCGCACGGCGTTCTTAGCCAACTCACGGTCACATAAGGTTGCAGTGCTTGCACTGCGTTGGAGTTTCTACTTGCACAGAGTAGTATTGAATACCGTCAGCGACAGGCAGTTGCTTCAGTTGTGAAAGATGATGTCCCCGCCGGCCCTGTGAATTAACTGATGAGACCAGAGGCGTTTGTAAACAGTGCATTGTCATATTCTTACGATTCATTGCCGTCCAGCTACTGACGTGTTGACACATCAGTCGACACCGACTGACCCGCATTGGCAGACGCCGCCATGGCCGGGCTGATGTAATTCACTCAGTACTGATACCGGCAGTACGGGAGGCCGGACCCGGCTTTTTCACGAAACGTCAGTCCGTCAGTTGGGGCCCACCGGACTGACGGCCGTGCGCGGGCCTTCCGCGGCCGTGCGCGGGCCTTCCGCGACCGTCGTGCGCCCGAGGACCTTTGCTTACTGGTCAGTTGAATAACCACGGCTTTAAATTTAAAAAAAAAAAAAGACTCTCAGTCACTGTCAAGAAGTTATGACTGAAGGGCAAAACTAAAATGTCGCCCGGCCCCTCAACCCGTATCATTCGGAATACACCAGTGTGCAGTGAAATAAACCGTGACTAAAATAGTTCAAGGGTAGTGCCAGAATAGCTTGGCGCCTCTAGGCGCCAAGCTATTCTGGCACTACCCTTGAACAAAAGTCAGTCATTGGTCTATATCCTTATCTGTAAGTACTATAATGTAGCTTGCATGATGGCAGTATCAGTACAAATTTGAAGCTCAGTTTTAGCCTCGGTATGATGATATGGGTTAAATCTACCTAGTGCAGGCATTACAGGGTTAGTCGCCGCAATAAATCTCCTTTACGATAAATGTTCTTAGTAAGCCTTACTGACATTAATGCTGGACAAAAGGGTTAACTTGAATTATGAAGTTTGAATTTTGTCGTAACAGTCAGTCAACCGGGACTTTCGGTTTGCCGCCGCCGGCTGCTGGTCACGTTATATATTTAAATTTGTCAGTTGAGGCAGTGCAAGGACCGGTGTTTTTAAAAATAATTTTTGCCTTGTTTGAAAATTTGTAGTAGGGCTGAATGTTGGAATTTGCTGGAAATTTCTGGTTAGCTGAGAGGAGACATGTTTGGTGCTTTGATTCATACCATCCTGAGCTTATACAGTGGACAATTGTGGGCCTATGTTGAGTTGCCATTGACGTAGTGATTTGAGGGGCACGCTGATTTCAGCTGTGCTTGGGTGTGGGGTTGGTAAGGAGTCAGGTTCATAGCCAAGAAATGAGACTGTCAATGTGCTGGGGTTTTTTTGGTGGTTATTTTGTGCATGACAAATGTGCAGCTGGTGGGCGCTAGTGTTTTTTAGGGGATTGAAATATTAGGGGATGCCTGGGACTGACTATGGCTAAGAGACTGGACAGTACGGAAACTAAGGCCGTACTGTGTTCCGTGGCCTGCTCTGCTCATTTCTCCTTTGCCGTGCGCAGGACTGAAAAATCCTCCTTCCGCTATGACTCAAAGTCACAGGTCAGAGGAAAACCCATGTGATCGGTTTGTGAGCCTACTCGAGTCATGCCGGATTGTGAAAGCGGCGGGACGAGAAACTGAAGTCTCAGTGGGCAACTTCACTGCGGCCGGATAGCCCGTCTGTTCCGGCAGACCGTAGTCGCAGTTCAGTTTAGCAATCCGGCAGAGCCCGCCTTGGAGACTAAGATCGCTTAGAAGTCATACCAGTGTATGATGACACTGAGGCCGGGTGCCGCCGGATCCACTCTCTCATCGGCAATAAGGCCGGTGACGCTCAGAACAGGTTCTGCTGTTTCATTATGTCACGATGATCGACTGATTGTGCTGCGGCTTAGTCTGTGATTTCGGTTTGGACTGCTTAGGGCCGAACAATGTGCCAGTTGCATGAGGGTGCTTAGTTCTGCGCCGCGGCCAGCCACTAAGCAAGGCGCGCCGCTATAGCGGCGCGCCTTGCTTAGTGGCTGGCTCAGGACTAAGCTCGAGCTTGCAACTGGCCCCTGGTGCCAATTGCATGCGTGACAGTCGACTAAGGGGCCAGTTGCAAGCTCGAGCTTAGTCCTGCGCTCGCGGCTAAATAAGGCGGGAGCACCTTGTGTAGTGGCAGCTTACGCAGGACAGATCGCTCGTGCAACTGAACCAATGTCTCAGCTGTGATGTCAGTCGTCAAGGATCGTCACGTGCCAAGATCAGCCACTGCTGGCCTAACTAAGAACGTTGTTTTTTTTTTTTTTTTTTTTTTTTAACGTAAAACCCTTACCGTACAGTACGCTACAAACGATTGCGGTCGTCATTCCACAAGTTAACTTGAGTATAATTTTCACTTTATATTTATGTTTGCTGGTGTGCGATTTTCTACCTGACAACCCTAGGCCACTATTTAAAAAAAAAAAAAATCAGTGACAGACCAGAAGATATACCAATCAATCAGGGATGTCAGTGTAACTTACGATGTCAGCCTCAACCGTCAAGTCGGTATATGGACTGACGTTTTTTTAAAAATAGTAATAAATAAACAAATAAATAAATAAAACCTTTTGTATTCAGTCTAACTTGAACACTAAACTCACTACTGAGCCTGTGGCCGGCAGAGAGATTGAACTGACGTGCTCGTCACGGCTGTGACGATGATATCATTTCTAAGTCGTACGCCTGAGCCCTCGAATACACCTGACCCATCGCGCGAAAGGCCGTATCACCGCGCGAAAGTCATTGTATTACATCAACGTGACGGGCGCCTTTGCCAGACCGTTGAGATAGTCACCGTCAGCTTTGGCGACCCTCCCACCTGCAAAGCAATGTGCGGAATTTGGATGCTGGGCGGCAGGGACGTGATGATAGCGCTGTCTACGCCGGTCAGTGCATGGTTGCACTGAGTGAGTCAAACCGATCGTAAGCCGAGACAGCAAAGACGCCCTCAGCGTTAACCCTTTGCGCGTCGGTAGCGGTTTTTATCGCGATGATTCCTGTAGGGGAAAAAAAAAACTTCTGCCGACACGCAGAGAGTTTAACCCATTTAGCCCCAACGGCCCAACAGCAGGAGATGAATGGGCCATGACGATAATTCCAGGATCGTGCCAGATTAGCTTGGCGCCTATAGGCGCCAAGCTAATCTGGCACTACCCTTGAATTATTATGGTCTATCCATCTTCTGCATAATCGTTAAGTGACGCCTCCCAAATGATTTATGAAATGTGGCCTTTGGGGCTAAAAGGGTTAAACAGAACCATCGAAGGAGTAATGATCTTGTTTTAACAGATTGCTTGAAGACTGTATAATTATAATATCTATATTTGCTTCTTTTCATTTTTCCTTATGTCTCTTTTGCTGTGGCAATACGATGATAAAAAAAACAACCCAGACAAATCACTATCATTTTTTTTTAAATCATGAAACGCACCCGATTTTTAAATACACCAACTGACAAACACATTGACTGAAGACCTGTCCAACCATGTTCCAAACAACTAATTCATGGAATAAAAAAAACAACAACAGCAACAACAACAAAACAAACAAAAAAAACCTAAGAACCTAAATAACAAATGAAATGTATAAATGATGGACAAACTCTCGGTCGGAAGACGTCAACCGAAGATGCCGTCTGCTTTTGTCTTTGTTTTTGTTTCACTCTCCCCTCTCTCCTCCCCCCCCCCCCCCTCCCCCATCCAAACCCCCCCCCCCCCTCCCCCCCGGCCCCACAAACTCACTGACACACAAACACACACACACAAACCTACGTGTCCTTTTTGCTGGATAAAAAAAAAAAACCTGATAAATAAATAACTGCTAGCCGAACCGGCGGTCTAAAACAAAAGTTCAATGCCTACGAAGTACAATGGTCAGAAATAGTACGAAAGGTCTTTCATACTATCCCTACTTGTATCAGTGATTACTTGATTGAAAGGGTGTGGCCTACAACTTGTCAAGTGTTGTGCAGGCTGTTTAACTGACGTCATCACCGTAGCCTGACCGGCATCCGTTTCCTTTATGCTGTGTTCAGGAGACGCAATCAGCTGTACAGTGGCAGTAAGGTTAGTCGTTCAGTTTGCAACGAACAAAAACGAATGAGAGAGAACCGGCCGGCTCACAGAGATAACCAGCTTCTTCTATCAGCGTCTAGACAACACTCCAAACATCTCCAAGAGGCATAGATCCTCAGGAGCCTCCCCCCCCCCCGGGGGAAGCTCATGAGGATCTATGCCGCCTCTTGGAGATATTTGGAGTGTTGTCTATGCTTCAAAGAGAATGCTAGCCTCTATATGCTTATGGTACAATCTGGTTGTCACCCACCATTTCGATCTCGACCGGCCGTAATCACTGAGTGTCGGTTGTCGTTCGTTTCAAACGAAACCTCAATAGTAACAGACTAACTTTACTGACTAGAAGCAAGAACAAAATAGGTCCCTCACCGTGACCCTCAACCTTCTATCAACAAGAGTGAGGTCAACAGATTTCATGAGCCAGTTTTTGTTAAATATCTCAGTAGTGACACAGCATGTCGATGCTGTGTGTAGATCAGCTTATCCTGGAACTTCTAGTCGACGCATTAGTTCAGTTCAGTCGTCACCTGCTCACCGTGGAAGCCACTAAAACACTAATTTGTGCATTTGTGCTGTCCAAGCTAGATTATTGTAACTCTTTGCTTTCAGTGTGGTTGCCATTAGTATCTCGTTGATCGCCTCGAGAACAATGCAGCCCGCCTTGTTGTGAGAGTCAGTAAGACTGAGCATGTGAAGTCACACCCATCTTGAAGTCCTTTCACTGGCTACCTGTGTCCTCACGTATTCAATACAAAGTTATGTCAATCTGTTTTAACTGCCTTTCAGGCACCAGTCCAGAATACTGACTTGTCCTCTTTGCTGCACGTGTATACACCCGGCCTCTCGTGAGCTCCGCTCCTCTTCTGATAAACGGAAGTTGTGTGTACCTTGTGTAAAACATTGGTCAGCGCACTTTCGTTTATCAAGCCCCTGTGTTATGGAATACACTTCCTCTTGAGGTCAGAAGTCTGTCTCTGACTTCAAGAGGTCGTTGAAAACTCACCTTTTCAAGCTTTACTTTGAATAACTGCCAGTGTTTGACGCCTTAGTTGTAGTTCTGTAATCCTCATTGTTTCAGACTGAATGTTAATTAGAACATATTATGTATGCATTGTTGTTTAGTTCATTGTAAAAGTGGTGTGTTCGGATGTGCATATGTCATTGTATTTTTCAGTGGGTTGTGTACAGATTGTAAAACGCTTAGAGCTTTTGATTAAGACTAGGCGCTATATAAATACTAATTCGTCTTCTTCTTCTTCTTCTTCTTCTTCTTATTATTATTATTAAATAGCATCATGACTATCTATGTCTCAGATGGTCTTGTCACTGATTTGCAGAATTGTGTCGGTAGCCGGACTGATCATGCAGTGTTGCCCCTCAGTCATAAGTAGTTACGCCACTCAGACCATTAACTCATTATTAACTCATTTCAGGCTGAGGATGAAATTATCTTCTTTTTTTATCGATGTCTACGTCACAGCTCTAGAGACAAATCAAACATGATAGTTCACGGGTGGTGTCAGAATAGTCTTTGGCGCCTTATCAGTAGGCGCCAAGAGGCTATTCTCAGTGACACCACCCTTGAACTATCATGGTTGATCCGAGTTCTGTCGTAGGATGTTACGGGTTAAACTACATTTTCATTTGGCACGGCACTCACTATAAATGGGCAGAGAGCTCTGAGAGCTTGCATTCGTGGATCCTGTTTGTTTGTTTATTGAAAACTGAGTGTCCGTCCCGTCCTTTCTCCAGCCCAACGACATTAGAGTAAGGGAGAGTACTGTTTCAAATAACATAACAAGTTGTTCCACTTTTATAAGAGATTACTCCCCTTGAACAGCAAAATGCCGAATGCAGAAGACAAAAACGAGTGACGCACACATACTTTAATTCACTGTTATCGTGGTAAAAGCAAATAGTGTGACACCCATGCATGAAGAAGAACACGAGTCTCGTCAGCAGACGAACGCTCTAACCCCCCTCTCCCTTCCCCCACCTACTTTTTGGCTACTGGCGAAGCAAGGCCTTAGTTGGTCCTGTAGAAATCATCCCGACAAAAAGCGCTATAGACAGCTATAGGGCTAAGTCATGTAGCTGACAGTATGCACACGTTAATCCTTTTAGCCCCGGGATACCTACAACAGGAGCTAATCTGGCACTACCCTTGAATTATCATGGCGGTCAATCCACCTCCTACAAACTGGTACATAGTCGTTCAGTGACACTTACAAAATTTGGGAAAAGCCGCACCCGTGGGGCTAAAAGTTAACTCATTCGCGGCCAGCCGCATCCGGATGCGCGGCTTATGCCGCGCATCCGGATGCGGCTGTCCGCGAATGAGTTAAGGCAAGGAGAAACGGCGTCAGGTGCAAGTACTTCTAAACTGTATCGGCTCCCGAAACCGGCAGTACCGATTGGGGCAGATCGGGACAAAGAACGTCGATGAAAGATGCTCTAGGTGACTGGGATCGTCGTTTTCGGACTGGGTAAGCGCATGTCCAACGGTCTCTGTCGGCCTGGGCATCTTCAACGGTCCAACAGGTGCGGGGTGCGCAGCAGGCGCCTGTTATCGGCCGGTAGCACTCGTAACCTGCGTTATATAATGAATAAAGATCAAGACAAGACAAGATATACTTTACTGTCCGCAGAAATGGAAAATTGTTTCACGGGTTCACACGTCAATAAATATATCACAGTTTAACTCATTCAGCCCGGCGCCCGTATTTCCCAAATTTTGGAGGCGTCATCTATCGACTATGCACCAGTTGCAGGAGATGGATCGACCATGATAATTCAAGGGTAGTGCCAGATTTGCTTGGCGCCGATAGGCGCCAAGCTAATCTGGCACTACCCTTGAATTATCGTGGTCGACCGATCTCCTGCTGTAGGGCGTCGGGGCTGAAAGGGTTAAATGTCTTTCAGTGACACATAATGTCATTCAGTCACACTTCACAGACATTCCTGTAAATCTATATATCTAAGAGCAGGATTAAACCTAGATTGTATACATATGAAGGCGTAAAAATTGTACAATAAATAAATAAATAAATATGTCATAAACATGAAAAAGATGAAAAAAAAATGACCGTATTACAACTAATTCAGTCCATGTCCGAGGTAAAAGTCGAATACTTTAGCCCAAGACTTCAACCTCCGACAATAAACCCCTTGATCGGACCCGAGAGGCGACAAGAACCACTGGCAAAGCCTAACTCGTAAAACAAGGATTGTGTATTCAATTGTAAAAAGTGAAAGCGCGAAGTGACCCTGGAAAGAACCCCAAGCTAATGTGACGTAGAAATACAAGGGACGCAAATCTCCGATACATCCGACTGTCAGTCCACAACCTCGCTCGAGCTGAATTCGCCTGAAATTTTTCTCTAAGGTATTTTCTAATTGAACGCAGTTTCAGTTATTCTTTTGTATGAAATTGGTAAACATAGACCAACACAACGCGTGCATATAGTTATTTTGTTGCATAACCCACTCAATGTTTATTTATCCAGCTTTTTGTTACTTTGCGTTTCAGCTGCGGTCAGTACGTACAGCCTACATAGGACCTTCGCTTACATTTTTCTGTCGTTGATATTATCTACCTTATCCAATAATTCAGTTTTTGTGTGTTTTTTTTTCGTTTGTTTATTGTTTGTTTGTATGAAATTGTTGCCAACGATATCACATAATACCTACATACAGTTCCTTTTGTTGTGTAACCCCCTAACTTGTTTATTGACATTTATTTTTTAGCATTTCAGTTTTTCAATTGCTTAGAAGTTAGACTGAATGAAGATTAGGGTATGTTTGTACTGAGAAATGTGAATGGCCAAAGACGTATTTGGGGAGAACGTTTTTCTCAGCGAGTACGTTGTCATCGTAACATTATAATAAGTGAGTCACATTTATCACACGTTACCTTTTTGTAACATAAGAATGTAACACAACCCCAGGACCGAAATCCCCAAATTTTGAAGTTGCCCTCTGAAGGACTGTAGTACAATTCTAGAGACAGATCGAGCATGATAGTTCAAGGGTGGTGCCAGAATAGTTTGGCGCCTATGGGCGCCAAACTATTCTGGCACCACCCTTGAACTATCATGCTCGATCCATGTCTTAGTGTGGTGTGTCCGGACTGAATGAGTTAAGACTCCCGTTGCCTTGAGAACGGACAAACAGCGAAAAAGTCGAATAAAGCCAGTCCAAAGAGAAAAGGTGTATAGTGTCTGAAAGAAGACGATAATCTTTATCTCATCAGATGAAATGCTTGTAGTTGTCTGCGTGATACGCAAAACTGAAATATGAATAAATAAAAAGAAAATAGAATATATTGTAACCACACTAATGAATAAGCAACTCAGTATAACATTCACTTGACTTGTGATATATCTATAGAGTAACATAAACTGAATGGTAAATTACAGTTTAAAAGGAAAAGTCACCATGCAAATCTAAGACTTGAAGTCCTGTAAGATTCTTATCACGAGTTTATTTCGCTCACTGCCAGAGGTCGCAGAAAAATCCCTTGTGCTTTGAGGGTTAACTCATTCAAAGAGCCGCGCATCAATAGCTGCGAAAGTGTCGTTTGGCGTTGCTGGCCTCAACGCTATACGACACTTTTGCAGCTATTGATGTGGGGCCACTTGAACGAGTTTGTAGTACCAGTGGCTGCATGCACTCTAGGGTCAAATCACTTTTTAATGTTCTTACTTACCTGGTGGGCATGTGCATGAGCCAAAACACTGCTCTCCAGGATGGGCGCCTCCAATCACGCACTGGCCCCCAGTATCTGCACACACAATGTACACACATTGATTGATTGATTGATTGATTGATTGATTGATTGATTGATTGATTGATTGATTGATTGATTGATTGACTGACTCTGGCTGGCTGGCTGGCTGATTGACGGACGAACGGACGGAGTGAGTGAGTGACGGAAATGCCTAAAAAATATCGGCTTTTCGTGAAAGCTGAATGACTGAAACATTACACTTCTCTCGTCACACTATCAACCAGGCATTACGTCAAGTAATTTTTTTTAACACCTTTCTGGGTATATGAAATCCGACAAGAACAGTGCAATTCAATTCAATTCAATTCAATAAACTTTATTTATCCCTCTGGGGGCAATTAAAGTGGCTCAGTGAAAGTCATTGTTGGAATCATCGAACTGAAGTATGCATTTCTTTTGCTCGTCACTGTATATATGTTCACACACAAGTGAAACTACAACTAAAATACATTTATGCACATTCATAAACAATTACAGTCCTAGATGCAAATTCAAGATAAAAAATGTGACTGTTGATAAAACGGAAGTATACTTATGAGGGATTCAAAGTAGGTCGGCGTTTCAAGATCATCCACGAGGACGTTGCCACTGGTATCTCGGCAGCACTGGTGGGTGGCACAGTCATATTGTGACGAGCATTGTTGGCTAAGAGCCACGTTTGCCAACATCAGCAGCTGTAAAAAAAAAAAAAAAAAATCACATGTAAAAACTTTCGTTATAGTTTCTATGCTTTCTCTAAACATTCACCCACCAGTCCCACGCTGACCAGCGCAGCGAATTGAGGGAGTCAACCAGTATGCCATCAGTCCAAGCAGCCAACCGGTAGCCATCTGTAAAACCAGTCAGGTACAAAGTTTTTTCTGCTATCGTCGCCAGCCAGCTAGCCACCAATCTATCAACTGAAATATATAGCTACTAGATCTAGATCATTCTTTAACTCATTCGAGACGTGCCTCCGGATACGCGGCTTATGCCGCGTATCCGGAGGCGGCACGTCTCGAATGAGTTCAAACTGCACATTCAGTGGGAAACTGAGATTTATATATGTCACAGACTGGGGATCAGCTTTATTACAATGTGCCTGTTTATGATGTAAAAAGTAATCGTAGCTGTTACACTACCCCCGGGAAATATCAAATTGTGATTGCGTTATTAAAGGGTTGTAACTGAGGACATGAATACTAGCACCGAAAAGACCCGAGGTGTTTCGCACATTTAGAATGTCTAAAGCGTGCGCATGCGTGTGCGAGTTGTGAGTGCGCGCTTAGAGTTATAATTATTATAAGATAAGCGCATTATAAATACCGTAATTATTATTTATTATTATTATTTAATGTATCCATTCAAGACTGGGCCAACCGTATCTTCTTCTTCTTCTTCTGGTTGATAGCCACGGTCAACAAACTGACCATTATCGCTGGTGGTGCGCCACAGCAAAAAACGCTTATGCCGCGTATCCGGAGGCGACACGTCTCGAATGAGTTCAAACTGCACATTCAGTGGGAAACTGAGATTTATATATGTCACAGACTGGGGATCAGCTTTATTACAATGTGCCTGTTTATGATGTAAAAAGTAATCGTAGCTGTGACACTATCCCCGGGAAATATCAAATTGTGATTGCGTTATTAAAGGGTTGTTTGTAACTGAGGACACAATAAGCACCGAAAAGACCCGAGGTGTTTCGCACAGTGAGAATGTATCCATTCAAGACTGGGCCAACCGTATCTTCTTCTTCTTCTTCTTCTGGTTGACAGCCACGGTCAACAAACTGACCATTATCGCTGGTGGTGCGCCACAGCAAAAAACAAACAAACAAAACAACAACAACCAAACAAACAAAAAACATAATAATAATAATAATAATAATATAAAATAAAATAAAGTCTATTACTTCTACTGTACTATTTTTAATTTCTGACCTCAGAGGGGGAGGTTTCTAAGAGCAAGCTGCTGTTTCGGTGCCTCCTCTCATAAACAAGACATAAAGAACCCAAGGTTGCATACAATCAGTTGCGAAAGGTAAGTTTCAAATTGTGTACCTGTTTACTTACGCCTGTCACCCCTACCCGGGTATAGGCCGTCGACGAGAGACCTCCAGCAACTCCTGTCCTGTGCTTCTCCTTCGATTCTACTCCAGGTGCTTCCCAGTCTCTTGATGTCTGCTTGGAGGTCTCGACGCCAGGAGTTTCTCGGCCTACCTCTTTTCCTCTTTCCCTGGGGGTTCCATGACAATGCCTGCCTAGTGATACTGGAAGCTGGCTTTCTCAGACTGTGACCGATCCATCCCCATCTTCTTCGCCCAATTTCATTCTCTGCTGTTATCTGCTCTGTTCTCTCCCAGAGTCTGACGTTGCTGTTCTTCTCTGGCCAGTGGATTTTCAAAATTCTTCTAAGGCAACTGTTCATGAAGGTCTGTACTCTGTTGACTGTGGTTTTTGTCAATCTCCAAGTCTCTGCTCCATATAAGAGAACTGCTTTTACATTGGAGTTGAAAATCCGGACTTTGGTGTGTTGTGACAGCTCTCTGGAGCTCCACACTTTTTTCAACTGGAGAAAGGCTGCTCTGGCTTTACCGATTCGTGCTCTGACATCTGCATCAGTGCCGCCTTTTTTGTCTATGATGCTCCCGAGATAGGTGAAGGACTCCACCTCCTCCAACGGGGTGCCAGCAAGCAAGACTGGTTCTTCCCTGGTTGCGTTCAGCCTCATTGTCTTTGTTTTCTGTTTGTAAATGGTGAAGCCCACTTGGGACGAGATGTCAGCAAGCCTCGTGGTCTTGTACTGCATTTGTTGATGAGTGTGGGTGTGTACCTGTTTGTAATATATTAATTAATAAACTGTGTTGTAAGCGCATTTCCTTTTTTCGTCGGGTTGCTCTTCTGCGTAGTGTGCTGATGCGAGCTGTAATGCTTTATTAATAAACACAAAATAAACGAAAATCAGTAACTTACAGCGAACGAAAAAGCCGTCAGCATGAGCATCGTCGAGGGCAGAACTTCGTCACCTTCTCTCAGTGGATAGATCAGTTTTCTTGCTGTATGTATGACTGTTTTTTATTATATCAGAGCTTTATATTAGACGCTTTAATACTACACCATCCTCAGTGACAAGAAGGGCTGTTTCATCCAAAACGGGATTTTTTATTTTATATGCCGTGCATGAGTGACGCCGCCTCTCCGCGGGTTCAGGCGGTGTATGGAAACACATTGCTGTTTTGTGTCAACGTTTTTTCGAATTGAAATCCGGAAAAACGCTGACACGAAATGAAAATGAAATCCGGGAAAACGCTGACACGAAATGAAAGGTCTTCGGGCCGACGACGGCCGCAGCTGTTGTCGTCCAGAAGACCTTTGCACACTGGGTACACACTTTCCCGGACGTAAGTGTTGTCAGGCGCAAAGCCATAACATTCATTGCTCATCTGTAAGATAGGATCTATGTGTTTGCTGGATTTTTTTTTTTTAACGACATCCTGGTGTCTTTGTCATTTTTTATTTGTGACTGCGACGTACACTACGTAATCGAAAATCCTGTGGTGTTATGTGGTGGCGGTGGTTGTGTTGGTGGTGGTGGTGTTGGTGGTGGTGGTGGTGGTGGTGGTGGTGGTGGTGTGTGTGTGTGTGTCCGTCTGTCTGTCTATATATCTGTCTGTCTGTCTGTCTGTCTGTCTGTCTATCTATCTATCTATCTGTCTATCTATCTATCTATCTATCTATCTATCTATCTATCTATCTATCTATACATGCATACACACACACACACGTTGTGTGTGTGTGTGTGTGTGTGTGTGTGTGTGTGTATAAACCGGTCGTAGGCGGCAAAAACTTAAATCTACTCATCAGGTCCAATGTCTGTTTGGGAATATTTTCTAGCAACCCCCCCACCCCCCACCCCACCCCCTCTGAGGGAGGACTGGATATTCTCCTGCGGACGGCGGGGCGCCTTGGGGTAGTCCCTACAGCTTTTTGTAGTAGGTGTTCAGTGGAAGGCTCAAAATGATAGGCCTGTCATTCCTTGTCTCCCACTACCCTCTCTTTCTAGAGCTAGTGAGCGATGCAGTCACAAAAAGGGCAGCTGATGTCATGATGACACAATGCAAGCTTACCAGCCTGGAATTCCATGGCATTAGCACAGCATTCTCAGAACTGAATGAAAAATTACGTCCCTTGGAGATAATCTGACTGAGTGCATTCTTTGGCTTTGGGCGACGCCTTTGTTAAACGTAAAGAATAATTGCACCACAAAATTGCCTAGGTGTTGCCTTTTCAAAATTAGTCTGTCTTCTTCCACTTCAACACCTCATAAAGCTTTAGGGATGTAATCCGCGCTGTGCTGGCGGTGCAACCAGTAAATTCCCCGATCACTTCGGTGCCAGTGGGACAATAAACTGGAATACTCATAACTAACTCAGGTTAGTCCCCGATCACTGTATAGTGCCAGTGGGACGTTAAATTGGAGATAATGAATGAATGAATGAATAACTCAGGTTAGAGTCCGAAATAGCTCAGGTGGTTAAACGTCGGAGCAGGAGAGCGAAGGGAATCGCCGGGTCATGGGTTCGAATCCCGTCCCGGCCCCGGTAACTGGACTCACAACCCAGGGGGAAAAAAACGGATTTGTTCAATAGCATGTCCGTTGAAAGGTCCTGGTATATCAAAGTGGCACAGTTGGAGTGCGCCTGAGTTGATCAGTGTTCAGGTCGTACTCCATAGGAAATAGATTTCCCTGACTCCCATAACCCGCCCGTCAGGGCCGTCCATGATCACCTCGGTGCTGTGGACGTTAAACCCGAACTAACCAACCAACCAACCTAACTCAGGTTACGCCAGAGTCCGAAATAGCTCAGGCGGTTAAGCGTCGGAGCAGGAGAGCGAAGGGAATCGCCGTCCCGTCCCCGGTAGCTGGACTCGCAATCCAGGGAGAAAAAAACGGATTTGTTCAATAACATGTCCGTTGAAAGGTCCTGGTAAATCAAAGTGGCACAGTTGGAGTGCGCCTGAGTTGATCAGTATTCAGGTCGTACTCCATAGGCAATAGATTTCCCTGTCCCATAACCCGGCGTGGACGTTAAACCGGAACTAATCAATCAATCAAATCAGGTTACGTCGTATACCTACCTGAAGAGCCGCCCATTAGGGCGAAACCGGTCGTAGGCGGCCAAAACTTAAATCTACTCAGCAGGTCCAATATCTGTTTGGGAATATTTTCTAGCATTCCCCCTCCGGGGGGGTGGGGGGGGGGGGGAGGACTGGATATTCTCCAGCAGATGGCAGGGCGCCTGGGGGTAGTCCCTACTGCTTTATGTAGTAGGTGTTCAGTGGAAGGCTCAAAAGATCTAGTAACTGATGCAGTTACAAAAAGGGCAGCTGATGTCCTGATGACACAATGCAAGCTTACCAGCCTGAAATTCCATGGCATTAGCACAGCATTCTCAGAATTGAATGAAAAATTATATATATATATATATATATATATATATATATATATATATATATATATATATATATATATATATATATATATATATATATATATATATATATATATATATATATATATATATATATATATATATTACTTTACTTTTAACAAAGGCCTCCCCCCCCCCTCCCCCCCCCCCCCCCCAAAGCCAGAAATGCACTAAATCAGATTAGCTCCAAGGGACATAATTTTTCATTCAATTCTGAGAATGCTCTTGTGCTAATGCCATGGAATTCCAGGCTGGTAAGCTTGCATTGCGTCATCAGGACATCAGCTGCCCTTTTTGTGACTGCATCGCTCACAAGATCTAGAAAGATCTAGAAAGAGAGGGGGGTGGGAGAGAAGGAATGACAGACCTATCATTTTGAGCCTTCCACTGAACACCTACTACATAAAGCAGTAGGGGACTACCCCCAGGCGCCCCACCATCCGCTGGAGAATATCCAGTCCTCCCCCTGAAGAGGGATGCTAGTAAATATTCCCAAACAGATATTGGACCTGCTGAGTAGATTTAGGTTTTTGTCGCCTATGACCGGTTTTGCCCCAAGGTAGGGGAAGTGGGGTGGGGGGGGGGGTGGGGGGATTCTTTTGTTAGCCATACGGCATAACCTGAAAGTTGCAAACACAACACATGTACTAGAAGCTGCCTCCAGAATTTACTGGTAGCACCACTAGTACAGTGCGGATTGCATCCATAAAGCTTAAAGAGGTGTTGCAGTGAAAGAAGACAGACTAATTTTGAAAAGGCAACACCTGGGCAATTTTGTGATGCAATTATTCTTTACTTTTAACAAAGGCGTTGCCCAAAGCCAAACATGCATTCAATCACGCCAGACTGGCTCCAAGGGATGTAATTTTTCATTCAATTCTGAGAGTGCTTTTGCTGTGCTAATGCCAAAATTAGTCTGTCTGCTGCCACTGCAACACCTCATAAAGCTTTAGGGATGCAACCCGCGTTGTACTAATGGTGCTACCAGTAAATTCTGGAGGTGGCTTCTAGTACATGCGTTGTGTTTGCAACTTTCAGGTTACGCCGTAAGGCTCAAAATGATAGGTCTGTCATTCCTTCTCTCCCACTCCCCTCTCTCTCTCTCTCTCTCTCTCTCTCTCTCTCTCTCTCTCTCTCTCTCTCTCTCTCTCTCTATATATATATATATATATATATATATATATATATATATATATATATATATATATATATATATATATATATATATATATATATATGTTTTCCTCCCTACGTCACGACCAGTCGCTTTAGCGCAAACCGTACCATGTGACCGTGACATAAAAATCTCCTGTAGCGAAAAATGGCGGACGTTTTGTAGCCCTCTCGATGACGCATCTTGGATGCCAGTTTTGTTCTATAAAAGATCGCCAAACGTTCTAAAGTACAAAGTTACTTAGTGTTGTTCGAAACAACAAGCACACTCAGTACTGGAGACAGCAATGACATGACATATTTTAAATTACATCATAAGTCTATTATATATAAAGGTATATTCTATTGACGTCAGTCATGTCTGGCATGATCCAGGCCGCAAGATGTCTTCTTGATTTCTTTTAGGAAAATAGTGGAGGAATGAAAACAAATACGTTATTGGTCGGAGGGGTTCGCTGCACGGACCCTTGTAGGCCTTCATGAGGTCAAAGGAACCATTGTACCCCTCAGGCCTAGGCCTTCGGGGTACAATGATTTCTTTGACTTCCCTCAGGCCTACAAGGGTCCGTGTAGCATACCCCTCCGACCAATAACTTATAATATATATGTATATATATATATATATATATATATATATATATATATATGTATATATATATATATATATATATATATATATATATATATATATATATGTATATATATATAGATAGAGATAGAGATATAGATAGAGATGAGAGAGAGAGAGAGAGAGAGAGAGAGAGAGATGTGACTGGGTACACCTGGCTCTCATAACCCATCTGATGTAACTGTGGTTTTTCTTAGCATCACGACTTTTAAGAATTTTACTTGTTTGCAAATGTGGTGTGTATTATTATTCAGTGGTTTTTCCTTCATTGTAAGGTCTCACAAGGTATTGCTTTCAGCGATGCCTGCGTTAGTCTGACCCCTCCGGCCTACTTCTAGACCACTAGGTATTCAGCATCTGTTCAGGGGATGCAACCGTGTCAGCCGCCTCGTGGCTGTGTTCTATAGCGTGGGTTCTTAGAATGGCGATTAGCTTGTGTTTGTGACTAGGCATTCTAAGTTGAATATCTCTTCAATGCCTGTACCGATTATTTTAAACCAAGATCCATAAGATTCAGCATGATAGTCGCTTTCATTGTCCAATTTATTTCTAGTCCAATCGATTTTGGGTTAAACATTATTGTGGGATTTTGCACCTTTTACATCGACCAGGTCTTTGGAGAAAAGTCCTTTAAAAATTCATAATTAATTCTAGCCATCTTTAATCGAATTAATGTTTGATACTAGTGAAACTACATTCGTGGCTTGTTCATTAGTGACAAACCGCAAGGTTCTAGCTCCAGTAGTATCAGAGCTATGGTCAGAAAACCAATCGCAAACTAGCACAAATTTCAGCATTTCCACTCCAACAGCACCGAGTTCTGGAAGCGGGTGAGTGGTGCTTTCTTTGCGGCCCACGTGCGCCCTACATAAAGCGCCGCACGCAGCGTAGCATTCATTCACCTCTGAGCCAGGCACAGACCACTTGTGCCATGTGAACCTTCATTTCTTATTCTTAGTTTATGGTTTGTATTCTGATTGATGTGTTGTTTGTTTTTGTGCACAGTATGTGAACAGTGTAGTTTTGTTCATGTGTGTATGCATCTGATCTGTTCATTATTTTTTGTTTACACAATTATTTGTGCTGACATGTTGCATGTTTGGTGTTTGGCTTCCAGCTTTCTGAGTTGCAGTGATGATTTAAATCCTGATTGGCAAGTTTGCTATTTTGTTTGTATTTACTGTTATTACTGTTTGAATTTACTGTTGACCACTTTAACGGCTACCAAAGCAAGTTAGGGTGCCCTGATTTGGCGTGTATTTTTTTATATCTATAGACATATAAACTTGAAAAGTAAGTGTGCTACTGCCACTCACCGATTTCCACTTGGTGCCGAAATTTTCATTAAAGCATCCGGACTACCTAGGACTGTCCATGCTATCGAGTGTACGTAGTACAGTTGCAACTGATCATTTGTGTAGTGCATTATACTAGATAGTAGAGAAGCTTAGAGGTTGATATTTAGTTAAAGAATGTATTTTGGTTTGGTTAGTGACATAATCTTTATATGATGGACTGTGGAAGCAAGAACTAAGCTATGAACTGTGGAATCCGACTACTTACGAAATGGACTTGTGGACACGGACTGATTATGTTCAAATTTATATCAAGCTGAATTATTATGGATAATGTTAACCCCCCAGTATGGACTCTGTGTGCCGGTGGTAATTTTTTTTCTGTCTCTTCCATTGGGTTTTGTCTGGTCAGGTTTAATATGTCTTAATTGAAATAATCCTGTCAGATTCTTGCAATGCAAGACAATGGAAGAGATCTATTTTTTTTTGGAAGTAGCCATTTGTCTATCATAATATGTTGACATAGGAGGGTAAAGGATTTTGTGTTGTTCATTAACCTCAGGTTTGTACTGCCTGATGTTTCTGGTTTTTTCACCAGCGCGGACGCCGGTACTTTTTGGTGGGCTGAGATGTGACCGGGTACACCCGGCTCTCATAACCCATCTGATGTAACTGTGGTTTTTCTTTGCATCACGACTTTTAAGAATTTTACTTGTTTGCAAAAGTGGTGTGTATTATTATTCAGTGGTTTTTCCTTCATTGTAAGGTCTCGCAAGGTATTGCTTTCAGTCTGACCCCTCCGGCTTACTTCTAGACCACTAGGTATTCAGCATCTGTTCAGGGGATGCAACCGTGTCAGCCGCCTCGTGGCTGTGTTCTATAGTGTGGGTTCTTAGAATGGCGATTAGCTTGTGTTTGTGACTAGGCATTCTAAGTTGAATATTTCTTCAATGCCTGTACCAATTATTTTAAACCAAGATCCATAAGATTCAGCATAATAGTCACTTTCATTGTCCAATTTATTTCTAGTCTGATCGATTTTGGGTTAAACATTATTGTGGGATTTTGCACCTTTTACATCGACCAGGTCTTTGGAGAAAAGTCCTTTAAAAATTCATAATTAATTCTAGCCATCTTTAATCGAATTAATGTTTGATACTAGTGAAACTACATTCGTGGCTTGTTCATTAGTGACAAACCGCAAGGTTCTAGCTCCAGTAGTATCAGAGCTATGGTCAGAAAACCAATCGCAAACTAGCACTGTAACGCACGCAGAATTGCCCACAGTCGTACGCACAGACTCTCACGCAACAGACGCATACACCGCCACTGACTCAGACGGGCGCATTCATGCGGTAAAACACAACACATGGGCTCCCTTTCTAAAGTAACCTTTATACACTATAAATGAAAAAAAAACGACTTAAATGATTATCAACTATATACACTGTTCTATTATCACACCACACACATATCACAATATCTTTGCCAGGCTAGGTCTTAGTCTCACATTGCCTCCAACCTGTTTGATGTTGTTGCCTGGTTACGTTGGTCCTTCTCACGTCTAGGCGTGAAAGTCCTTCATCGTACGCTTATTGCCGTCCTGTCTCTCTGGCACGGACGTCCTCGTTCTCGTACGGTACTCAGTTCTCGCTTGACTTGGGTGTCTTGGTCCCCAGTCAGACTCACTCTCAGAAGAGCTGGAGGGATGACCTCACGTAGGTCCCACCTGCGACTCGACGTCTCGGCGTCCGTCTTTCCACTCTCGTTACAAGAACTCTGAATAGACAAAAGTCCCAACGTAACACTTGCTAACCACACAACATATTGGATCAATGAGAAACGTCACGTAACCTGGCTGATACAAATAACCCACACGTTCATTCACACACACACACACGTGCTTCATAAACTATTTTTGTATCACCCCCATATCTCTGTCACTATCTTGAAACAGACTATAGCCTAACTGACACTCTTGCTATACCTTACTCTATATCCTGGAAAAGACTATGCTTACCCAACCACGTACTATCTTCATAGCGGCTTAGACATACACACTTCATATTCCTTTAGTCATCTAACTCGGTAAACAACTGTATACAGAAACACCGGTTACTTCACCGAATTCTAAACATACTATAACTAAACCAAACCGGAACACCACTATACAACCACATTAATCTTACCATGCATACTGTCTTTAACTAAACAACTATCAATACTACATTTATAGAAATATACCTGAAATCTAGGCTTCAGAGTCTTGGAATGCGGGCTAGGTAACTCAAACACAACCGTTTCATACGACGAAACAGCCCGCACTCCCGATCTAGACCTCTGACAGTCACAGCTTCCACCTAGAACTCACTAAACAGAACTCACTAAAAAATCCCGTGCTAACCATGTCTTACATATTCCACGTGGGCAGCAGGCCCCACGGACTTTCGGCACAACAAACCGTTAACAAAAACCGTACCGTACTAATCCTATTGTGCGAGCACTATGCACAAGCATAGAGCTTCATCACAAGCACAAATTTCAGCATTTCCACTCCAACAGCACCGAGTTCTGGAAGCAGGTGAGTGGTGCTTTCTTTGCAGCCTGCGCGCGCCCTACATAAAGTGCCACATGCAGCGTAGCATTCATTCACCTCTGAGCCAGGCACAGACCACTTGTGCCATGTGAATCTTCATTTTGTGTGCGAATTTTGAACTGCATCCTGCTTGCAAGACTGAATATGTGAAGGACTCCTGTGCTGAGTTTTGCCTCTGTAAGGACATGTGTAATTAGGTTTATTTTATGCATTTCGTTGTGTTGGTTTTATCTCATGTATGTTGAGCTTACATGGGATTGAAAGCTCTGTTGATGATGTACTTTGCTAATACTGCCTTGATCATTGATGAGATCGTTTTCATGTTGATGGCTCCTTTGTGCCTGCCATTTTGGCTTATGAAGTATTGAGTTTGATGCACTTGACTGAAAGCCTGTAGTTTGGCGGATATAGTTAGGTCAGATTTTATTATGCAAGATCATTGCTCTTATTCTTAGTTTATGGTTTGTATTCTGATTGATGTGTTCTTTGTTTTGTGCATATTGTCTTGTTGTCTATCCCCCCCCCCCTCCATTGTGTGATGCTGATCAACCAAGCTGATGTGTATCTGTTGTATATGTTTGTGACTGTTTCTTTGTCTGAGTACTGGTGATGTGAGTATCTTGTTATGTTGGTTGTTGTGCTGTGGATTCCTGAAGAAGTTGCTTTGTCTCATGTTTGTAATTTGGCGTTCGGATGTCATGTTTGTAGCGAGATGTGCTGGCGTACCAGATATGTGTTTTGTACCTTGCCTTGAGTGTAGCAAGAATGTGTTCAGATTAGATGTTCATGTTGTAAACATCGATATTTGTTGTGATTTGGGCCTTCTGTTTGTTTATATGTGGTTATGGACAATGATTAGTGATAGGATCAATGCTGATTGTGGGACATTGGCATAATTATGCAAATGATCTCATGCAAGAAATGTTTTTTTTTTATTTTTTTTTATTTCAGACTAATGTGCGTTGAGATGCATCTGTAATGTTAGCACGTTGTGAAGATTTGTTTAGTTGCTTTGTCTGATAGGTGTGAGTATTTGTGTTTAAGTTTGGTTTATTCTATATATGTAATTGATTTTGTGAACTGTAAATTTAATATTTTCATTTTTTTTTGTTTTCAGGCACTGCTTTAGTACTTGGTACAATAAACAAATGTCATAGCGACCTCTTTGTTGACTCCTCTGTCACATGCCTCTGTGGCCTGTCACCCCAAATTCAATTTCTTGTACCACCACCCGGTTATATATATATATATATATATATATATATATATATATATATATATATATATATATATATATATATATATATATATATATATATATATTATAAGTTATTGGTCGGAGTGGTTCGCTATACGGACCTTTGTAGGCCTGAGAGAGCTCAAAGGAATCATTGTACCCCGAAGGCCGAAGGCCTGAGGGGTACAATGATTCCTTTGACCTCCCGAAGGCTTACAAGGGTCCGTGCAGGGAACCCTTCCGATCAATAACGTATTTGTCATTTTTATTCCTCCACTATTGTCGTAAAAGATATCAAGAAGACATCTTGCGATCTGGATCATCGAGAGGGCTACAACACGTCCGCCATTTTTCGCTACAAGGGTTTTTATATCACGGTCACATGGTACGGTCTGCGCTAAAGTGACTGGTCGTATGACATGGGGAGGAAAACAAATATATATATTTGTTTTCATCCCTATGTCACACGACCAATACCTTTAGCACAAACCATACTATTTGACCGTGATACAAAAACCCTTGTAGCGACAAATGGCGGACTTCTTGTAGCCCTCTTTGTGACGCATCTTGGATGCGAGTGTTCTCTATAAGTGATCACCAAAACGTTCTAAAGTAAAAAGTTACTTAGTGTTGTTCAAAACAACAAGCACACTCAGTACTGGAGACGGCAACGTCATGAAATATTTTAAACTACGTCATGTCTATTATGTATAAATGTATATTTCTTTGACGTCAGACATGTCTGGCGTGATCCAGGTCGGAAGATCTCTTCTTGATTTATTTTACGAAAATAGTGGAGGAATGAAAACAAATACGTTATTGGTTGCAGGGGCTTCCTGCACGGACACTTGTAGTCCTTCGGGAGGTCAAAGGAACCATTGTACCCCTCAGGCCTTCGGGGTACAATGGTTCCTTTGACCTCCCTCAGGCCAACAAGGGTCCGTGTAGCAAACCCCTATATATGTGTGTGTGTGTGTGAGTGTGTGTGTGTGTGTGTGTGTGTGTGTGTGTGTGTGTGTGTGTGTGTGTGTGTGTGTGTGTGTGTGTGTGTGTGTGTGTGTGTGTGTGTGTGTGTGTGTGTGTGTGTGTGAGGGGAGGTATGGGGCAGGGGATTTGCGTAGGGTAGTGGTGGGGGTGGATTCGCGAGTTCAGCATGACTATTCCGTGCATTATCCAGGGCGAAAACATATACTTGATTTTCTTCTTTTTCTTTGCTTCCACATTATATGATACTGTCAAGAAAAACTGTAACTGTAACTTTGAGACATACGTCTTTACGTCGAAGAAGTCAGCTTTCTTTCCTGGAACAATCTGAACTACTTAGTTGAATGAATTTACTTGGTTGCCTCATTTTAATTAATAATATGAGGATGTCACATAATTAAGCTCAGCTTGACGTTCAGCTGTGATGCTGTGGACTACTTTGCTTTTCTACCTCATTAGGCTGAAAGCACAAACAATAAATTCCCCTCTGTGACTTTTTGAGAAGCACATTTTATTAAAGCCTTATGCTGCTTTAAAAAATATATTTCAATATGTACTCCAACTGATTAACTCATTGTAGACGTGCCCCATTGGATACGCGGCGAATCGCCGTGTATCCGTATACGGCGCGTCTCCAATGAGTTAAACTGGCCCATTAATGTACCATTACGCATATATCTGACGACACATTTCAGCACTATTTGTCTTTGCTATGGCTTGTCAACACACCTAATGAGCTTTAACAATAGTTTGGACACAACAAAAGCACAATCGTAATCGCACTTATTTATTCTGCGCACCCATTACCGTGTCAATCTATTTTTCGCTGTTTCTCGTACCGAAAGCGTTGTATTTTTAGAACGAAGTAGAGCTATCGTCAGGTTAATTGATATGAAGACGACGTGTGCTGAACTGGATTGTCCTGTGTCTTAATGAACCATAGCAAGACCTGTGATCGGCGTTTCGTAACCATCTGTCACAGAAGTGTATCTTTGAACAGTTACGGCAGTTGTGGGCCTTCAGAATCTAGTAAGCTATCATTAACCCTCACATCGGATTCATCACATTCAGGATGCCCGCAGCGGTTAAAGAGATGGCTTGACCCCTTTCATGTCAGAGAACAACTTGGTCTTAGCAAGAGCGGGCATAGATCCTCATCAGCCCCCGCTATACCTCTTGCAGTTGTGTGTTTTGGGGTTTCATAAATTGGTCTGGCACATATAGGGTCTCGGGTTCATCTTGTCCACACTGGGGGAGAGGGTAGTGATTGGATAGTGATTGTGGGTGTTTGTGTGTGTGTGTGTGCGTGCGTATGTGCTTGCGTGCGTGTGTGTGTGTGTGTGTGTGTGTGTGTGTGTGTGTGTGTGTGTGTGTGTGTGTGTGTGTGTGTGTGTGTGTGTGTGATGTTTCATGCTAAAAGAAACTATTCCCTTTGTATAGCGCATACTGACGGACTGCGGTAAAACTAGGACACAAAAAATGATGTGCACAGACTTTATTTCATGTTTGTCGTGATAAAAGCAATTAATTTTTGACAAATTCAGGCAAACAGTTGAACATGAGTCTCGTCAGCAGACAAACGCTAAAACTAAACTGTATTCAGAAAGGCAAAAGGTCTTGCCAACGGCCGGCTAGCAAGACCTTTTGCCTTTTTGGATACAACCAAGGGGAATCACTCAGCGCTGGACAGACAAACAGTTAAATCCCATGCCCCCGCCTATCAGGCACCCAATCGCCAGCCCACAGAGAAATACTCAGTTATAGAACAAGACGATCATTTGAGGATGCATCAGGTGGCACAATTTGTCCGGCTTCGTGACTTCTCGCGAGAGATCACCTGTCTTTTATGCCGTTCAGTGCTACTCACAAACCAGATAGGTGAGGCTAGCACTGGTACAACTGTACACATACCAAGGTAAATTACTCAGCGCTGGACAGATAAACAGTCTCACAAACCAGATAGGTGAGGCTAGCACTGGTACAACTGTACACATACCAAGGGAAATTACTCAGCGCTGGACCCAAAATCGCCAGCCCACAGAAAAATACGCAGGTATAGAACAAGACGATCATATACATCTCTAAATCTATTTGATCGTCTTGTTCTTGTTGTTCTTCTTTTTCTCGAACGCCGTCACACTTGGAGTTTGGCTCTCAAAATGAAATATGTGGTCTTCTGTAGCGCCTCCACAGGCCCGTACAGTTTCTCTTTTAGAGTGGCGAGCTTCGGCCATAGTTGATCTCCTCCCTCAGTCTTGTTCTATACCTGCGTATTTTTATGTGGGCTGGCGATTGGCTGCCTGATAGGCGGGGGCAGGGGATCTAACTGTTTGTCTGTCCAGCGCTGAGTAATTCCCCTTGGTATGTGTACGTTCAGTGCTAGCTGGCGCAGACTGTGTTTCTTCAATCCTCATTAATTCACGACAAACCAAAAAGAGCCTAGATGCTCCATGAACATGGATTCAAAGTGGTGTCACCAAGAGACATAGATCCTCATGAGCCCCGGCAACTGCGGGGGCTCATGAGGATCTATACCTCTTGCAGTTGGGTGATGATCACATTTTTTCGGCACCGAATGGGATAAGATCATTTTTGTAGAAAGAAAAGATACGTTTTCTTAACCCGTTTAACTTCGACGCCGGCACTACAACAGGAAATGGCTCGAGCGTGATAATTCAAGGGTAGTGCCAGATTAGCTTGGCGCCATCAGGCGCCAAGCTAATCTGGCACTACCCTTGAATTATCACGCTCAAGCCATCTTCTACCACCGGTACACAGTTGCTAGGTGAAACTTCAACAAATTGGGAAATGCTTCCATGGGGATGAATGGGTGAAATATAAACAAGGCCAGCCAGCGTCGAGTGCAGATGCGGCGGCTCACAATGTTCTCAAGTTATGATGCCGCATACAAATTAGTGTCGAGTCAGTGGTGTTTGTGTTTTCCGTGGCAGATAATTAACTCATTCACAGCTCGCCGTATTCGGATACTGACGCGACATTATGCCGCGTATCCAGATGCCGCGAACCCCGGATGAGTTAACCCATTCAGTACTAGCTGACGCAGACCGTGTTTCATCAGTTTTGCAGTCTTCCTTAATTTAACACCCAAAACACCCTAGCTGTCCCAGGAACATGCTGTCAGCAAGAGGCATAGATCCTCATGAGCCCCCGCAACTGCGGGGGCTCATGAGGATCTTTGCCTCTTCCAGTTGGGTGATGTTCAGGTTTTCTCGGCACTGAACGGGTTAACGGTCATGCAAGATGTGTCCTACACGGACACGCGCGCGGCAATCCGTATGCGGCACGACTCGAATGAGGTAAGAGAGTGTAACAGACTATGTGCATATTTTCAGGCAAGGCGATAAGCCAGGGGCACGTACAATAGCAGCGCGCCCGCTGCAGAAACCTGTGACTTTTAGAGAGGTATGTGACAAAGAAGGCCGAGGAGAGATGTAGTGGACCTTGAACTCTTCGTTGAGGCTTCAGGATCGCACAGCGTCCACCAATTTTCGGCCCGCGGCGGCGCCACTTCCTCAGTCACGCAGGTCCGGGGTAGGCAGCAAGCGCCCATCGATGGTCGGTGGCAAACGTAGCCTGAGATTTACACACACACACACACACACACACACACACACACACACACACACACACACACACACACACACACACACACACACACACACACACACACACACACACACACACACACCATCACACACACACACACACACACACACACACACACACACACACACACACACACACACACACACACACACACAAGAGTTTTCATGACAGTTTTATAGTGACCAGACAATAAAAGGTTCATAGTTCTCAATTTCTCCTTTATAAACGTTCCTTTGTGTAATAAAGATAAAGACAAGAGCGACTATTTTGTAAAAAGACAAAAAATACGAATCTACACAAACGGTAATAATACGAGTGGTAGGAGAGCTTGGACAGGGTAAGCATCGTGTCTAGTGAAGGGCTGGGACCCTAGAGAACTTAAAGAAGTCATTCCTAAAGCTTTTTCGTGGCGGATTTGAAAAAAATTAAAGTGCTACCTAATGCGCAAAAGGCCATCGGCCCGAACATACTACGTTTTGTACCCTGGAAAACTGATCTCTAAATGACCCCAACTCTCCCTAACTCCGCAAATGTACAAATCGTCATTGCAAATGTCTAAATTATCTACATGTACTTGCCGCGGCGGCTTTTGTTTTCATATGTGGCGGGACAGGGAGGGTTGAGTTTTCGCAGGTAAAGTTCGTAATATGTCTGGCGCGCTTTAAGCAAGAAAGGAACGTACCTGGTGGGCATGTACACGAGTCAGGATCACACTCCTCTCCAGGCTGGGATCCTTCCGTAGTGCAGACGATATCAGTGGACTCTGCATGCGTACACAGATTTTATTGACGTCATTCATTTATTCATTTATTTGCCCCCACCCAGGTATGCCCTGGGGGACTTGGGTGGGGTTAACTACTTTTCAGTTTTTAGTTCAAAGGGTCACCCTGGTCAGCCCCAAAGGGTTGGGTTTTCTCTTTTTTTCTGGGGTATATAGTTTCTGTTTACCCTTGGTTCATGCACCTGCATTTTCCTTTCTTAACCCTTTTAGCCCCGGAACCCTGCAGCAGGAGATGGATTGATCATGATAGTTCAAGGGTAGTGTCAGATGAGCTTGGCGCCTGGAGGCGCCAAGCTCATCTGGCACTACCCTTGAATTATCATGATCAGTCCACCTCCTACAACTGGTACATAGTCGTTAGACAACACCTCCAAAATTTGAGAAATGGGACCTTGGGGATAAGAGGGTTAAGCTCTTTCTCCTGTCCGCGCTGCCTGTAGTCGCTGATATTGGATGTGTGCTGGTATGATGCGTTTGCGGTTAATGCATTTTGTTTGTTTGTTTGTTTGTTTGGCTCACGTGCGAAGCAACTCTGAGTCTTATGTTTTGGGCCAGTGGTTGTTTGTCCGTCTTCCGTCCGGCGTCCGTCCGGCGTCTGATGTCCGGCGTCCGCTGAGATCAGCAAATGATGTGAATAAGTAGAATTTTAGAGTTTATCAGCATTCTTGCAAAACTGTTCAACCAAATTTGGGCAGAAAAGTAGCTGATAAGACCTTTCTATGCATACTGTTTTGGTTCACCACTCGCAAAAGTCAAGGGTCAGAGGAGATCGACACTGTGTGAAAAATGCATCATTTTGAGAAAACATGGATTTCGCAGGTACACAAGTCACCCTTTCACGTACGTTAGAACAGGATCATTCAGTCATGCACGTGAGCCTTAAGGGCCTTGCCATTCTTGCTATTTACCATTTCCCTGTAATATTTTGTAATCGTAATGATTTTCTACTCTTATTTGTAAACTAGTGTACGATAAATTAGCATGAAGGTACAGCGCCCCTAACGTGTCTTAGGTTTATTTTGCATAATTACTAGACCAGCAGGCGACATGCACTCACTATTCTGTTGTTGTTTGGTGTTTTTCTTTTTCACAAGCACCTCAGGCATGTCCTGAGAAAGTCTTGTTGCTGTCGGGAGTTTGAGCAATTTACAACCATTCATTTATTCATTCATTCATTCATTCCCAGGAATGCCTAGTTTCTTAGGCATTTCAGGAAATGCCTACTTTCATATTGGCGACACTACGAACCAATATCGAAGCGTGAAGAGTCGTTTACAATAACTCGGCCAAGAGCATCTCGACAGCACAGATTAGCGGCACAGTCGTCGTACAGCATCAGCAACTGTAAAATAAAAGTCTCAGATACAAACTCCTTGCAGACGTTTCTAGGTTGTCGTCCGTCCGTCCTTTCGTCCACCTGTCGAACCCGCCATCCAATCTGCCAGCCAGCCACCCATCCCATAAAGCATAAAGTTGTTCTGTTTATATGCTCTAGGGTCCATCCACCAGTCCAACCATCTATTCACCAATCCATATATTGCATTGACTACAGTATATAAGCGAGTCAAGTTTTGCAATGTCGGTAGTGCCTAAAAAGACAAGACGTACTTTCGGTTTGAAACCGCCGCGGCCGTGTGTTTACCATAAAATGACGTTAACCCCGTCACGGCCGTGTGTTTACCATAAAATGACGTTAACCCCGTCACTGCCGAGAAATCGTGAACGCGATCTAACCGCAAAAGGCATAGATCCTCATGAGCTCCCGTGACTGCGGGGGCTCATGAGGACATATTCCTCTTGCTGAGACCAATGTGTGTCCATGTTCTGTGGGCAGATGTGGCTTTTGCTCGTTCAGTATGATGAAGCTCTATGCCCACGCATAAAAGTTCACACAGGCCGGGGTTTCTGCATTGTGCTGTCGTGTCAGCCGTTTTTCTGGTAACAAATAATATTCCGTGTATTCACGAGTTTCGTGCGGTCGCTAGGTCGGCGATTAGCACGGAGTTTTAATGGCGCAGCTCAGCCTAACTGAGCTCAAGAGTAGTTAGTACGCGCTATTCTGTCATAGAGGACGGACGTATGTTGGATACATTAGCCGCATTCCAAGTCTCTGAAACCGATATTTCAGGTACTTTTTTTTAATAATTATGTATTATTGACAGCTAGTGAGTTAAACGTATTATGCGTTAGTAAGATTTAGTTCGGTTGCGTAGCGTTGATTTGTTTCAGTTATGTCGGTTTAGAATTTGTTGAGATAACCGGTGATTTTTCTATATAGTTATTTACCGGGATGGATAACAAATGAATGTGGTGTGTTTTGGTATGACTAGGTTATTTACACAGGTAGTACGTGGGTGTGTTAAGTATAATCTTTTCCTATGTACGAACCAGTGTATGGCGCGTGCGTCATGTTATAGTCTTTTTCAGTGTAGTGACTGAGTTATGATGTGTTGCGAATCTTTTCTGTTTTATGAAGCACGAGTGTGTGAATGAAGGTGTAGATTTATTTGTATCAGCCAGGTTACGTAATGCACCTCATATCATCCAAAATGTGTGTTAGGCAAGTGTTATGACATTCGAACTGTATTGTTCAGAGTTCTTGTGAGGAGCGAGGAACCTGACGCCGAGACGTTAAAGTCAACAGAGGCTGCCGTTGGAGGAACGTGTCGAGAGGACATCCACAGCAGGGGGAGCGAGAGACTTGGTGCCGAGCCATCAAAATCAACAGAGGCTGCGCTAGAGGAGCGTGTCGAGAGGATATCTACAGTTCGGAGAGCGTGGGACAGCTTCAGGAGCGCGTGACGCAAGAAAAGCTACACGCCTAGACGTGGAGGAACATGCGAACGATGCATTGATTGATTATTGGTGTTTAACGCCGAGCAGGCGACTAAAGCCATCTCACGGCGGCGAACGATGCAGAACGAACACACCCGTTGAACAGGTTGGATAGTGTGAACACCTAGCCTGGCTTTTATTATAATGTGTGGAAGTGAGTGGGACGTGCTAGTGTTGATAGTGGTGTATTTTGTGAAACCTTTTTTTTCGTTAGTATTATACGTTGGGCCACAGAAAAGTGATGTTTTGCATTTAAACTGCACGGATGCGTCCCACTGAGAATTAGCGTTTATGTATGTGCCCGTTGCGTTTGTGAGTGTGCGTGCGACTGGTGGGAAGTCTTCGTACGTTACATTCAGTGAACACATATTTCAAAAACAAAATGTACGTCCGTTGGCAGGGAAGTTAACCCACAAGACGCTTCGCAGTTAACCTATTTAGCCCCTGGACCATACAGCAGGAGTTGGATTGATCATGATAATTCAAGGGTAGTGCTAGATGAGCTTGGCGCCGGAAGGCGCCAAGCTCATCTGGCACTACCCTTGAATTATCATGATCAGTCCATCTCCTACAACTGGTACTATAGTTGTTAGGCAACACCTCCAAAATGTGAGAAATGGGACCTTGGGGCTTAAAGGGTTAAGCAGAATCTCTGACCTCCGGTGTACATACTACACCGGTGCTAATATAGACAGACCCTGCTAAAGAACGGCGGCACTGTTCGCTGCAGCTTGACACTAGAAGGAGAAACGTAAAATTGCTATTCTTTCCTGACCATCACACAAATGAGGCCAGGTAGACCTGTCTAGCGGTGTTCTGCCGTGTATAGTATAAACTTTGCTTTACCTTTTTACAGGGTTGTGTAGCACGCGCGGACCATACATCGCCGGGTGCATGTGGCGGGGACAAATTCACGTGCCGCACGGTAACATTACAACAGTCACGTTAAGTTATTCGGCTTTAGGCGACTGACTCGCACTGACTTGGCCAGTTTGTCTGTCCCTACAGGTGAGCCTTTGATATTGATTATTTGATATTTCTTAGAAATGCTTAAGATGTGAGTCTGAACTATTAGACGAAATAGGGGATGCTGTGATGCGACGGAGTGACGTGCTTGATATCAGTGTTTTCTGCGATTTTGTCAATGTGAAATATTAATTGCCCCTACGTTTAGACCACAATACTATTTATTAGACTCTGAAGTTATTTGTGTGTGGGTGTGTGTGTGTGGGGGGGGGGGTGTGTGTGTGTGGGGGGGGGTGTGTGTGGGTGTGTGATTTTTTTTCTTTTCTTTTTTTTTTGTTGTAATGCAGGCTACTGCTCCTGTGACTTGTTAGAACGTAATGGAAGTTGTTCGGAAATCAGAACAGGTCAAAATTGCACTGACGTGTTTTGACGCAAACGGTGGCTTAAAAGCCCGGACAAACACGCGATATCGCGTGTTTGTCCGGATTTTTATCCACCGTTTTCTCTCGCGGGCAGGTTTGACTGATTTCCGGAAAGCCTCTATTGCCACTCGGGCATGATATGCTCAGTCACAGCTGCGGGTTTTTGCGGGCGGGTTCAGCCCCCTTAAAAATATAAAACTTAGTGATTCCATATTAATATACATTTTATTTTTCAACGCACATATATATTGCGCTACTTTATGTCCCTGCTTCCCGGTGCGAAAAGGCCTTCGGACTGACGTCGGCCGCCGTTGGCTCGCGCACGGCAGTGCGCGGGCCAACGGCGGCCGACGTTGGCCCAATGGCCTTTTGTGCATTGGATTGTTATGGCGATTTTTTTTTTTTTTTAGACTACTTGCTAACAGTTCCTTTTTGTCTTTCTTTTTTTGTAAACAGGAAAACAGGATACTTGAGAAACAAGGAAAAGTTTCATTTTGCCTGCTTACGCACATAATGTAATGGTATCCTCCCCCCCCCCCCCCCCCCCTGCTGTCTTTGAGATGTTCAATAACGTTAAATGTCGTGAAAGTACTATTTTTTTTTAACAATAAAGAATTGTGAATTTGACTTGGTGTCTGGGTTATTTGTTTGAACGCGTCTCTATTTGCTTTGAAATCAGTAATACGGGACACCACGTTATATGTGGGGCCTTAGTTCACTTCAGGTCTTCCTCTCAATGTCGAGCAAATGATCACACAGGTCTGAGAAGGTAATACATTATATTCCCAGTACACAAAGGCCGTTGGCCTGCTCGGCGTTAAACCCAAATAACTAACAAAGGCCGTTGGGCCGACGTCGGCCCGATGCCTTTTTGCGCATTGGGTTAGTTCAATGTACAACCTCCATACTCCATCCGGCCTAAAAAGACCTGCTTTTAAGTACTTTATATAAGCACTTTTATATTTGGGCATGATTGTAACACTTGATCTGCAATAAAGATTCAGCTTTTGGCGACTGATTCGTACTGACGTGGCCCGTGTGTCTGTTTTTATATCTTGGTTGGTGGTTTCGTGGTGTTACACATAGTCTCGTGCCAGTTACATGAGTGAGCTCAGTCCAGCACTAAGCAAGGTGGTCCGCTTTAGCGGAGTACCTTGCCTGGTGCAGGACTAAGCTCGCAAATGCAACTTTTCCAGGAACCTTAATCCCATTCATTGTGCAGTT